>JACJUM010003147.1:1523680-1627524 GCA_020976665.1 Heortia vitessoides
TCCCAGCCCGCGCTCGCCGCCTCCAGCCCGGCGATGCCTGCACACGAGCGGACATAGTTAGGATCTCGCCGCTAAAGCTGAGAGAAGCGAAAAGGGCGAGCGATTCCGAGGAGAAAAGGTCCTCCATAAAGCGATAACCCATAATCCTCCAGGTTCGATCGACTAGCTCTCGGGATTCCGGCCCCGTTCACCGAGCTCACCGTCGTCCAGTAGCATGGCGTCTGCGGCCGCCGCGCGGTGCAGCGCGGAGACCCACCGATGCGTCGACTCGCTGGGCGCCTCCTCCGAGAGCCGCTTCAGTATCGCCGCCGCGAGGTGGTGGTGGCCGTACCTGCGGAGCCGATGAACATTTAAGTAGTCAGCAAACATGACATACCCAAGTGCCCAGCTCGCTCTCCCTCCCAGATTTCCCCCCATGACCCACCTCAAGGCAGCCCTGGCGACCCTGTACCGCGTCCACCCGTCCACACACCGAATGGTGGCCAGCACGCGCCGCTCCCAGGACCGGTCGATCTTGTACGAGAGGGCAGTCCCCGCCCGCTCTTGGAACAACACGGTGCAAATCAACACCAGGATTGTTCCATCGTTCGAGTCGTCGGTGGTGACATCCCTAAGGAAGGCGGAGTATCTAAAACATATTCGAAAAAAAAAGAATTAAAGGTTTTTGGTGAAAAACCACTCGATAGTATAACTCCTATAAATTTCTCTCTCTGGTACTTCACAAACACAAACACTTTTTGTGAAGCAGTACACCACATTTTCCCGTTAAAGCGTGCTTTACCTGCCACTCGAGCGAACACCGATCGCACTAGCGCGGTCTGGCTCAATTCTTTTTTGCGAACAAACCGGGGCACGTGGGAAAGTGACGTCACGCAAAATCGATTTTTAAAGACGATGGACTGGATATCATTAATGCGCTCCTACAATATCGTAGAAATATCAAATGAAAGGTCTTGCTGACAATAACTAGAAAAATAAAGTGACGTCACTTTGAATCCAATATGGCGGAATTCTAAAGACGGCAGACCAGCCACACTCACTACTACCTAATACTATTGAGTTCTTGTTGAGAATAACTCAAAAGAACATTGACGTCACTCTAAATCCAATACGGCGGACCAAGCTTTTTATGGTTTCCTATAATATATAATTAAAAAGTATTAGAAATAAAAAATCATTTATGAAAATAAATAAACTGTAAGTCTTTTCAAATTCAAATACGGAGGTATATTTTAATAAACAATGTCTCTCACATGTTGAGCATATCGACGAGAACCGGCACGGCTGGCGCGATGGCGCGCGGGCAGTACGTGCCGCCGCCCAGCGCTGCCAGCGTCTCCAGCAGCGCGAGCGTGCGGGCGCGCGCGGCCGCGAGCGCGGGGGCGGGAGTGTGCGCGGGGGCGTGCGCGGGGGCGGGGGCGGGCGATCGCGGCCCGCACTCGCGCAGCTGCGTAGTGAGCACAGTAGCTGTGCGAGCCGCGTATGCCGCCGGCTCCGACGTGCACAGCTTCACCTGACGGGTTGTACTCACCCTTAGCCGTGGGGTACCGGTGAAGTAGAATAGTACCTCCCTCTGTACCAGGTGACGTAAGAGGCGACTGAGATACTGGGACCGACAGATGGCGGTATAACCATCCGAAATAGCGAAACCCAAATACAACAGGGTGGGGATGAGCAGCAGCATTTCCGCCGCGAAAGTTGCGCACTGCGATTGCCATCACGCTTGCCCAGCGCGGCAATTATGGGCAAGAGTCCTCCTATCTTGATATGATATGAAGACATGGAGAAACGGACAAAGAATTGAATGTACCCTATACAAAAAGTCCCCTAAATTACCGTCGTCACCGAGGGACTGGACTAGACAAAGTGCGGGGGAGTCTCTAAAAAATAATAAAACTGACATGACTCTTTGTCCACCAAGAACTTCAGTCTGCAAAGAGCTCTCGATCGATGACGTATGCTCGTCGATCCAGGCAACAGATGACCGCACACCAAATGCGTTCAGTCCGTGATAAGTACTAGGTGGACAGCTTTTACATGATTCAGAGGTTTTTGTCAATCAATTTGGGGATTAAGTCAATCATTTGCGCGGTCTCTAAGGCAAACAGTGAGCGACAAAATGTAGCGTTTTAGCTGCAAAGCGTTCCTTTTTTTATTTTATTTTTATATTATGCCCCGAAGCCAGCAGAGTAGAATAGTACCTCCCCATGTACCAAGTGTCATACTAAGGAGGCGACTAAGGTACCTGAGTCGACAGATGGCGGTATATCCATCCGTAACAGTGTTGCTCAAATGGGCAGGGATGGTTAGCAGCATCCCCGTCGCGAAAGCTGCGCACTGCGAATGCCAACACTTTCCTGGAGATGCAAATGTCCTGCAGTAGACTTCAAATGCCTGAGCATGCGGTCAGCTTAATTGAAAGGATTTCCAGGACCGGTTCAGTAGTTTTTGAGAAAGGATAGGATCAAAAATACTAAATCTCTCTTTATATTTATTTAGTCTAGATATTAAATATTACTGGCAAAGTCTCGCAGCCGACTCACCAGACATCGGAGAGCTATCCGTAATGGTTTGATATTGGCCGGTCCCTCGTCCACGCCGGTCGCGATCACCAACGACTCAAGCGCCAATATCAACTCTGATCCGTCCACTGGTAATGCTTCTTCGTAGCTAAAACCATCATCATCATATTACCCATAGAGTCTCTGTTCTGTGTAGATGCAACGAAGAAATAAACCCTCACCAGTGCACCACGATCCGGGTGAGCACGTCGCAGGCGGTGGCGGCGTGCCGCAGGTCGGGGCTGAGGGCCGCGTCTGCGCAGTACTGCCGCAGCGCGCTGGCCGGCGACCCCGCCGCCGCGCAGATGGCGGGACACTCCACCAGGATCTGTGATCAATGCGCGACCAAAATATACGATACCCTACCGACGTTGACCTGACTCCGTGATATATTGCTTGAAACATCTTGATCAGCATTAGGTCTACCTCGTATAGCCCTCTTACAAAGGTCGTCTGCATTGGGACCTCTAACTCACCTATTTCTACGGCCAAATATTCACATGCTATGTTCTGGTTTAAAAGGTGAGACAGGCAGTGAAATTACTGGGTAAAATAATATCTTCAAATCAAATGGTTTGCAACGCGCTATGATATTATGCTCATCTATAGGCTGCGGTGACGCTTACTATCAAGCGGACTGCATGCTTGTAATACTTGAGTTACGGATATCAGACAACAGAGGAATCTATATATATAAAAGTAGAAGCAGACTGACGTATTAACGCATAGCCTTAACTAAGTTAGTTCCTAACGGACTTGAAATTTTGCACAGGGATTCCTCTTATAACTTTGAGGAGCACTAATACTGGATTTTTTTTTTAATTCACCCTTTAGCGGTGTAAAATGGGGTGCACATTTAGTATGTAACTTGGCTGTTTTTGAAGTTATTTAAACGGAGTTCATCTTCTTCGTTGAAAGTCATAAAAATAGTTATCTCAAAAATCATTCCTTGGATGCCGTGGAAAAACTAAAGAATATAGCACGAAACGCGTTCTATGCAGTCCTGTGAATGTTCGTCTTCTCTTCATATTTCTTTAGCTGTTGCGGTAGCCCGTGTCTGGCTCTTGTTAGCACTGGAACAGGTGGCATAAGAACGTCCGCTTCCCAATGCTATCAGAAGTTTGACATTGAGCTTGCGAGATCGTGATAGCAAAACATATCCATATATAATGTGTGAATTATTCAGAGAAAAACGAGTTTTATTTTACGAGAGATTAGAATTAGTTTTACGAGAGAATTTAACGAGTATGACGAAATCATGAAAAACACTAAAATCTACCAGAAAAGGGAAAATCGCGGTGCATTATCATTACATAATACAAAACAAACGGGCATTCCGCTGTTTCTCTGTCTCTATGTATGCTTAGGTCTTTAAAACTACGCAATGGATTTTGATGTGGTTGCTTTTTATAGAAAGATTCAAGAGGAAGGGACTTATTTTAATTTTTTTATTGAACTTTATTACACAAAACATTGCACAAAATAATACAAACTGTTCAAATGACGAACTCAATGCCTACTAGGAAATGCAATCCCCGCGGGAACTCGGAATTATCGGGATCCCATCTAGTCTTAAGATATAATAAATTTGGATGACTAAAAAAGCTACAAATTGCTTGTTCGTGATAGTAAGGTTATTCAAAATAACATATTACTCGAAATAAAATACAACCTTTATTCTTTAATCTTACCAACCAAAAATTATTATCAGGTTTTAAGTAAATTAACATAGGTAAATTAGGTAATCAAAATAATAAACATATTTCAAAGGAATTAGGAAGTAGTTACCGAAGACGAGTGATTTTGAAAATAACTCCTTAAAAAAACAAAGGGTATTAAAAGTATCACCTGCTAAACGGCATCTAATGTCCTTTGAAATGTAACTCGCTGCTGAGAATGCCCTCTCCGACTCAGCACTGGTTGGCAATAGCGTGGCGAAATTATATGCAAACTGCAAAAATCGCTTCCTCGTTACTCCACACTCAAATAAATCCATTTTTTTGTTTATGGTAGACTCTAATTAGTCTAAGCTCGTGGACGGGGTGGATATACGTGCAAAAGGACTTTTAGACTCTCCCAGACTTTTTTCTAATTCCCCTTGAAGCGATTTACTAGTTTGTGCAGCAGCACGTTAATTCAAATCTTCTGCAGTCATTGAAAGAGGCAATTCATCTTCGATTAGTACTGCCGTATTAATCTCTGCTTGGTTTGGTTCTTTATGATATAATCGTGTGATTATATTTTTATTTCTTCTTTGAGGGAAGAGGGATTTTTTAATTACCAAGCAAGTAATTGACCAATCCCGTTGCCTTTCCTATGCAAGTCCTCTTGATAATTGATCGGATTTTTTAAATATATCAGCACTGCAGTTGCTATTGTGCGACGCTCGGAGATACGATCATTCATTGAAGAGACTAACTTTTATGTGAGAGGAGTTTTTTGGTCTTCAAGTTTAGAACCATGAAACGCAATGTATATTCTTCACTTACTAAATCTGTAACTGCCGCTGACTACTGCCAAACAATCCCGTCAATCTCGAACGGGATCTCGTCATATGATGCGTCAAGATTAATCCTGAAAAATTACCCGAGATATCGCGAGATCGGGATCCCGGGGATCGGTGTTACATTCCCTAATGCCTACCTACCTCTTAATCACTATCTATAAAAAATATATTTACCAAAATCTGTTGCGTAGTTTAAAAGATCTTATACTATTTGTGATGTTTTTTTTTTGTCTACATCCTCTGACTCACCTGCATGACCTGCAAGCACAGCATAGTGTGGCCCGTGTCCTGGCTGTCGCCGGTGGCCCGCACCAGGTTGTGGATGCAGTGGTTGGGCCAAAGCGCGGCGTGCTGCGCGAGCTTCCGTAGGCCTACCAACGCCGCGCGCCGCACTGCCGAGCGTGCGTCGTTTACTGCTATGCTGAGCAACAATTCCACCTGAGAGAAGGTTAAATTACCTTTGCATTTTTGTGCTTCTCATTTCGACGATAATGAAATCAATATTAATTAATTCCCATAACATCTCATAAATTGACATGACTCCGTAATAAGTCGCTAAAGCACTTGTGTTACGGACGTCAGACAAAAGAGGAATCACAAATGAATCACAAATATAATACTTAAATACATATATCTAACACCCAGACACAAAACAAATACAAATATCATCATATAAATATTTGTCCTGGGTGGGTATCGAAAACACGACCTTTGGCGCAAAGATTCTGATCAAATAAGTCCATCTATTATCGGTAGGTGATACGATTGTCCTTTACCAAATTATACATCCATTATTATTACCACACAGCGAAGAAACGATACAAAACGCAGCGCGGGATATATTCTCTGGATACACCGTAATGACGTCACCAGCGGTCACGAGACTAATAGCGGGATTACAAACTGAGGCGAACTTTGAATGCTTATAAAATATATTTGGTTATTTATAAATAAATTAATAACTACGTTTACTGTAATTTTAATTGTCTTTTTTCGTAGATTATAAAATTTAGCCGGGGTTTAAGATTTTAAACGATTGCAAGAACTGTTGTCATAGAATCTGAATCGATATTTTAAAGAATAACGTTTATTCTATGAAAAGGGACAGATCAGCGTTACCCGGATAGTTCAATTGAACTAAAATAATCTTTATTAATTTTGATGCTCAATTCTAATTACAATAAGGGTAAAAAATGGTTACTGTAGGTTATCTCTAAAAGATAGATAGGAGATATATAAGATAAGAGATGTATACCAAAGCAGACAGACGGGTTTCTAGAAATTTTTAAGGTACAATGCTAATAGCTATATATAATGCTTAAGTTTTATTATTTTGATCAATGTCGCCAGTTAAGCCATAATGTAATCACAAAAAATGTGTTTGTTTACGACATCACATTGGAAACCTTTAAAATGATCAGTATTTCTCTTTTATATGTATACATTATATAAACCTTCCTCTTGAATCACTCTATCTACTATAAAAGAATCTGCAGCAAAATCCGTTGCGTGGTTTTTAAAGATTTAAGCATACATAAGGACAGTAACCAGAAAGCAACTTTGTTTTATACTATGTAGTGATAACCATAAAATTATTACAAACCTGATCAGGAACATGCACCACGGTGTCTGCCGCAATTGCTGTCAGAGCAGTGATGGCCGCCCGGACAGAAATAGCTGACGGGAATCTCTCCAGCAGAGACCGAATAAGTTTTAACACGCCTTGAGCTCTTATTGCTGTAAAGATTATTTTTTAAAACTATTAGTACTAACAAGCATTCAGGCCATATGATAGTTAGTGTCATATCAGCTAATACACACTCATAATATTACAAGGATATCAATAGCGTGTTGCCAGTCTTGTGACTTGAAGATATTATGAGATCAGAGATAATTGAGACTAGCACTCAAATTAATTACATTAAACTGATGAGAATTTGCAGGTACTTTTGCATATATACTCTAAAAAATAATGTAATTTTGAATTTTGGATGGGTTTTTATCTAAGTATAGATATATTATAGATATTGTTATTCTTAATATTTAATGACTTATTGAATAAAAGCCTCTTCCATCCAACATATATTAATAAATTGCAGCATTCAAGTTTTTGATTTACCTCCGCCATGGACAGTCCTCAAGGCTCTAACGAGTTTGGCACGACGTTCAGCTCCTGTACTCTCACATTCAACCATGTCCGAGAGTTTGTTACACATTGAAACTGCAAATGCACTGAAAAGGATAATTAATACATGTCATTATTGGATACTTTCTGTCTACTTACCTAAATATTGATTACAGCATGAATGGCGAATTAACCTGTCACAAAATTTACAGAGCAGTATATTGTGCTAAGCGTACAATCTAAGATTCAAATAAGGGAGATCCACCAGCAACCAGCTGGAAGATCTACCCACAACCAGCAAGCACCAAGATTCCAATACTATCCTATCACAAAACAATATTGAAGTTTATGACAGCAAATGTTTTAAACTATTTATCTATTCCTGTTAACACTTAGATACAAAATTATCAATAATAGTTCTACCTAAATCCTAATTTGGCTGCTTTATCCGGCTATAAGATTTAGCAACCTGGCAATCCTAAGTAGTGTATAAAATACATATATTGGAATCATTAATTCACATTCCATGTTATCTATATTGAATAATGAATAATTTAAGTGACAACAGATTCATAGAAAACTATATCTCACTTTGAATGTGCAGCAAATCTAGTAGTAGCATAAATAGCAGCATCCACTTCCACATTGTCATGGCTGTCCAACCCCCTCCTGATAGCATGATGCACATTTTGTCTCTCGGGTATGATTCCAGCCACAGCACCCAATGTTCTAAGGGCCAATGCTCTTGCCACTGGGTCATTTGAATGCAACACGCTGTACACTCGCCTCAGAAACTCGTCAACATTCAATATCTTATCTAAATGTTTTTCACTTTGCTGGCACACGCGCAAGACCCACAACCGCAGAAAGTTGTTACCCATTCGAAACACATCGGAGAGTTTTAAAAACGACGAGTTAATGAGGATAGGAAATGGATACTTTTCGAATAGACGAGGAAAACGGACGATGGCTTCACATTGTTCGCCGACTTTTCCCGAACGTAAGCCTAAAAATTCAAAAGTAAATGTTAATTTTAGTTGTTATTTGTTAGTAAATTGTTAAACAAATAGGTTATGTTGATCGGTAACCTTTATCAAGCTCGGTAAGAGCAGAGTTGGCGTCTTGCTCTGGCTCTCCGGAGCTATCATTGAAGGTGTTCAATCGTACTCCAATCATGACAAAAAATAAAAACTCTAGTTAACTAAAATTGGAACTTGGCAAATAGCTAATAGTATACAAATAATTCATGAAACACTGACATTGACAATAAAAGTGACAGACGTCAGATATCTTTTTCTATTATGTATTTAGCATGGGCACTAAAAACCTTCCATGTATAAACGAACACCCATCAAGCTATTAATTTATTGATTATTTAATTTTATGGGCCATCACCAATAGAATATTCAGTAGTCTATTCAGTATTCTGTGTAAAGCTTAATATTTAGAAACACTTCAATGGGATAATTGAAACGAAACGTTTTTATAAAAGATGGTCGTTACAGTTAGTTTTCGTGCATCTTAACAGATGGCAGTACCGTATTTAAAATACAATTCATATTCTTTTCAATCTTCCGAGACAATGTTATAAAAAAACAAAAATAATAATTATATAAAACTCCATAAATTGTAGCAAGCCACGCTTAATAAAAATAACGTAAATTAATTTACACTACCTAACTACTAGTCTAACTATAAATATTAAGTAGAAAAAGTAGTAGGTATGTACATAACTATTTTTGAACATCTTTCTTTACAGGATTACCTTTCGACACATAGATTTTATTAGACCTAATAATTATTACTAAACAACGTGCATATCGACTCTAACACACAACAGCATACAAACACATGTACCAAATTAATGAAATGAAGAAAACGTTTCGAAATCCACGTAAACTCTTAAAATGACACTAACAAGTTAATTTGTAACATTACCCGAAAAACGGCCGATACAGAGCGGGTCGGTATTTAGCGGGTCGCCTCTCAAAGGGTAATTACAGGCAGGGTGTAACAGTAGTCTGTTCATCACGATACAGGTAGGTACTAATCACGATGGATCGGGTATCGTGTCGCTTGTTAGCTCGTAGTTTCCACTGATATTGTGTTGACTGGCGATTTGCTAACACTTGACACTGTTTCGTGCACAATCTCGTGTAGAATTAATTAGCCGTTTGTTTTTTCTAATCATTATTGACCTCACATCATAAGTTTTATTAGTGCACTTGATGGTATTATGTCACATAATATCTTCAAGTCACAAAGGTGGAAACGCTCTAGTAATATCCATGTGATAATACAAGCGAGTATAGACTGTTTGTCGACTTAGTCACATAAAAAATAAATCACTACAGAGAAAGCATAGGCCAAGACCCACCACAAATTAAAATTAAGGTAGGCAATGTTTGTCTGTTGTTTGTTGTTAAATCCGTTGTTAACAATATAATTTCCCAAGATATTAAAGTGTATGTCATTCCGCCATTATTTAGGTACCCCAGTTAAATTTAACCCAAGTTCAAATAACTTCGAAAATTAGAGTGCCCACCAACTAACAGCTTGCATAAATATATGTGATATCCTTGTGATATTACGAGCCTCTATAGGCTGCAGTGATGCTTACTATCACGCGGAATGTATGCTTGGTTGTAGACCTAGTTTAATAAAATAATTAGAAACTTCCTATTAATTAATGAGTTTGTGAAAACAGTCGAGTAGATTCTGAATTTCGGACCTTCGTAATTGTTTAAATATAAATTTAGGTTTCTTAACTCACAGAGGTGTATGTGTTCAGTCATCATCATCATACCAGCCATTAGAAGGCCACTGATGGACATAGGCCTCCCCAGGAAAGGGGGAATCTTGCCCATAATTGCCGCGCTGGGCAAGCGTGTTGGCAATCGCAAAACGTAGCTTTCGCCACGGGGATGCTGCTGCCCATCCCGTCCTGTCCATTTGAGCTGCACTGTTCTGGATATATACCTCATACATATACCTCATATGTCGCTTCCTCGCCTTCGGGGTGCTACTATTCTACTCCGGTACCTCACGGCTAAATGTGCTCAGTGAAAGTTATATTCTTATAAATTTATACACCCCGGTATTTTATATGTTAGGTCTCGCCTATGACTGGACACTGACATGTAGGTACTCGAGGGAGATAACGAACATATGTGAGCGAAAATATTTAGATACTGATAGCCATATACATATTTATTTAGAATGGAAAAACAGATGTACTTTGTTTTCTCTGCATTTAACGTAAGGCTGTTGATTGCAAGCCATTCAGACACAATATCTTCATGTGTCAGCCTGTATTTTTCAATATTTTCTGTAGACACTTGGTCCCAAGAGTCTGCAGAAAATGTTAATGCAGTATAATCAGCATATGATGTTATTTCGCCATTCCTAATCCTCAATTCGCACAGTTCGTTAATACAACATAAAAGGGAGTTGGACCGTTTATACCTGCCAACTTGCGGAATTTCATAGGAGATTGGTTGTTTAGAACTCGTAATATTACCAATTTTTACAATCTGAGAATGATTAGATAAGTAGTCTCAAAAAACTCCGATTGAGTTCCACGTATTCCCGTCCTTTCTAATTTGTCCAAAGAAATAAAAGCAGTAATGGCATTGGACGTTCTGTGACTTTTTTCAGAACATTAATTTTATTTTTCTTTATTAGATCCAACAAATATTAATGGTTCCGCACAATTTGACAAATAGCCAAATTCAATTTTCGTATACGTTTCGGAACACTGCGCGACAGAGGCCGCGCGACGCATTGGTATATTCGCTTTTTCGCGCCGGGGACGTTGCTACCCATCCCCGCCCTGTGCCATGTGTCGGCTCTGGTGCCTTAGTCGCCTCTTACGATATCTGGGACCAGGGAAGGTACTTCTCTACTCTGCCGGTACCTTACAACCAAATTAGATGATTAAAATGAATGAATAAATTGGGAAGCTGGTAAAATCATATTGTACGAACTCCAATTTTTTTTAATTCTCTTCAATCATCAACAGCACCAAAACAAATTGTCTGAATCAGAAAACGTGTTAATCTAGTTTTAAATCACCAACACTCCCATGTCTATTCCAAAAGCTCCAACAATAGCTATGCAAAAGTCATGACAAATCTCCCCAACCGTCAATATGTGCCTAGCAGACCTGTCCCCAATCTTATCTTCATTAGCCTTTAATCCTTCGACGAAAGAGACATAATGCCGGATAATAATCACAAATCCCCACAACAATGCTATTGCTATGAATGAAACATATACTTCTCGTTGGGAGATGCGTCTGCGCAGGACAACTCACCCCATTCATCGACCAAACGATTTTAAAACTTACGGCTCAAGTTTTAAGCGCAAAGTTATTGAGAAGGAAACGTTGCCAAGGTTGAAAGTTTTTGTATGAACAGGAATTTTCTACAAAGTAGCCATTGTTGCAAATCTGCTAATGGTTCCCAATACCTTAATCCATCCGTGTCCGGCGTCGATTACTTGCGTTTACCAAACAATAGCGATTTTTTTATTCTAAAATATGCCGAAGCAATCCTTTGTCGAACCCGGAAGACTACTGGAAGGTTATGCTGATAATTCTATTTATACGCAAATGCTTTGTTTTATATTTGATTTTGTTTCTTTTTATCGAGCACAATATCTATTTTGTCGTTGGAATTGTATGCTATCTGTGTTTCTTACAGCTGCGCGATAAGAGCTTTAGTCACGACGAAGGCATGATTATGTCACAGGTGCAATTCTACCATTATTACAACGGTCGTTAAATTGTGGGAATGGATATTAAAATGATAGTCCATTAATAAAAACATGTATATACTCAAAAATAATTAACTCTGCCAAGAACTGAGTACACCTAAAATCTAAGTAAATTAATCAGAAACATCTATCCACTATCCTCGATATAACTAACTAACAAACGAACATCTAAAGCGAATGATCCCATGATTTTTATCTCCGATATAATGGAGATAAAATCATGGGATTTTTTTTTCAATAACATCGTAATAAATATAGCACTGAGCGCTTTATACTAAATATTTTGTATTTTTTTATGCTGATTAATTATCAGTGCTTTGCTCTTTGAGATACAATCAACAAGCTGTGGCCTATTTGTCCCACTGGCCCCAACTGGTCCCAAGCATTTCCTTTATATTTATTTTATAAATGCAGAATGTATTAACATTATATTAGACTATGTTTAAACTAGAATTTCTAAAAAATTTGTTGTCTAATGTCTAATGCGCGATCGACAAACGAGGTAAATAAGTACCTACTGATAAGTAACAAGACTTATTTATCTTAAACAAAAAAAAGAAAAATTGAAAAAAGGATTAAGTAGGTTCATATTTGAGCGGCAGATGTATATTAAGAACATTATTTATAACCATCGGCTGTTCGCGATCTAGATCGCGCGTCTTTTTACCCATTTACTTTCTTCAAGATCAAAGGATACCTCGATATAGGGTTTCTTGCAGATGATCGTGTTTTAACAAACAAAATAATCCGCACTTATTATATTAGTATAGATAATAACAACAATTTTTCACGATAACTACGGCGATATTCGTAAGCTCATCAAATAAACTGAAATCATTGGGGTGTCATCAATGAAACTCTATCACGGTATCGCAGAGCACGGCAAATATTTGCCCGCGCCAATCGCCGACGATACGCGCTAATCCGCAACTGACAGATCCCGCGATGATCACAAGATGGCTGACAATGGCGCGAACACAATGCGGCCGCGTCGCACTCTATTTATTTACAGAGCATAATACACAAATAATAAATACCCGTTTTTTGCTCAGCCTGCTGGTGTTGAAATTAACGCCAGCCGTGTTATGTTTAGGGTGGCTATGTTAAGGCGGGTTTGGTGGGGACGTTTTACGTTTTTAATTAGTTTGCATAGACGGTAACGTCTATGGTTTGTAAATAAAAAAGTTATTATATACTATTAAGATACTATGAAGCGAATTAATTGCTCAGTTTATATTGCCTCGAAGCCGATTTTCTATAGTACAGAGCAGTTTTGATTGGCCCTAGATGAACAGAGACAGTTAATTCGTCTCAAATTGATGTATTCTTTATGGCCTAGCATTATCATATCAGTTGCAAGATGTCTACCTAACGAGCCTCCAGAATTCATTTATAATAGTTTCGGGGTTTTGCCACAGTTACCGCGCTGGGTGGTCGCAGTTCCAATAGTAGTGACGCTTTGATGCTGTAGCCTATCTTCACCCCATTACGTTAAGGCTGTGCCAGTAAGATGGTTCCTCTGTCGCTTATTACGACACTTGCTACAGAGATACTTTTTTACTCTGATGGTACAACTGGTGCTGCTTGCCATTAAGAAAAAGTTAACAAGATATGTTTCATTTCTTGTAAGTGATATCTGAAGTTGTTAAAATCAAGCTAAAAGGAATAATCAAATATTAAAGTCCTAAAGAATCCCAAAAGCATGCGCACGCGCACACGTAAAGGTGGGGGATTATTTCCAGATATCGATCTGTGACAAACGACATAGCACAATGGATCCCGTCATTTGTCCCGCACAAAACAGATTACTTCACGATGTTTTGATTATAGTAGTATACCTTTATAAGTTCATACCACAAAACTGTCACATATTAACACCAACTGACGTATTTTAAACCGTATCACGTGGTGATAAAGGCGAACGGGTACCGATATGTGATGATAAGGTTTTAAGAGGCTTTGGGAATCGACAGAGCGTAATGTTTTAACGACTCAACACTTCTAAGAAAAGGTGATTTTTTGTGTAGGCGTTTGATACGATACGCTTGTCAATGTCATGTGTTAAAATCATGGAAAAAAAGGTTGGTGAACGATCGGGGTTTCGCTGGAAAAAGTGTTGCCATCTTACATCTTCCATTTGGAGTATTTAAAAAAACATTTTCAAATACTTCAAATGGAAGATGTATTTTTTAATTTGTTGGTTAAACGGCGTAGTTCATTATACCTACTTTTTTTGTCTTATCCTTATATATAAATATATAAGGGAAGCAGACATATCAACGCATTATAATTATGAGTTCAGAAAAATCCGCTTTTCCGCGTTGTCCGCTTATTGAAGAAGGTTAAAGGCTATATATTGTGACGCTAGGACCAATAACAGCGAATCATAATTGATACTAGGTTTGTTCTAAAACTTAACGCGGGTGAAACCGCTATTTGCTTCATTCAGGTAAAAATCATAAACGTCGTCATATTAGTCATTGAATGTCCACTGCTGGACATAGAAAGCCTCCCCAAGAAATGGAAAATTTTGCCCATAATCGCTGGTCAAACGTGTTGGCAATCGCAGAGCGCAGCTTCCGCGACGAGAATGCTGCTGCCCGCCCTATGCATTTGGGTTTTTCGGATGGATATACCGCCATCTATCAATTCTGGTTCCTTTGTCACCTTGATACCTCTACAGGGAGAGGTACCATTCTACTGTGCCGGTACCTCACGGTAATAAAAAAATAATAATGAACTTAAATAGTAAATATTTAAGTTCATTATTAATTTGTATGTTCATTAGTAGGTAATTAGTGATTTTCCCCCAAAGTCAAACTCTCAAAAGTTTACGCAGATTCTAGATTCAATTAAGAATATATTAATTCGGCCCATTTGCAAACTAAACGTAGGCATTTGGAATACAGATATTAATTAAATATTAATAATAAAAAGATGATAAATTCACAACTTTCCATATTCTGACCTAACTCCGAGATATGTCGCTTAAAGTACTGGTGATACAGATATCCTATATTTAATTCTTAAATACAATTTAACACTCAGACACAGAAAAAACACAAATATCCACCATATTAAAATGTGTCATAATTTTTTATGGGTTTGGTATAAATATTTATTTTCGGTAGCGCCATCTGGTATTTTTATAAAGCAAGGTAAAAGTCTCTCAGTCTATATGATGGCGCTATTCGCTGATGTAACGTTTCTTAAGAAATATGAAAGAATATGTGAGAGCTCGCGCGTCAAAAGAATAGCTACGTAGTGATTTGGAGCTGCCACCGGAACGTGGACTCGCTATTATTTGTCGTTTTGTATTCCAATGTGTGTCAGTGTTTGCGAAACCAAATAAGTTTGTATGTAGAAACGTTTACTTTTGCGTTTGGGTAACTACTTGTACGTTTTGATAGAGAGTAGACTGGGTAAAAATGTATGGTATTGTAAATACGTCAAAGACTATAGAATTTATGTGTGCTTTCTATGGCCTGTCACTATATTATGTTTAAAATAAGAACGAATATCATAAGTGGTAAATTTTCTGATTTAAAAAGCAATCTACTCTTGGAAAAGAATTGTTTCAAATTTCTTACAAAATTTTTAGTAGATAGTAAATTTTGACTTGACTTGGATAGAGAATATTAGAAATAAATATATACTTAAATATGTGTTGTATTGTGGATAAGTGAAAGACCTTTATAAATATATATTTTATTCGCACATCATCTCATAAATCGAGGACCTGACTCTGAGGTAAGTCGCTTAAAGCACTAGTGTTACGGACATCAGACAGCAGAGGAATTTTAAATATAATAATTAAGAACACATATTTAACACCCATACATAGAATAAATACAAATATAATCATTTGAATATTTGTCCTCATTAGAGATCGAACAAACGACCTTTAGCACACAAGATAGGATCACAACCATCGGCGGGGTCGTCGATTAAAAGAACCAAAGAAGAAGATGTGGTGTAAAAGATAATGTTGTGACAACTGTTGATGACTATTGCTCTTTGATAACCGAATTTCTCTAAAAAAATAAGAATATCAACCGGAAAAGTGACTCGTAACAAATCTGCGATGTAATCCTATCAACAATACTCATAATTCCGCATAAATAATTTGGTCAGTGCCTCTCAACATTTTTTTTAATCTATGAACAACGTGAACATTTCCAAATTTGAATCGGATTATGTTCACATTTTAGCGTAGATGGTAATGATCCTGTCTTGTGCGCCGAAGGTCGTGGGTTCGATCCCCACCCAAGACAAATATTCATATAATGATATTGATGTTTCTTCTGTATCTGGGTGTTGAGTATGTGTATTTAAGTATTATATTTGTAATTCCTCTGTTATCTGACGTCTGTAACACAATTGCTTTATGCGACTTACCTCGGGATTAGGTATGTACATGCATTGGAATTACAAACAGACACTTAAATGTAATATATATGTATCACATTGTATTCTTATCTATTTATATAGAGACTAACAATAATTAATTAATTAATGAATTAATAATTGTATTTATTTGAAATTATATTTAAATACATATAACATGCTTTTGTTCAAAAATATAGGCCATAGACATACCTCTCTCGCTTCCCTTACTCGCATTAGTCCTTTCATACACCCTCGTTTATTCTTGGTACTTCGGACCTAGCCATTCTATAATACCTCTTCTACCTGGTTAAGATATGTTCGCCTCGGTCATCCTTTACCAACTCCTCCATTCACTTCCACTCTATATATTTGTGCAGTCATTGTACTTTGATCTATCATTTCTACATGTCCAAACCATCTCAACATTATATTTAAAAAAGGACAATGGAAACCAATGGAACCAGCAACCAATGGAAACTAAAAACTCTGTAAATGTGCCAAACATACCTATACATATTATACTAATAGAATGGGCCTCCTATAATCTGGCCTGATCCAATATACGCCTTCTTAATCAATAGTATTATTTAGACTTTATCATACAGCTTGTTCCGAATAGATTTTCTTTGAGGCATGATTGATTTGTAGATTTTAATTTGTACGATTGATAAAATATATTACTCTTTTACAAACAAATATAACTTTTATGGGATATTGGGGGTTCTCTGTTAATATTTATGAAAACGTTACCAGTTACCTGCTTAATGTTATTACAAACTTTGTAAGTGTTATTCTAGGTGGAGTTACAAAATGTTGAGGAAGCCTGAACCACGAGTGTTCAATTGTAATAGTTTTTAGCCGTGGGTGTGCTATCTGATCGCTCCCACTCGTCACGCGCGCTGATTTGTATGAAAGCATTGTTCCTCATGTAAACGTTAATATTGTAACGGACCGCCGACACTATCTCACTCTGACACCCGTCATACGAATGTTCCGTTAAAAATTGCCGCGAAAATTACGCGCGAATAACATATGAAAACGGCAGCCATTTTGAAAAATATTGTAATATAATTATAATTTTTTATTCAGACTGTGTCTTCTGAATTTGTTGGGTCTATGATATGTTTTATACTGCTCTTTTTATTTATTCTTGGATATCTGCACGAATAAATCAATTTGTTGTTTGCCGTCTACTTGTTCTAGTTTTTTGTATGGTCCTCATTTAGAAAAAATTTGATCAAATATGGATCTGCTGTACCAAGATGGTCTTTTGTGAATTATTATTGTTTCGTATGTAGAGTATATCTGTTTTACATAAGGGTCACCGGGTATTGCATTCTTATCAAATAAGTTATCTTCATATCTTTTGTTTATACATAGTAACAAAGTAAGTTCTTCACTTTGGTTTAAATTTTTTAATAACTTAATAGTAAGTGTTTTGTTTTAAAATATTACAATTGAAGAGTTTGCACTCACTGGGCTAGTATAAATGATAGGTACTTGCCTACTAAACGTCATAAATTAGCTGGCGTATTCTCTGTTACTAGTAAATTTCGACAGTCACAATAACAATATTAAAATGAAAGTATGTTCTTTTTTAACTTTCTTATGGTGTAAGCAGATTTCACAGTCATAAAAAAATAATATTGTATAAATGTTCCTCGCATGAATACGTGGAAAAATTGTTTGTACAAATTCCATTTAACAATGTCCCAAACTATTTGTACCCTCGTTACGCTTAAATAGGTTCAGACACCACAATGTTATCTTCAAATTACGGGTCTTTTCAATAATTCCGTTGGACGTACCCATTGTCGGGGAATCAGCGTGGAGTCAGGTTTCCGGGGTATGTGGGCAGACCATAGAGGTCCCAACTCCAATCATCCTTAGCCACAACCTCTATGGTGTCTAGTTGCACGTTTTGTTATTTTTTATCTGTGCGCATGCATTATATCGATCTATTAAAGACATATTTGAGAGATAGTCGAGGTTTACACAGAATTTTAGAAAAAGTGGTATCGGATTGTGCGGATAAAGTTCGAAATGCGTTTTTTTTATTAATGGTACGTGCGAACTTTTTTTTTAATAGAACCAAAACATCAACGAAAAAGCAACATAATGCCAGCTTGTTGGTTACGAGAGCAAGTTTCTAGCTAAATTTAGAATATAAAAAACATACTGTGTTTATTCTTGATATGCCTTGGATTAAGTTTTTATTTTTATAAATATATATATTATATAACAATTTTATAAAAAGACAGTCTACGGTCATCGCGATTAAAGTAAATAAATAAAATATTTGAGAAATAAAAATAAACTACGTTTTGACTGTTACAGAAGTTTTATTATATTTTTTGTTTTCATGTCAAACTATTTTGATATTTTGTCCTTCTACAAACAAACAGTAGACATACCTATGTTATACAACTCATTACTTTTCACCGTGTCTTCGTCCTTGTGGAATTTGTCTCTTGTAATCCAGGATCAAGAGTAGTCAATCGGCGGTCTGTGATTGCTCAAAACTGCTTCTGTGTTAAAATTAATGTCGCACTCACTGCAACTAAAATTAATTTAACCTACAGGAACCGTCACATTTTCAGGGTTAACAAGTAGTATACGTTCTTACAGACTTATTTTATTTTTATTGTAACTTCTTGAATAACTTTCATTTTGGAAGACAAATATATATATTTTATTGAAATTTTCAAAATTTTTCTATATTTATGATTAGATTAACAATTATTATTTCTGCAATAAATAAAGAGCTCGAATTCTTTTTAGTTCTTAATCGCCAGCTGATATAACGACTCTAACTCTAGTTTCAGCTTTAGTTCATTTTTCAACTTTAGTAAATAAATTATTATAAGATATATTTATATATTTATTTATAATATTCGCTAACTATTAATTTGATTTAAAAAAAAAATATTGCTTTGTTTACTTTAAGGCGATTAGATTTAATAATAAGATTTGTAAACATTAAGCTTTTTTCCATTTGATAACTCGTGATATATATTGTCCTGGGCTGAAAGAATAACAAAGTTTCACATTTTTCAACATGTCCTCCACATGCCTGCAATTAAGTAACCAAATGTCGCTCGTTCCATTTGTCTACCCCCGATTTCATTCATTACACAACATAACATTAGCGGCTGACAGACTAGCACAGTGGGGTACGGCACATTTCACGCAGCCTCCGGGGCTGTCAATGACGGCGGGTATAAATTCAATTACAACAATGGTTATTCTATCTGCATTATGTCGAATATGTATATAGGGCGTTTGGCGCGGAGAGACCCTCCGAATCGCAGCGAGCGTATTACTTTTTTTTCTAAGCATTCCGTTCTACGTTAACAAGTTTACTGCGAATATTAAAGGGTTTATATTTATTTTTATTATATTTTAATATAATAACGAATGGAGAAGGATTACACGTTATTTATTCATCGTAAATTAAACGAATTGGCTTATTGAATGTCCGTGTCGCCCGTTACTTGTAATTAATCTGAAATATAAATTATAATGTATTTATTTATGTGTTTTGATGTGGCTGTATTTATTTATTTGATGGGCTTTAATCCCAGTGGTTGTGTTCGGTGTTGTAAAATACATTTGCCACCTGCTTGTTTAATACTAGCTGTCAAATTAAATAGTCATAAAACGAATGAGTATATATAAAAATTTCGAATTATCATTATTTTACCAAACGTCGTAATAGTAAATCAAATGAGAATAGTCATGTAATATAAATTACTGTGTCATTGAATATGGTTTATTGTTATTATTTTAAACAAGCAATCTTTCCTTACTTTTGGCTTCTGTACGGTAAGCAACAGATCAACCTAAATATGTTTATTTTGAACTCAATAGTTTGATTTTATAGATGAATATCGATTGCGAAATTGTAACAGATTTAAGTAGGTTTTTCTGTTGGGGAGTGTAAAATTCACGGTCTAACACATTTTTCATATAATTTAAACAAAACTAACTACTTTTGTTGTATAAAATTTGCAGCATTGTTAACAATATTCGCCTTCTTCTTGACCTTGTATGTGTTATTTGTGCTTGTCCCGAACATGGGGGGCCAGGTGACCTGTAGCTGCAGGCATTTTTTGCCTAATTCAGGCACAAAATTCTTACTAATTGTTGTGCAAGATTTTGTAAGTTTAAATAAATTGTTTTTATTTTTATTAGCTTCAAAGGTCTTATGGTAGAGATAGCTCTAAGCAATAAGACCGCAAGAGGAAATCAGTCTTATCTCTGCCCGAATTGTCTTATGTTATATATGACTCTAGTGTGTTGTGAATTGGTGAGCAATAAAGTTTAAACAATCCAAATAAGATCAACACAGAACCTTATGGAAATCCGTTGGGTATTTTTTTTATTTTGGATGCGACGGAGGATTTAACCCTAACACTGCCAGATTATAAAACACCGACAGCAACTACTTTGTGAATCGGAACGCGAACGTTCAAAATCAAAACCAAATTTAAATTTAGAAGGGTGGTCAGTAATTGCCATCTTCAAAATTTCTGACGCAACTATAAAACAAAATAATTTTTTGTTCAATTAGGCCTAACCTTTACATGAGGTAAAACTACTACATTGGTACATTGGTCTACATTGGTACTTCACTCTCAGCTATTTCTACCGCTAAATAGTAGTGTTCGCATTGCTGTGTTCCGGTTTGAAGGGTGAGAGAGGCAGTGAAATTTCTGGGTAATATGACATAATATCTTCAAGTCACGAGGTTGGCAACGCGCTAGTGATATCATTCTGATATTACGAGGGTCTATTGGCAGTGGTGACGTTTACTATCACGCGGACTGTAAGCTTTTTGTCGACATGGATTCATAAAAAATATCCTGGCTCTGCGATGTTACGATGCGCATAAATAGTTACCTATCAAATATGTCATCGTGCAGCAAGCCTATCTCAAGAATTCACTGGATCAGTCTTACTATTAAGTTTACTGCAGTTTTATTAGAAACTTTAAACCTTTGTCGATCTTGAAAACTGTTACTGCACGTTGACCGAAACGTTGAATATGAAATATATAAAGTTCAATAAACCACGTTTTGGAGCCATTAATAAGACATTTTATTGCGCGACAGTAGACTTAATCTTAAAACATTGCATATCTACCCTAATAAAATAATTTTTTTTCTTGTTTGATTGAACATGTTTATCTCAAGAATTACTGGGCCGATTTAAAAATGTATATATTCAGGTATATATAGCCCTCTTAACGAATAAGACTATACGCTTTATAACATAACGCTACAACAAACAAGAGCGGAGTCTAAACGATGTTAGTTTTATTCTATTAGTTGGTATTAGTTTATTGAACACCGCGGGCAGAGCTTGTCCATTTTAAAAGTGCTATAATAATAATAATTCACACAACATCTATGGCTGATAAGATGATGACAATGGCACAACATCTCACACATTGACCTGACTTCGAGATAAATTTCCTAAAGCACTTGTGTTTTAAACAACAGACCAAACACACATTTTCTTTTATGTTACACTACTGTCATGTATACTAATTAATTCATAATTAAATATAATATTAACGGTAACCTAGGAGATGTGTACACGACTAGTTTTTTTTTATTAAACAAGGCCTTAAATAGTAATTAAGTTTCTTTTTAGATATTTCTTCAATTCGTTCATTATCAATGTGTGCCACTTAATGTAAGGCTGAACGAGTCTTCGCGGTAAATGCGGGCATACGAGTAGCTAGTCACAAAACAAATAAATTGCATAGTTCATCAACCATACTCAATATGGCGATTTGCAACCAGCCATATCCAATTCCGGAAATGTCACCCTAATCCTACATTGTGCCTCTGTGATTATGTTATGTGCCAGTGCGCCGCCATTACGCGAGGGGTGTTATTTTAAATGTAATTTTGTAATGTGACGTGTTAACTTTAGCTGCGCGAAGCTTATGTGCTGGATATTTGGGGGTGATGACGGGGTGATGCAATTTGTGATTGTGATACGTACGTACATTAATTTATATTAAAATAACTGTATTTTATTTACATTTATGCATTCAAAGTCAAATAAATCCTTATTTAAATAGGCCTATATGACCGATCACCGTGACAACCAGTGTTATAGGAGTCATTTAAACAAATAGGTCATTGAGTTTCCGTCTTCAATATTAGTCTGCCGGCACCAGACGGGTCTTACAACTAAGTTTATAGCAGGTTTATTACGCAAGCCACCAGAAATAAAGGTGCAAGATAAGAATGATCGGTAATGATTTTGACTGATATAATGAATTATGATGCTCAGTATCTTTCTCTTTATTCATCATTAGTAGTCTACTGCTGGACACAAGCCTTTCTAAGGATTGTCCGGGATGAACTTCGAAACTACAGAGCCGATTTTAATATATTTTTGCTTATTGTGTACAGTATGATTCAACTTGAGAAATAGGATAGTTTATATCTCAATATATTTTTCATGATAAATATATAAGTGTAAGTGACGTTTGTCGAATTAGCTATACCAGCTAAGTTAAGTTTGGCTAGCTAAGCTAAGCTAGCTAGTTAGCTATTATATAGCTTTAAAGCTGTTTTCATTTTAACCAATGGGAAAATTTGGATTGTGTTCGACCCCCATCCAGGAGAAATAATTATATCATGATATTTATGTTTGTTCTTTGTGTGTTTATATGTTTTTAAGTAGTATATTTGTGATTCTTATGTTATCTGATGTCTATAACACAAGTGCTTTAAGCGACTTATCACGTAATCAGGTCAATGTATGAGATGTTATAGGAAGAAAAATATCTTGTATGCATACAGAAACAACATTTTCTAGCAACTTACGAAATTGTCGGTAAATCAGATTAAAATAAGGGAAGATATGTAGGTACCGAAATTTGAATTAAGAATGAATTTGAAAAATGAACTAATTTCGAAAATCCAGTCAACAACAGTAGGTATTGTTCGACCCACGTTCGAAATTTAAAAAACCGTCTAGTGCGGTGCGGTAGCGTAACCCGATCCGCGGACACGGATCCGCCGCAGTCTGCGTCCAATCGGCCGGAATAACCGTATTAGCTTAGCGGTCGTTGTTCACTCCGCACCGATTCGGGCCGGCCACTCGATTATCTTAATTCAATTACATTACTATTATGTAATTGGACGCTTTCTTGGGGTAGATGAAATAAATATGCAGTGTCGAATTATAATGTCCCAATTGTGGCGTTATGTCAGCTGCATACCTTAAAAAATATGCTGTTTTTAATTGTACGTACAAATGAACGTCACGTCAATCTCGTTTATTTATATGGCTTAAACAAAAATCTTGCATACATATATTTTTTACCCAGACACAAAGTAAACAGGGCGGGGATTGAACTTACAAATTTGGCGTATCGGGCCCGTTAAGTATAGTTTTTATTGTTTTCTAGTTTTTCTAGATTTTAACGAACAGAAAAACATACTTTCATATTTATAATATTAGTATAGACTTTTATTGTACATTACTTACTTATTATTATTAAAGACGAGCCCGATCGCACAGATGGTTGTGATATTATCTTTTGCGCCAAAGGTTTTGGGTTCAATTCCTTCCAGAAATAATTATTTATATGAATATTTGCATTTATTGTGTGTCTGGACATTATTTATGCCTATTTAAGGAATACATTCATAATTCCTGTTGTCGAATATCTGTTAAATGAGTGCTTTAAATTTAATTATCTCGGAGACAGATCAACGTATGAGATATCGTGTAAATCTGACACATCTATTACGCCCCAAATGAAGTAAACCTCGTAACAAAATAAAATAAAATTAACTTTCCTTCTTATAACTTTAGTTATCAGACAACAGAGGAAATACAAATTTATTACTTAAATAGGTACAAACAAAAATGAGCTTCTAAGACGTTAAAAAAATCTTGTCACGTTCAAACCACGATACGGAGCTTCACTCTCCACTTATGTTTACATTGTTTATGTTACCAAAACAATGAACAAAAGAACGCATTTTCAGCCGTTAAAAAGTGTATTCATATTATGAGTAGTGAACAAGTGATGTTAACAAATATAATCAAACTTTTGTTAAAAAAATCTTAACACTTCCCGTATCTTCATCAAAATAGTCGAGTCACACTATATTATATTACTTAGACCCAATATTAATAGCATTATTCTGATTTATACATTTATTGTCCGCAGGATTAGCGAGGCGACAATAGATCGGCGTGAGCGCAAATCCGCTTGATTTTCGGAAACACGGATACTCACGGTCACACTAGGGGATAAACGTCACTAAAACTTACTGCATCGTATTTTTTTTTATATACAACTAGATTACCTTCCGTTTCCGTAGATTTCACATAATACTTCTTTATGGAAGAAGTTCTAAGGTTTTAAGCTATATTGGCCTTCTAATAAGGTTGAGTCTTGCCCATTGCGTCTACCGTCGATGTACTATTCAACAAGCTTACGATCCGCGATAGACGCTTGTGTCATCACAAATATATCACTAGCATGTCGCTATCCTTGTGAACTGAAGATACAATGTCATAATTACCCAGTAATTTCACCAACTCTTCCACCCTTCAAACTGGAACACAGCAATGCGAACAGTGCTATTTTGCGGTAGAAATATGCGAAAGTGAGGTATCAATGCAGACGACCTTTGTCTACCGCCGGCGATGCGTTTATAACATTAATAACAATTTTAATAAGCAATTAGCTTAGTAAGACTTTATATATTCAAAATGATAATGCTACATTTTTACGGATTTAAAATATTATATTAGTCTCATCATTCTTGATAATTCCTTGCGGCATCTGAAACGTCGAACAAAAAATGTAGCAAACGGCGTTTTAGAGCCGTTAAAATATTTTTATAATGAGCACCAATATAAGGAAATACCCTATACTGAGAAAATATATATAATTCTATATACCTATCAGTATTGTAATATAGCAATCAACCTGCAGTGAACTTAGTTTTAAGACCCTAGCGGCACCAGACTGTCGGTAGACTAGTTTAAGGTAGGCCTAATTTGCATATGTTATCCGATTCGATCCCTACCCAGGATAATAAATTATATGATGATATCTGTATTGTTATGTGTTTAGGTGTTATTTATACATATGTAAAGAAAACTTAGTTGATTTACGATTTAATATTTTTCTTAATTTTCTCTTTGTCGTTTTATTGACAAAGCCACTAGATGTCACGGCTGACGGTTGTGACATTTTATGGAAAAATGTAATTGTGGTATGTTTCTCATCAATTGGATTTATTTGGATTCAATTGTAAAAAGACCTGAAGGCTTAAAATGTTGTTTCTTTCATTATTACAGAGAAACGCAATCACGTCTTTATTTCATTTATCCCAATTATTGGAATAATATCATTATACATATTTAAGTAACACATTTGTAATTTCTGAGTTGTCTAATATCTGTGTCTAGGTGGTAAAAATATTTGTTTTAGTATTATATTTGTGATTTCTCTGTTTGTCTGCAATCCGTAACAAAAGTGCTTTAAGCGACTTACCACGGAGTCAGGTCAATGTACGAGCTGTTGTGTGGGTATATAAAATAAAAATTGTTGACGATCTGAAAATACTTGTGATGGGTCTATTTGGAAAGTACTTTGTTTTGAGTTTGTGTTTGAGTATATTAATTAAAAAAAATAACCCTTTTAGTTGAAAATTCGATTTACAACTGAATTTAAGACTTACCTAATTAAACATTAACCCTTGTTATTTTTTTGTTAATCCGCTAGAATCAGCATAAAACGCTTCGATCGACTCTCCACCATTGGAGCGCTGTTTTTCTATCTGAGGGAGGTATTATTAGAATTATATGGGCAAGCTTTAATGCTCGAATATAAGCTTTGTGTAAACATAAACATTATTTTAGTAACACGATGAGCTTAGTGAAAGCTCCCACAAGCGATTAGAGCACCCCATGTTTTAATTCCAAACAAATTGCATCGCAAATACTGACTGCATTGACCGATATTCAACTCTATGGACCTTGCAATAAGATGCATAATCAAAATGGCGATGCGTACAGTTTATTTTTGTGAAAAGAGTGAGAGATGTGAAATACGCATTTATTCTAGCGGAGCTTGCATCGGCGATTATTTTGTGCGACTACGTTGTGGTTGTAGGAATTATTTGTAATGCCAAAAGGTACATTGCCGTGAATTCATTAATTAAGGGTGTTGGCTGATGACTGCCTTCGTTTTAGTTCCTCATTTGACGTGAAGCCCCCTCCGTATCAGAAAAGAAATGACAGATATGTAATGTAAAGTATAACCGGTCGCGGGTAAGTTGGAGAGCAATTTTACACGAAGAAAACAGTAGCCATTTATTTATTTTGATATGGCACGAGTGCAATTGAAGTTGTTACGATATAATAGTGTGGTACATGACCCTGTCAAGTGTCGCAAACATTTCAAAACTTATGATTGCTCTTAAAACTAGTAATTAAACATGCATTTGACCTATATACGCTTCCCGTGAGTTATTTTATATATAACTAGCAATGCCCGCGGTTTCACCCGCTTTATTTTTTATATAATTATTTATTTACTTTAAAATACACACATAATCTTTTTTTAAACAAAATATAGCCTATATATTAAAGGACTATCCAGCACTGAAAGATTTTTTTTGTTTTGACAAAGTTTTCGAGATTAGAGCGTGCAAATAAACAAACTCTTCAGCTTTATAAAATAAAAAAAAAACAATTACACGATGTCACATACATTGACCTGACTCCACGATATCAAATAAGAAATATATCACAAATATAATACTTAAATACATATTATTAACACACAGACATAAAACATACTCGTACAAATGTTCATCACGCATGGCCTGGATAGGAATAGAACTCGCGACCATCGGCGCATAAGATAGTGAACCTGTGCGCCATCGGGCGTGTTATTGCTTAGCATCTTATTTCCTATAGTTTTTACATTATTACATTATTATATATTTATTCGCAGTTTCTCATGCCTTATACCGCCATCTGTAGGCGTGCTTTGAAATCCGGTCAGTGATTGACAGATGACAGGGAAGGGGGGCGCCGGGTTGGTGGGCAGGCAGCAATGTCGCGCCTCGAATGTGTGCACCGTGCGAGGGTCGTAATCTGCCCACGAAGTTGGTCGAGGCACAGCAGGAAATGCGGCTGGATTGTGTTATCTACAAGTCTTGTACACAAAACTTTTTATATATATATATATACAGGAATATAGATTTTAATAGGTAGATGTATTAAGAAAAATCTAGATTGCATAAACAATTTTGTATTCAATTACCCGCATTTAGAGCTTAATATCGGTTAGGAAGATCTGAAGAAATTAATTGACTTGTGTAATTGCCAGCGTTAAAACATCTGCATTGGTTTTTACAGTAATTCTATTTTATATTACTAATTACATTGACGGGCCCGATGGCCCAGATGGTAGTGGTCCTATCTTGTGCGCTAAAGGTCATACATAGGTTCGATCCCGGGCAGGATAAGTATTTATATGATGATATTTGTGTTTGTTCTGTTGTTTGACGTCGGTAACACAACTCACAAAGTGAGTGTGTGGTACCATTGCAGAAGACCTTTTGTATCATTTCTACCTTAAGTAATATATTTCATGGTTAATGTTATTGGCCTGTCAGATTTTGAAACTACAATCAAAACATTTTCTAAAGTTCTGTGTGTCACTTTATACATGGATTGCCACACTTTTGTTATTTATGAAATGAAAACTAACCTTTCGCAACTGGGCGTTAAGAGTTGTCTTTTTAATCCTCCCTTGAAAGGATGTATGTTGACTCACACTGGAAACAAATTATGGGCTTGATGGCGCAGATGGCAGTGATCCTGTATTGTGCGCCAAAGGTCGTGGGTTTGCTCTCCAGCCAGGACAAATATTTATGTTTGTTCTGTGTCTAGTTGTACGTATATAAGTAGTATATTTGTGATTCCTCTGTTGTCTGATGAAAACAATTTTTCTTAAAATTAAAATAGTATCCTCCAGTAGTCCAATAATATTTAAAGAACCTTAATCTGAGACCAAACAATCGGTGTTGCCATTTAATGCAGTATAGTGGAGAGGGTACCGCGGAAATTTCCCACTTCCCATGTTAAAGTTACGGCTTATTGAATGTTGATGTGGCGCGAAAGAGGGGCTCTCTCATCTACTATTAAAGTGGGTTTTCATTGTTCATACATCGACGGAAACCCGGGAATCATTTGGGGACGGGCCCGATGGCGCAGATGGTAGTAATCCTAACTTATGCCTAAAGGACATAGGTTCGATCCTGGTTTGACCTACAATTATTTAAATGATAATTATCGTGTTTGTTTCGGGTCGGGTGTTGAATATGTATTTAAGTTTTATATTTGCCGTGGGGTAGAGAAGAATAGTACCTACTTCCCCCTGTACCAGGTGTCGCAAGAATCATCTGAGGTGCCAGAACCGACAGATGGCGGTATACCCATTCGTAACCGTGTAGCTATGTTGTAACAGCTTCGCTCTGCGATTGCCAACACGCTTGCTCAGTGCGGCAATTATGGGCAAACTTCTTCTACCTTGAAGAGGCCTATGTCTAGCAGTAGACTTCTAATAGATGATACGATGATTTGCGACTGACCAATACAGACGAACCTGAAGGAGCAGATGGTAGTGATCCTGTCTTGTGCGCCAAAGGTCATGGGTTCGATCCCCACCTTGGACAAATATTTATATGATGACATATATGAGATTTGACTGACATATTAGTGATTGTTTTGGGCGTTAAATATATGTATTTAAGTATTATATTTATGATTCCTCTGTTGTCTGATGTCTGTAACACAATTTCTTTAAGTGACTCCTCCCGGAATCAGGTCAATGTATGAGATGTTATGGGAATTTATTATTGTGGTTATTGAAAAATGTCGTGTCGTATCTCACAATGGGAACAGACACAATGCTATAAGGATTAACGTTGGCGCGTCACTGGTTCTCTGTAGTTTGTTTGTGGTGGCTCGGTGGTGGGCTTACAACCCTTGAGTTGTCAATTACTTGTTCTGCGCTGATGCATTATTGAAGACAATGACAGAATATGTTTAATTAAAAATATAGGATATATACCCGGCTTCACGCGGTTAATTCAATTGCTTTTTTGTTGTGTTCTTTTTTATTACACCAGTTCGACAAAGAAGCAGTCCGAGTGATAGTAAGCGTCTCCGCAGCCTATAGACGCTCGTTATATCATAAGGATATCACTAGCGGTTTGTAAAACTTGTGGTTTGAAGATATTGTGTCACTTTACCTTGCCTCTCACACCCATCAAACCGGAACACAGCAATTGAACACTGTTATTCGGTGGTAGAAATAGTTGAAAGGTACTAATGCAGACAACCTTTGTATGGGGTCTACCTCATGTCTGTATTGTTCGTTTTTTCTTCAATATCTTAACTGTCGATTTAATAGCAAAGTAATAAGCTTGACTTTGAACTTTTAAAAATGATAAATTAAGATACATTATAAAAGTGATAGTAAGTGTCACTGCAGCCTATAGATGTACAAAAATATCACCAGTGCATCACGAACCTTATGACCTGAAGATATTTTGTCACATTACCCAGTAATTTTACTGCCTCTCTCACCCTTGAAACCGGAACACAGCAATGCGGACATAGCTATTTAGCGGCAGATGACCTTTTGTTCGACTAACTGAGGTCAATCTGCGTTCTGTCCCTAAATTACATTTCTCATTTACTCCGAAAGCCTTCGCTAAATTAGTAAAATCGTTGCGACGCGTTAAAAAAATAATGACAGAGAGAAATTGACGCGCGGCTTCTGCAAATTAAAAGCGGAGTACACAATCCGTCGTAACTCTACCAGCTATCTTAGGGCGGCACCGCACCGACCGCATTTGACGAAGACTGAATGTTTGATGAGGGCCCGTCATTTGAGTCATCGCGGGCGAGTTTATGTGACAGCACCTTTGCGGCTACCAGCTTCGGTATGGTTGCCTCAGATGAAAGCTTGCACAACTGACAATACATTTTTTTTATCTGGGATACCAGCAAAGTAGAACCAGGTGTTGTAACAAGTAACTAAAGATCTACATAACTTCGAGCTCCGACGATTAACAAATAAGTATTGTAAAAACCTATATATTATCTCATTTTAAGTGAAATGTAAATTTCTAATGAGAATAATTTTTTTAGACCTAAACCTTACTTGTATTCCGAACCTTGTGTTGATGTGAACCGACAGATATTTTTTTATTAGATCAGATCGATAAACAAGCATACAGTCCGCGTAAACAAGCAGATAATAAGCGTCGATGCAGCCTGTAAACGCTCGTACAAGGATATTATTGGCGTGTTGCCAACCTTTCAAACCTTACTTAAATATTATGTTACATTACCCAGTAATTTCAATGTTCCTCTCACCCTTAAAACCGGAATACAGTATAATGCAAATACTGTTATTTGGTAGTAAAAAAAAGGGATAGTGAAGTACCAATACAGATAGAATAAGGTCTACCTCATGTGAGACAGAGGGCATATCCATCCGAAAATATAACAGGGTGGAGTTAGGCAGATGCATTCGGGTCACGGTGTTTCAGTCTGAGATTCCCACCATGCCTGTCCAGCAATAGACGTATTACAGCTGCTATGCTGTGATGATAGTTACGCAAAAGGAAAGCCAGGCTGCCGATGTTCATTGAAGTCTTCGCAATTCAGCGCATTTATTTGTATTGCGTTGAGTGATTTCATAGTGCAACGCCATCTGTTGTAGCTAGCTGTAAACTTGTTACTGCGTGTTATGGTACGTTTAAAGCTTCAAGTTTGCGGTTCGCATGAGGATCCCATAGTCTGAAGTTCCTTGAATGCGATGGTATTATCCTACTATATTATTAATGGGACAGTTTGTGTAGATGTTTGTTACGCTAAATGGTTCAACTGATCTCCATCAAAATTGGCAAATATATCATTAAGTCTGGAATAATATAGGCTGCATATATCCTAAAAACATGCTCCCGTGGGATAGATCTGACAATTCATTTTTCTCTAAGGGATCTTCACGATTATTTTACAGTTTAGCTGTTAGAGAGCGACATAGACTACTTCCTGGAATAACAAAGGTTCCTTAGCAATGAAAAAAAAAGATTTCGCGGACAAAATTGCTGACGGAAAGCTAATGTCGAAATAAGCGTGAAAATGAAAAAGTGTGATGTAGACACAGTCACTTTGTTTTAGTTTATTGTTTTAATAAGTCTACTTTTTTAGTATAATTTCTTGATAGTTACTTACCTATTGAAGCATAGTTTAAGGCATGATCAAACCAAACAACGATGCAATAATAAGGATATAGATATTGTCATCATCACCAAATCAGCCGTAAATCATCCACTGTTGGACATAGGCCTCCCCAAAAAAAATGGAATTGCAGAACGTAGCTTCGCGACTAGAATCCTACCCTTCCCCACCTTTTTTGCTTTTAAGCAACACTGCTGGATGGATATAACGCCATCTGTCGGTTCTGGTACCTCATTGACTCTTACGACACCTGATACAGGACTAAGTACTACTCCGCCGGTACCATATATATAGATATAGTATCGCAATCAAACGATGATACTTCGCACCCTGTCCACAATGGAAGTTACTCAGCAATTTACGACAAGGACTCTTGATGGGAATTCGAAAACCACACGGGCGGGTCCACTGCCGATGGCAATAGACATAACTCGTTGGATTTACGTCCCCAACCGCAGAGTTACGTGTGATTCATGAGTTGGTGAACAGCGCGGTGTAAGCTTGTGCCCCGACGTGTCCGGGATAGTCAGAGTTCGCGCCCCAAACCACAATAAACTTTGAGTTATTGAGTGAGTGTCGTTGGCTCGCTGATTTTTTTGGATATTCTTCTTGGGAATTACGTTAAATGCTGGTTGGCGATATGACATAAATATTTGTATTTGTTCTGTGTCTGGGTGTTAATTATGGGTATTTATGTATTGCAAGAAAAAACTTTTGATTGTAATGGACTTCTTATTCTGAAATACCTAATATCCATCCCTCGTGTTTTAATTCGATTGGACAAATTTTAAGAGTCTGTGAGTTGAGGTAACTTAACTATTTTTTTACACACAACATCTTATACGTTGACCTGTCTCAGAGATAAGTTGCTGAAAACACTTATATATCAGACCACGGAGAAATTTCAAATATAATACTTAAATACACATAAATAGCACACAGACATAAAATAAATACGAATATTAACATATAAATATGTGCTCTGGATGGGGATCGAACCTCCGACCTTTGGCGTACAAGACAGGATCATCATCATCTGTAGTAATCCCATCTTATGCGCCAAAAGTTGTGGGTTTGATCCCCACCAAGGACAAATATTTACATGATGATAATTGTGTTTGTTCTGTGTCTGGGTGTTAAACAGATGTATTATGGTATTATATTTGTGATTTATCTATCGTCTGATGTTCGTAACACAAGTTAATGCTCATTTTTCTCTCAGGGATGCCAGGATATCCAGCCGTGGACTTCCAATGGCTGGCATGATGATTAGGCATTATAAAAATGGACGTAACAGACGTAATTATTTCAATTGCGTATTAGACGCTAGTCTCTGACTCCTTCTTACTAGCATCTATATTATTATTATTTGAAATTTAATCTCAATATACTTTTCTATATAAACCTGTTACTAAATCCAAAAATTTTTTTATACTTACTCAACGCAATCTATATGTCTTGTCGATGCGAGATTCAAAAAAGCGTTTCAATGCATAAACCGCTATACATGTCGCCGATAAAATTAGTGTCTATAAACTAGTAAGTAAAACTCACATTCACTACTTACAATAACATTACATTTTAAACGACTTCAAAACGCAGGTCATTTAACTTTTTACACCTGTTTCGTTCGACGTTTCGGTTACGTTTTAGTGTCTATTTTAAGTGTACCTACATTCAGACACGTTCGCGACATCGCACTTTCATCGTACATTGTGTGGTGGAGATCGCCCACCGAGCTGCCTGTCCGTAAGTACCTCGCCGGATCTATTGCCTGTGCATAAAACACGAAATCGCTTTTGCTAAACTACCGTTCGAACAAAGGACTCTACGTACTGTTCACGAAGGTTTGGACCAGGCCATGGGAAACTGCGTAACAATTTCCTGCTTGTTAATCGCTTTCATTTCCATTTTACAAGAAGCCTCTATAGACCTCCCACAAGTCATAAACCGGTGCCTCACTCTCACCTATTTCTACTGTCAAATAATAATAATAACAATAAAATACGAATGAAGTGTACATTGTACCGCTGGTGCTTTCAAGCACTGGTGTCATTCCTAAGCACCTAGATGACGCCTTACGAACCATTGACTTACCAGAAAGCATTTACATTACTATGCAAAAAGTGGCAATGCATTATTGTCCAAAAGTTCTTACAAGATGATACTCCTTCCCCCTATCATAATCCTGAAGTTTACTTTACCTGTTTACCCGTGAATTTTAGTTATACATCGAAACACCCTTAGTGTTTTGAAAAATTGAAATCCAAAATAATAATAATAAATACTTTATTGTACACCAAACCTAAAAATATATGAAATAAAAAGAGTAATCAGAAACTACAATGAGCGGCCTTATAGCAAATAGTGATTTCTTCCAACCAACCTTTGGAAGGAAAGAGTGAATGAAACTAAGAGGTGTAAATAAGATGGAAAGATAAATATATTTAATGAACATAATATTAATAGAGTTTATATAAGGAAATGTAAATAGATATAATTATAGCGCAAGAAAGTGATCCTTCACCAACCGTTTAAACACAGGCAGAGACTAGCGTGCATCTAATATTAAGCAGGAGTGCATTCCACAAACGAACAGCCTGGGCCGTAAAAGACTTACTAAAGAACGTCGCGGAATGCACAGGCGTTTTCAGTAAAAGGTTCTCTGATGACCAGACAGATTTCTCGTGGCTGTAACCTAGTAACACGAAACGATTTTTAAGATATGAAGGGTAGGAAGGGTCGAACAGAATCTTGTATAATAAAGACAGGACGTGAGCATGCCTGCGAAGTCGAATATGAAGCCATCAATGATAGCAGTGTTCCGGTGAAATTGCTGAGTAATGTCACGTAATATCTTCAAGCTGCAAGGTTGACAGCGCGCTAGTGATATTCTTGTGATACTAAGAGCGTCTATAGCCTGCGAAGAAACTTACTATCATCATACTAGCCATTAAAAGTCCGCTGCTAGACATAGGCCTCCCCAAGAAAGAGGTAATTTTGCACATAATTTCCGAGCTGGGCAAGCGCGCTGACCGCAGAACGCAGCTTTCGAGATGGGAATTTTGCGGCCCATCCCCGCTCTGTGCATTTGAGCTGCACTCTTTCGGATGGATATACCGCCATCTGTCGGTACATTAGTCAACTCTTTTGACACCTGGTGCAGTGGGAGTTACTGCATCAGGTGTCAAAAGCCATTCGAAATACTTTCGAATCTACCTGCAAATTTTACTGCAATTCAACTACTTACTTTGCGGACTTTTTACGGATACAGTCCTTGTGATAGTAAGTTTAACAGTGAGCAGAGTAGTGCCTCCTTTTTAATCACCGAAAACAGCTCAACTGCAACAGGCTTGCCCAGCACGGCAATTATGGCCAAATATTCTCCTTTTTTTGAGGAGGCCTATATCCAGCAGTAGACTTCCGGTGGTTGATATGATGATTCAGGATCTGTATTGCGTCGAATGATTTAAGACTTCATTGTTGACGGACCCGATGGCGCAGATGGTTAGTGATCCTATCTTGTGCACCAGGGATCGAGGTTCGATTCAAGCAATATTTTTTATGTTGTTCTGTGTATGGGTGTTAAATAAATGTACTTAAGTAGTATATTTGTAAAACCTCTGTTATCTGGTGTCCGTAAAAAGTGCTTTAAGCGGGATACCACGGAGTCAGGTCAAAGTATGAGATGTTGCGGGAATTTATTTATGACTATAGTAATTATCAACTGTGTCATTTAGACGAGTTACTAATCGTCCGCTGCCGCTTCTGCCACAAACCACAATTATGACTACAACAAAATGCTGCGTAACTGCGGAAGGCTGCCGGACCGGCGAATGTCCCTTTGTGGGTGTCCCACAATGGGCGAACCATCAGAATATTTCCTCGGTGTCCCAGGAAGCCCCTTTGAATTTGAATAGCCGGGCTATTTTAGCCGAGCGCGTGATGAGACTATGAAGACCTGAGCGCATTCACCCGCCCCGACTTTGCATAGTCAGTAGAGCATACATCTAGATTTCTAGTCGTAGTGTCGCAGGCTGGCTCTTAAGCTTTGTTCACCACTAACTTTAGCTCGCGGCTTCGCTCGCGTAAAATTCGGGGAAGCACGGTTCCCCTTGCCGTGGGTTACCGGCAAAGTAAAATAGCATCTCTCCTGTACCAGGTGTTGTAAGAGGCGGTTAAAATACCAGAACCGACAGATGGCGGTATATCCAACCGAAAAGGTGTAGTTAAAATGCACAGGGCGGGGATAGGCAGCAGCATCCAGGTTACGAAAGTTGCATTCTACGATTGCCACCAAATTTGCTAGCCAACTTGTTGGCGAAATTCCCCTTTTTCTTGGGGAGGCTTATGTTTAGCAGAGGACTTCCAACGGCTGATATGATGATGGTTCCCCTTACCTGATTTAAAGCATAGAAGAGAACTTGGAATAATTATATTTACCTTAATAATATTACTTGAATAAACTACCGTAGACGATCTGTTTGTATGATACAAAACGAAAAAGAAAACGTGTACTAATTTTGCGGAGAATTTCACACAAATTTGTATTCCCTATTTTAGGAGGTGTGGGAAGACTTTAAAAAAAAGTCGCACGATTATTTTGTAAGTCACAAAAGCTTTCTACCTTGAAAATTACTTATTGCCCCATACAACCTTCCACCCTTCATTTTACGAAAGTGGGGCGTTAGAAAGAGCCAAAAAGTTGCCTATGTCACTTCCCATTTCTTTAAATGTCTACATAAAAAATTACGTTTTTAACATTAATTTTTTTGGGTACATACGCATGTAACATTATTATTCTGTCTTTTTATATATAACTAGCTCTGTGCTCGCGACTTCGTCCGCGTGGATTAGTTCTTTTGGGTACCGTACCTCTTTACCTTAACTTATATAAACTATGAATGTCATATTTATTTATATCGAATCAATGGCCTGAAAAATAAGTTTCAAGTTTCTAGCTTTAAAAATAGTGATACTTCCACACAACTTTTCATCCCCCCTTTCGACCCCTTACAACCCTTATTTAGAATGAAAAAAATATATAAATAGCCTATGTCCTTTCTCAGGGTCTATAGATTGTCTGTGCCAAACTTCATCAAAATCGGTTGAGAGGTTTAAGCGGGAAAGCGTAACAGACAGACAGACAGAGTTACTTTTGCATTTATAATATTAGTAGGGATTATTATGGATGTGTTTTTAATTTTATACCGGCCTGATGTAATGTGATTGCTTTAGCCTAGACTCTCGCAATATCAGAGGCTGTTGCTAACCCTTTGAAAACCAATTTTCGGCAAGTCAGAATGTGCAGATGGAAGTAATTCTGTTGTGTGCCAAAGGTCGTTGGTTCGATCCCCACCCAGGACACATATTTATATACAAAAATATATTTCTCTATTTTGTATTGCGCGCGCACCGTTAGCGTGTCGCATCAATCGATCTGTCATTGTCAAGGACAAATATGTTCTGTTCATAAAATGTTATTATAATTTTTTTTTAGTTTAGTTAATTAGTATTAAGTTGTATAAATCGAGAGGTGATAATTATGAACTTTAATTGTCGTTTCTTTATTTACAGGTCAGATTTTTGGTTAGTTGTGTTAATATTATATGATTGTGTAATATCTACTTGATATACCTACTCAAATAAAATTGCTATCTTTATTTACAGAGAAACAAATTGGAGTTTTATTTTACTTCTGAGATTAAATTACAATTAAATGTCTTATATTTATAAGACATTTAAAGTGTTTAATATATGTATTTAAATATTATATTCCTGATTCCTTCGTTATCTGATGTCTGTAATCGTGCTAAATCGTGCTTTAAGCTACCTATCAGGGAGTCAAGTCAATGCATGTGATTTGTGGTATTATTTATGTGATGATAATTGCATGTTGTCCTTAGTCTGAATGTTAAAAATAATAATCATTTAGTTTATGATTCCTCTATTGTGTGATGTCCGTAAGACGCGTGCTTTAAGCTATTATTGATCACGGAATCAGGTCAATATATGAGATGTTGTGTGAATATTGTTATATTTAAAATTTTTGTGTTCTTACCAACGCGATAAGTCTTCAGACTGTTATATTGTCTGTCTGTTTGTTCCGGCTAATCTCTGGAACGGCTGAACTGATTTGGACGGTGCTTTCACTAGCAAATAGCTTTTTAATAAGGAGTAACTTAAGCTATATTACATCATGCAACGACCGAAAAGAGCGGAGCATTAGTTAAAAATGTGGCAAAAGCGGGCGAAAATTTTACGTTCGTTGCGTGCGATGCGTGGAAGTTTGTAGTTCGGATGAAAATATGGTGCCCAGTCACAATTGCACGCGGATGAAGTCGCGGGCACAGCTAGTTGGAAATATTTGCAAACATTTGTGATATCTCGAACTATTTTTTTCATTCCGCAATATAGATCTGCACAAATTAAAGTAGAAAATCGCTTAATACCACTTGAATATCACTGATTCTCTCTGACTCACTAAAAGTCTTTTGGCTGCCAGAGAATATCCCTCCAAACCTTTCTGTTGAATCCGACTAGTTATATTTTGCGTCAGAGTTGTGAACTCAAATAGGCAGTTGGCCGATACCACTTTGATGTCACTGTTCGCTTATTGAAATGCATTTAAGTGCAGGCCTCGTAATTTCATGTACGATTACATCCAACAAGCCGGCGACCGCGGCCCGCCGGCGCGGCCTAACTAACCATGCCCAAAGGGGTACTCTGTGATCATTTCAATTTCATTTTTGTCATTCTTGTTGTCCGTCCAACCGGCGCTATTGGTATTTTGCCGGTGCATCAATATGACTGACTGAAGGGGTGAATTTGGACAGTTATTTTGCGACTTTTATGGAGATTTCGATGCATTAGTCGAGTTTATTAGGAAGGGAAATGCTTCGCGGATCTGGGACTAGGTGCGCCTCGAGGTTTCTGCGTAGGTCATGTTCTTGTGAATGTAATAAATGGTGCGAGAAGCCTGAGTTAATCTTTATAACGTAACTGACGTATCTGCTAAGGAAAATCACGTTAAAGTCGGTCCATACCTTTTAGAGATTAGTCGCAACAAAGAGACAGACAAAAATAAAAAGAAAATCTGTCAGCATCATCATCATCATACCAGCCATTGAAAATCTTCTAATAGACATAGGCCTCTCCAAAAAATGAATTTTGCCCATAATTGCCGCGCTGGGTAGGCGTGATGGTAATCGCAGAGCCTTACTTCGAGGACAACGACGAGTGACGGAAATACTGCGGTGGCATTTGAACTTCGCTATTTCGGATGTATTTCTATCAGTTCCGGAATCTCAATCGAGCTTACAATACCTGGTTCAGGATGAGGTACTATTCTAGTATCTTGGTACCTCACGGCGAGGTGTTTAAAGTAAACTAATTATATTTTACTGCATTCAAAATAGATTACAGTGAAATCACTTTCATACAACAACAGCGTCCGACCACAGACGCATCCCGACCACAGACGCATCCCAAGGGTTTAACTTTTAACAAATCATTCTCACTAAGCGATGTGTCAGACCGCTAGCGATACCTCGCGCCCGTAAACTGGGCATGATGACGTATGACGCATTGTTCACGGCGCAACTTTAGCAGTGCGCGCCCGGCGGGGCCCGCGCGCTTTCCAACAAGGCCAACTTTCGCTCGTTAGGTTCATATTCGCTTGAGATGACGTCTCCAGGTCCCCACTCCTCGCCAACTATGTTGCAGCACAGTAGCTTCGCGTTTACTTTCAAATTTACAAATGCCAAATAGCATATTGTATTGGATGTGGTAGCTATCATTTGAGAGGGTTTTATTATTTCGCAGCTCAAGTATTGAACTCTTCATTCTTGGTGTGGGACAATCGGCTCTCAGTCGATTCTGAGGCAATGGCCCATTGTGACGGAGCCGACTGTAAACTTGTCTAGGCTGCGGTGTGTTGATGATGCTATTGTTTATGGGAAGCTTGTGGGTGTGACACCATGTGCGTGTTAAGAGTTTATAAATTACACTTTAAATGTTTATTGTCTAAATTAAGTCGCGGGAAGTTTGTGATGGCCTTCGAAATAATCGATTAGGTTGTATTTTGCATCAGGTATTGTGAAAGTCGACGGAGATACGAGAATCAATGGTAGTATATTCATCCGAAACAGTGTAATTTAAATGGCGGCAATGGGCAGGTGCGATTGCCATCACGCTTGACCACCATGGCAGTTATAGGCATCATCCCTTGTTTTTTTCGTGAAGCCTATGATCAACAGTGGACGTCATATCATAGATTGCACACTTACAGTCTTACATGCATTCATAATTAAATATAATATTAACTTATATGTGTACACGACATGTTTTGTTCAATTTTTTTTCTCAAACAAGCAAACAAAATACATACCTAGGTGTACTTAATTATTTAGCGTAATGGTTGATACTGCATCAACGATTTTTTTTTAAGTGATCTATAGATTCTCCTTTCTGTACAACATTTTCCATTTGCGTGAGTCTTAGTTAGGTAAGAAATGATAAAAAATCACTCAATTTTAGACATACTAAAATAAATTGTGTATCTAGATGCCCTTAAACTAACATAGAACGAAATGTCCGACCTAATCATAAAAAAATGGCCGTTATTCAGACAAATAACAATAGTGGAGAGGAAACAACATTCACCCGTCGTCGTACCACAATTCATTTTTCCAATTCCATTCGCTAACGAGGACCGGCGACAGTGACATATAACGTTCACAATACAAATATATATATATATACACACACATATATATATATAGCACCCATGATAAATCATAGTAATGCGCCGCCACAATGCCTCAGCAATCATGAGATGACGCCCTCCCACTAAAGAATTTATATCAAACAAAGATACGGCGGGGGGCCGCGCCCTCCCCGCCCCGCACCCCTATCGATCCATCGCCCCCCTGCCGCCGCCACCGCCGCCCGGTTTCAGTACGAATTACAGGGAGAGATTTGTGTTACTCGAGCCACTTTGCAAACTGTCGGATAATGAACGAAACTTGTTAGATACTTTGGGTATAGGTAAATAGTTTTACAGCGGTTTGGGTTATAACTTAATTTTTTTTATGTTTTTTTTATTTAAGACGTATTGGTTTAACAACAAAGGGATTAAAAAGGCATCTATAAAGAAGGAGGTTTTTTACACGAGAATAAGGGTCTTCAGCTTTCTTTCTTTTCATGATTGTGACAATAGTAAAAAAAAATTGAGTTGCTAATTTTACCTGAAATCTGTTATTTATGAATTATAGTAAAATATGTGCATTAAAACAAATGGAATATATATATATATAGCTCCATCGAAACGTTGGCAAATCGAAAGAAAATTTCACACACACAAACCTTTTAAGCTTGATTAACACAGCTTTAAGAGTATAAAGCCTAAAATATTTTTAAGACGTCTATAAAGAAATAAACAAGTCACAATCCTCGGTTTTGTTGTTCTTGCAGCTTAAGACATTGTTTCCAAGATGGCGCTCGGATCTTCGGATCTGACGGTGGCGTTGGAATTAATCCGCGCGGAACTCGTAAGCAGATTTGGAGATGTAATCAACTCGGAAGCCGGCGTTCGGCTGCGAACTCGAAAAATGCAAATTGAGCTCGAATCCACAGAAACAACGCAACCCGGGTATACATATCCTGGGTGCTATTACGTGACGGATAGAGTTTGATAGATACTGATAGCAATAACAAAACTCTGATCAGTTGGCCGTGTGGCACCGGCAGAGTAGAATAGTACCTTCCCTGTTATAGGTGTCGTAAGAGACGATCATGCTGGCCCAGCGCGGCAATTACAGGCAAATTCCCTCAATATTTAGGAAGCCGATGTCGAGCAGTGGACGTTTTACTGCAGCTGTGATGATGTTGAACCAGTATCTGTAATAGAAATTAATGCTGCTTAAGCTTATTCGAAAGAGAACACTGTTTGATAAGATTAATTTCACAATAACTCTAAAGACAGATGACCGCTGGATCGCACTGGATGTTTTCCCATACAACTAAGGCTTTAGTCGTAATAGAAAAGCCTTCGTCCTTGGGGAGGCCTATCGTAATATCAGCCGTAGAAATTCCACTGTCCAGTCGCCTCTTTCAACACCTGGTACAGAGCGAGGTACTATTTTATATATTATTATTGAATGTAACATAAATATTAAAAAAATATCAAATTGCTTTTTTTAAAATTTTTACTTATAATTTGCTGTGACGTACTGGCAGAGTGGAATAGTACCTCTCACTACACCAGGTATCGTAAGAGGCGATTGAGCTACCAGAATCGACAGATGGCGGTATATCCATCTGAAACAATGCACAGGGTGGGGACGAGCAGCAGGATCCCCGTTGCGAAAGCTGCGTTCTGCTATTGCCAACACGTTTGCCCAGCGCGGCAATTATGGGCATAATACCTGCTCACTTGGAGAGGTCTATGTCAAGCAAAGGAGTTCTAACGGCTGGTATGATAATGATGACTCATAATTTATTAGTAATGTTTGAAGGCAATGTTTCAAATATTTATCATGATCTTAATTTAAGTTTCAATATCGCAAGAGACTGAACTGAACTGGTTTTGAACCATAGACTAACGACCAAAACATGCCATAAATCTTTATACGTAATACCAAAAACATTATTAAAATATTTAAAAAACATTACCTAGAATACCACAACAAATGATAATTTGGTCACATAGGCTCCACAGAAACCACATTAAACGGCTAAGTCATTGTAATAACAATAGCTTCCTTGTTATTCAAACTGGAAGTTTAATTTCAATAACCAATTTAAATATTTATTTAATACACATCCGTTATAGTTCACTTCGTAAAAGAGGGGGTTTTTTTCATAATCATTAGCGCGGCAAGATGATAGTAGATATGAGTGAAGATGGTTTTATAATAGCTTTGTGCTTTGTAACCTTTTACTAAATGAAGAATAACTTTAACATGGATGTTTAGACATGATATGATTAGACAAAAACGATTCAAAAACAGTTTTTTTTTAAATTACGAGATAAAATAAAGATACAGCTTAAGATCAGAGAGATTTTAGATTTAGATGTTAGATAGTGCTCTTGCATATGACTGAAATACTCTTAGAGTTATTCATTTTACTATCTGTCATTGTCTATGGTTTAAATACAGTTCTCCCCCAATTGATTGGATACATCACTAGCAAATAATAAATGTGTTGGTATCATAAACGCGATGTGTTATTGTGACAGTTGAAGTTCCCGCGCTTCTGTCTGTCATACAATTTTTTTACTGTAATTCTTTAAATTTCACTGGATATGGAAGCGAGTCTGTTTCACTTTGTATTATTTTTTATATATTTTTAATGTATACAGAATTGAAGCTCAGCGATAAATATTTATTGTATTTTGTTCTTATTAGTCTTTATGCAAAATTTAGTACTTATAAGTTGTCTTGATTTAAGAAGTGAAAACACAAATATGTTTATAAATCCACACCTCATTAATTTTACTAAAAATGTAAATATCGTCTGTAATAATATTTCTTTAATTTATTATCATCTGTCTGACTAAAAAAATGTGAAACGATCACGCAGACGCCTTAAATTATAACTAAGTTAATGGCAAAAGTGAAACTCCACAATAAACAATACGCATTTTGCGCTAACATGCAACATTTGAACGTAGACAACGAATTATGTTAAGTCGGCCATTATGCTTGAAAGTCCATTATTTATGAATTTGTTTTGATGTAGTTTGATAACAAATCGATGTGGTGTGGAAGGTGTTGTGACAACAATAGGGAAAGTATGTAGAGATGGTTTGGACATGTAGAAAGGGTTGATTAAAGTAGAACGACTGCAAAAATATAGAGGACGACCTAGGCCTACCTTAACCAGATAGAAGAGGAATACCTATTTTATCTGGTGGAAGAAGGGCCAGCTCAGAAGTACCTGGAATAAAGAAGCGTGTATGAAAGGACTAATGCGAGTAAAGAAAGCGAGAGAGTTATATCAAGATCGTAGCTAGTATATTTATATTTTATTGGACCAGATCGAAAAAGAAGCAAAAAGTCCTCGTAAGCATCACAGCAGCCTATAGACGCTTGTAATATCACAAGGATATCACTAATGCCTTACCAACCTTGTGACTTGAGGATATTATGTCACATTACCAAGTAAATTCACTGTTTCTCTCACACTTCAGATCGGAACACAGCAATGCGAACACTGCTATTTGGCGGTAGAATAGGTGAGGGTTAGTTACTGAGAACGACCTTTTGTATTGAGATCTAACTCTTACAAAGTGTATATATGAAAAGATTACATTAATGATAAAACTGCGTAGAATTAAATTGTGTCGTAAACTTACTTTTAAGACCTGTCTGGTACCGGAAGATCTTGTAGGGTCATCAGGGTCATCAGTATCATAAATATAATAGAAACTAGTACTACCTATTATGGAAATATTATTGTTATAATTTATTATTTTTTTGACGATTTGAAAGTGCTTGTCATAGGCTTACTTGAATAAAGTATATTTTGTTTGTTGATTTTGATTTATTCACTAAGTCTTTGTAAACTTTCTCGCTATAAACTTTAATGCCAGCAAATCTTATGTTTCTCTGCTTCTCCTGCTATTTTTTAAATGTTCTACTTTAGACAATGCTTTATAATAAGTGCTAGCTTCGGACTTCTTTCGGTGCTAGCATGCTTTAATAGCGGTTCATTCTTGAGTTGCCGTAAGATAATCGAAACGCGACCATAAAATGTAAAAAGTAAAATCCACCGCGTTTTAGAGCCGTTTTATTACATATTGAACTATTGTGGACCACATTCAGAATATATTTCTCCGAAAATATCGGTATTTACCATACCATTTACCATAATATATTAAATTTTAGATGTTTCATTTCATCTTAGGGTTTTGTCATTATGTATAGTGCTTTTGAATTTCAGATTGTAGTGACCCTATTTAATGTTCAGTTTATCTAGGAGAAATATTTACATGACGATATTTGTGTTAGTCTTGTGTCTGGGTGTAAAAAATATGGATTTGAGTATTATATTTGTGTATCCTCTGTTCTTCGATGTCCGTGACACAAGTGCTTTAAGCTTCTTATCTCGGAATTAGATCAACGTATAAGATGTCGTGTGAGATGAGTCGAAGAGGCGACTAAGGTACCAGAACCGACAAATCTGCGTTTACCAAAACGCTTGTCCAGCGCGGTAATTATGGTCAAAGTTTCCCCTTTTATTGGAAGGGCTATGACTAACAGTGGATTCCAATATGATGTAATGATTTTGCGAGCGGCGTGGCGATGTCTCGCCATTCCACTCGCGCGCATTACACGACAATGGCATTACCTACGTCATCTATTCTTATTTCCGTCCGTGTTCTTAGAACCGGAATTTTATCACTTCCACATTATAAATGAGTGTGTAAATCGAGCAAATTTGGAGTAGATTGACCTAAAACATTACTCACAAATATTTACGTTAAACATTTAATTTAATTAATGCGTTATATTAATGAGTTTTATTCTAGCTTCTTAATCCTTGGGGTACAGTACAGTTTAATAGCTACAAGGTGTTGTTACGACTGACAAATGGCGGTATATCCACCCGAAACAGCGTATCTCAAATGCAACAGGATGGGGATGGGCAGCAACATTCCCTACGCTCTGCCATTGCCACCACATTACCCAGTAAATTCACTGTCTCTCTCACCCTTCAAACTATATCTTCGGATAAAATTTCATTGAATTTCGTCCAGTCGTTTAAACGCGGCAAGCTAACGAACAGATATGAATATTTTCGCATTTATAGTTTTAAATAATTTCCTTTCATGTTTTGAAAGTGTTTACGTAGAGATATTTTAAATAAATAATGAATTGAGTTTAATTTTGATTTGTACATACAAATGGATAAACTCACTATCTACTAAACAAGCAATGAGTTATTCGTGTCGGCATTTATGTCTACTTGCAATTAATAATTAACTGAATGAAAGGGAGCGCGTTGATAACTTTTTTGCAGTTAAATGAATAAAATATAATTTAAGTTATTTAGTCTCGCTCCGTTACATTTTAACTGGTGAGGCAATTCGTCTACGTCAGTGGTTAATTAATTGTTTTTAAATTTGCTTTTAACGCGTGAGAAATAAATTAATAATAATTCGCTAGGCAGTTTTTTGCTGGACTCGCCGGCGCGATATTTCCCGCCACTGCGGCCTATACACGCTCGTATTGTCTATGGCATGGGTGTCAGTAACGCGTCACTCAATTTTATGAATCTGTCTAATCTTTCCAACTGGTTTTTTTGTTATAAAGTCAGTAAACAAGTATACGGTAAACTAGATGGTAACGTGACCGCAGCCTATAGATACTCGTGTTATCACAAAGATATCACTAGCGTGACGCCAATCTTGTCAATTGTAGATACTATGTCAAATTTATCCAGTAATCTCACTGCCTCTCTCATACTTCAAACCGGAACACAGCAATGCGAGCACTGCTCTTTAGCGGTAGAAATAGGTGCGAGCGAGGTACTAATGTAGTCTATCTTCAGTAAAATTATCTTTAGTAATTTGTCATCATCATATCAGCCCTAGGACGTCCACTGCTGGACTGTGATTCTAACATGATTAAGCGAGGTAGTCGAGTTACTTCCACGATGTGGTACACATAAACGTGGTAGTGATACTTGAACAATGTCCCGTGTTAGACGCTCGAGTTATCGCTGGACATCACTAGCGCGTTGCAACTTTTATAGACATAATGTCACTTCGCCTGTATTTGATTTAAACGCTTTCAATTTAAAGCGAGGTTTTATATTGTTATCACATTTTCTACCAATAAATCTTGTTCACGTATTAAGACAATTGAATTTTTTTTTATCTCAATAGAACCTGTAGCTTTAACTTATTTGAGGCATCTAAGATACCAGAACCGACAGACGGCGGTATATCCATCCGGTACAGTGCAACTCAGATGCGCAGAGTGGGGATGTGCAGTAGCCTTCCCTTCGCGAAAGCTGCTCCTGGGATTGCCTAGCGCAGTAATTATGGGCAAATTTTCCCCTTTCTTAGGGAGCCTTATGTCCTGCAGTGGCCTTGCAATGGCTGTAATTATCCGGGTATTGCTGTTTTAATATTATAGGTGAAAGATACTTTAATTATTTTTACACTTATAAGTGAAGGTATTGGTGAAAAAATGTAATACCTGCACGTGCTTGATATTCTTGCGATAACCTGATCGTCGATTGGCTAAAGTGACCTTGCGAAACTAGCATTAAAAAAATTCTGCTAAAAAATAACCGTAACAAAATCCTTTGCCATCGAAACACGTAATCGGGTAAATATACGGGTAACGCGACCCACTAGGGGGCGGGCGTCCCCCTCTAGAGGGGGGGCACCTGTGTAGCGTTACAGCCTGGGTGTGGTTTGCCGTTCAATAACTTAATACTCTGGAAAGGCTTTCACGCTGAAATCTCGCTGAAGTGTAGCGCGAGTGAATGGGATTGATCCTGTGGCGTTTTATTTTGTTTTGTGCGGAAACTACGCGATCTGTTATTTGGGCGTATGAGGACGGATTCATATTAAAATCTTTTTGTTTTTCTCCTTTGATGTTGTTACAAAAGTATGTAGTTACTCGCGGGTTGATCGTAGAACGATTGTTGCAAATAAATAATTATATCTGATTTTTCATTTTATTTTATTGAACGACAAATTTATTTTTATTGTTAAGTTGAAGTTTGTAATGATAAAATATTCTAGTATTAGGTATTTGAATATACTAGATGGTAGCCATATTTCAAGGTACAAGTTGTAAATAGAGGTAATCTATTGTTCGCTCTATATAGTCGGAGCACGGAGTCGCTACCTACATCAAGTTGTAATTTAGATGAGGGCTATTAATTGCATGTTGGTTCCTAGGTAATCGATGCAGACTGGCGCTTGAAGGGTGTCATACTGGTGTCGTGTGGACTTTCGTAGTAGATACCTAAGCGTGGTTCTGTATCATTTTATTGAAAACAAAAGACCGGGTCGTTGTTTAGAAATCCATTTAAGAGATGTAGAGTACTTCTTTACATTTTGATATTTCTTTTCATTTATCAACTGCGATACATGAACAAGGATTACATTTAAACATTTTCTACATGTTTTGAATGGTAATAAAAGACGTCTAAATCTAGGTGTCATTAAAATAGGTGCTCTCAGTGGAATACAGTGGCGGGCGGCGGCGGGGTCTGGCGGGGCGGCGGCGGCGGGCGGGTGCGAGGGGGGAGGGGGGCGGCGGCGGTGTGCGTGACGGATCATGGCGGCGCGGGGGGGCCGCGCCCCGCCGCCCTGTTAAACGCACCCGCCGGATAGCGCCCGCCGCGGTTGAAAGCTATCCGGCCCCCGGGCCGCGCGCGGTGATTGGCCGCCGCGCGCATCGCTCCGTAACCGATAGCCAATCGCGCGCGGCCCCAGAGCACGCCCCTGCCGTCGGTGTGCTGCCGGCTCAGACCGCGCGCGACTCCGCCGCGCACACTCGCATCGATGCGCGGCTCCTGGGACGAGTCCACGACGGCGGCGCTGCACGCGCGCATTCTGGAGGCGCACCGCGGGCCTGCGGCCGACCGCGCCGCCGAGCCCGCGCCCGGCGCCGACCCACCCGTACTGGCCGTCAACGCACTCGAGCTCGCCGCGCCGACTCCGCTGCTGCCGCTGCCCACGCTGTCCTTCAGCGCCGGACAGGTCGCCACCGTCTGCGAGACACTCGAGGAGAGCGGCGACGTGGAGCGGCTGGCGCGGTTCCTGTGGTCGCTGCCCGTGGCGCACCCCAACGTGTCCGAGCTGGATCGCTGCGAGGCCGTTATGCGCGCGCGCGCCGTGGTCGCCTTCCACGCCGGCCGCCACAGAGAACTCTACTCCATCCTCGAGCGGCACCGCTTCCAGCGCTCGAGCCACGCGAAGCTGCAGGCGCTGTGGCTGGAGGCGCACTACCAGGAGGCGGAGAGGCTGCGCGGCCGCCCGCTGGGGCCGGTCGACAAGTACAGAGTCCGCAAGAAGTTCCCTCTGCCGCGCACCATCTGGGACGGCGAGCAGAAGACGCACTGTTTCAAGGAGCGGACGAGGTCGCTGCTCAGGGAGTGGTACCTGCAGGACCCGTACCCGAACCCGACGAAGAAGCGGGAGCTGGCGGCGGCGACGGGCCTCACTCCTACGCAAGTGGGCAACTGGTTCAAGAACCGGCGGCAGCGGGACCGCGCTGCCGCGGCGAAGAACCGTTCGGCGCTCCTCGGGCGAGGGTTCGCCTCCTCCTCCACCTACGACGAAGACTCGGCCGACTCGGAGATCAACGTGGACGAGGAGTAGGACAGACTGATAGTGTAAATAGGCGGTGAAGGGCCGCGGGCGCCGCCCTCCAGTGACGATGCAATATAGACAAGTTAATCCTAGTTAGTCAGGGCCGTGATGTATGTGATTTTAAGGCCTGGTAACCAGTTGTTAGGGCGTCATTGTATTGTTGAAAGTGTAAAGCGAGTGCTTGAAGTCAGCATGTCTGCGTATCAGGTACGTACCACTCATTTGTAGAGAGTTCCGAGCTGGTCCTCCGCACTTACCTTTGGACCTCTCCGCGCAGTCCTATATTTAATTTGCGAGTGTCTCCCTCATGTGGAAAAACAGGGTTATTTTATGTTTTTCGAACACACTTTTTACTTGACAGTAAAGAGTAGAACTATTTATTTAATTTGCCGTATATGACGTTTAGGTGATCGCTGTACTATCGTATTGCCGCATAGCATTTACTCACCTACATATTTATGTCCTAACTAATTTACCAGTAAATATAGTTTTATTTATCTTATCAATTTTAGTTATACATTATAGTGACTATGAATGATGTAGATAAATGCGTTGGAGTTATATAGGTTTATTTGAATTATGTAATATGATATCCGAGGGTTTGTGTACCTGAAGCACTTCGTACCACGATACCGTGTTAGCGACATTACTGAAATGTGACTGTTTATGAGAAGAACTATTTACTTTGGCGTGAGATTTAGTGAGAATGTTGAAAATGCTGCAGACATTTTTACCCGTGTTATTCCGTCGGGTTTTCTATGATCTAGGCCTATTCAAGACATAGTGCTTGCGAACTGTTACCATTCGAGCTTGAATGTTTAATGTTAAACAAAATTCTTCTTAACGGTCTTACAGCCATCATTTCTCCGTATCATTCATAAATAGATACTTTTATTTGAATTTCACTTCGGTTTGCTTGATTTTTTTGTGCCTGCCAGTCGTTTCTTGGCTGCATCCGGCTTTATGATTCATTGTTAAGTTACATTTGGCATAAGCCGGTTTGGATAAGGATGAAGAAGTTTCTATCCTTGATATTTGTAGGTACATACTACAAAGTATTCAAATGCAAATATTATAAATTATTTCATATACAAAGCAATTAATGCGTCATAAGAAACGTCATTTGGAAATTTTAAAAAGGTTTATTGTAAAATATGTTTCCAGCATTTCTGAGATTCAAGCCAGATCATAAACAGAGCGATTACATTTCCAATTAGATATATAATTTAAATTGTAGTTTTCGTACCTACTACCTACTCTTGTGCATTATAGATATATCGGGGTCGAGCGGTAGGTTTAGGCTAGCTAGAGACTGGAGAGATGTAAAAATGTATGATATAAACAAATGAAAAATTGTAAATATGATATCGACTTACATTACAGTCATTAAATTAAAATTGTTAATAAAATTATATTCGTAAACAATTCACTTGTATTATTTCATTGGATTTTACAATTTCAGATTATATTCCCATTTTTTTTTTGAGCAAATACACAGTTTTCACAGAATACTCGTGTTATCGCCGGTCTATTATTTATATTTCGAGGTATTTTCAAGATAACATGGCGCGCTTGTTTGTTTGTTTTTAAATTTAATATAAACCTAACTTGGTTTTATTTTGGTCTCAATTTTCCGACACGTCCGTTTTATTTTTCATTGATATAGGTCCAATAGTATTTCTAAAACAACTAGACAAGACGATTCTCGTTTGTTTTTCTTGCTTAACAAATATTGTCAACGTGTGCTTTTAACAAAAAAAAAAAATGCCCATAATATTTTAACGTCCTTAAAACGTGGTTAATAAATTTCTTCAAACACTGCTATTGTACTTTATTATTTTTCTTCACCTTTCCTAAGATATGATTTTAACGCATGGCAACGGCAAAAAATGCTTAATCGGTTCAGTTATTTTTTAAAAAATCTGTTTTATTGTAATAAATAATTACACCACAAGAATATATGAATAATTAAAGCATTTTTTGTTGAACACACAAAGTAATACACAGATAATGTTTTGTGGTTAATGTGATATAATTTAATTCAGACAAGTCACAAGGTTGGCAATGCGCTAGTGATATCCTTTTGATATTACGAACGTTTTTACGTGTTGTATCACTATCGCGCGGAATGTGTGCTTGGTTTTCGAACTAATAAAAAATGTCTTAGGTCAACTTTAGGATAGAAATAGAAAACAAAAACAATTTCGGAATTTACTCAAGTTAAGACGGACGCATACTTTATAATTTGGGTTATAAACACATTACCGGACATAGAAAAGAGTTTTTTAATAGTCATTAGTTATTAATATGGTTGTCTATATGATACAGTTACTAATTTTAATTGTATGTTTAATCCAACATGTCAACTAGTAGATTATTTATTATTCCCACTAAAATATAACAAACGGTAATTGTTAACCACTTAAAAAAGGTATGCACTTAACAAGTGCGACATTAAATCTATTTAATTGGCGCGAAAACTAGATAGTATCGGGTTTTTGAACAGCGATGCGACAGATCCCGATAAATTAAAAGATAATGGATGCGGTGACCTCTCTTTAATGATTAGCTAGCTATAAATATACCGCGGCGTTTCCCCCTTAGTGTATGCAGCAGTTGCACAATGAAGTGGCAAAGTTTGTGTTGTATATAGTGACGGTCGACTACAAAAAAAAAATAAATAACGAAGAAATAGAAAATATATTTCCTTGGCTAGGACTAAATAGGCTAAGGCTTGAATATTTAATATGTATCATACGTTGATCTGACTCCAAGATAAGTCACTTAAAGTAATATATTAAATCGAAATATAATACTTTAATACATATATTCAAAACTTATACATAGACCAAACACAAATATCATCATATAAATGTTTGTTCTGGATGGAGATCGAAGCCTCGACCTTTGGCGCACAATATCACCATTATCTGCGCCATCGGGTCCAATTTATTTCATCTAAATAATTTGCACAAATTGAATTTAACATATTTAGAATATATAAGTTATATTTTTCCATAAAATGTCACAAGCGTCAGTCGTGACATCTAGTGGCTTTGTCAATAAAACGACTAAGACAAACTTTAAGAAAAATTGTCGTATAATTAATATAATATATGTATATATTTATAACATTTGATTGTTTGTTAGTTGCAATTTAACTTAAAATCTACTTGACCAATTCAAATAATTCTTTCACCATTAGAAAACTAAATCTTCACGTAACAAATGTACACAAAAACTACTCGGCTAATATACGCTGTATTTTAACCCTGAATTTTGATGTTAGCCTTAGTTAATTCTAATATTATCCTTAAATCAAACAGATAGATAGACAAACATTTATATTTGATTTTTTTGTGTGAGAGCCGTGTATACTTTTATATTCTGAATTCTGATGGTAACGGGAACGCGGGTATAACTCTGCTAATGTTAAAAAAACTTATAAGACACAAATGGATATAGTTACTGTTCCTTAAAGGAAATGTTTGTCAAAAAAATGGAGGAACTTACGAAAAAATATTCATAGTGGACTTTGTTTCAATTATTCAAACTTTTAACAGTTACGCTTGTACACTTGTACGTTTTCATTCTTTTTGTTGTAGTAAGATTTTTTTAAAGCGATGCAATTACTCGTCACTCTAATTTATTCATAAGAACAAGGTGATAAAATTATGTTTTCTTCAGAGTTAACTCTATTATTGCGTTTTCTACAGAGTTTTTTCTAGAAAACATAGTTTTATCAATATGACAATGATATGGAATACTCAAAATATACATAAACAGGTGTAACTATCCTTTTTTCGTGTGTAACAAGTACCAATTAAGCAAATTGTGAAAGTACGAATTTTTCATAGTTTTTTTTGTGAATGCATCAAATGTTTGAGAAACATTAATACATTTAAAATTGATATTTAAAACCAAATTTAAATGATAATAGTAAATAAATATTTTATTTGCACAAATAAATGGTTTCACAAATACAATTGAAAATTAGTAACATTCTCACACTGCAGACTTAAAATTGTGATAATAATTATATTTAGTTAGTAAATTCCTTAACACTAAATAGAAAATTGTCACGAAGCCATTTCATTAATCCTGTTTTTTTATAAAAGAAGCAATTAAGCAGTATGTATTCATTTGGGATCTTGCTTTATATTCTAACGCACATTGCAACATCACTTTTATTATGTTTACGTTTTGGGAACGTTTTTTAAGACTAGTTTATATTTATCTCTGTACACTCTAGTATTCTGTGGATCACATGCTTCAGCGAACAGATCTCTATATAGATGGATTAACTGATAAACCTCATGCAAGGAAACCGATGGGTAGCAGACCTTGGTTTTTAAATATAGTTTTGCAAGATTCTTATTTATAATAATGGTGGAACAAGTACAGTCAATATGGGTAACATTGAACTATCCGGCTAACATTGACCAGGCCTTTTTATAGAATAAATATATTAATCTTTAACATATCGGTTCAGATTTACCATAAAGATAGTTCTTGCAATCGATTAAAACCTTAACCTCGGCTAAATTTGTTTTATAATCTACGAAAATGAATAATTCAAAGTTACCCTAATAGTTCAATGTTACCCGAACTGTACATTTTTAAATAAGCTAAGCACCTGTGTTATTAACGAATTGATACATTAATCAAATAATAGATGAGGTAAACTTATACAAAGGTCGTCTGCATTGATAGCTAGCTCACTCTCACCTAATTTTACCGCCAAATACACTGCGTGCCAATTTGAAGAGTGAAATAAGTAAAATTACAGTGTAATGTGACATAATATCTATAAAACACAAGGTTATGATTGCGCTAGTGATATCCTGGTAAAACACGAGCATCTTTAGGTTGCGATGACGCTTTCTGTCGCGCGGCCTTCTCTTTAGTATTGAACTGTTCTAATAAAAAAGGAGATAAATATTAACTACCAGTCACACTTTATTAGCATTATTTTATGTTTTAATTATAGACGCACTGTCCTATTTTATTGATACAATATTAGTCGACATAGTCGCGTCTTAACTAAAGAATGCCACGGTAAATTGAGACACAAAATAACCTATCTCTTAAGTTCTCTCAAACTGTACACAGTAAGCAATAATTATCTTAACAAAAAAATTGTTCTTCCAAATATCAATATGTGGTTAACGGTGTCGGTTTCATAATAGTGACTATTATTTTAAAGAAACCCGGATTGTGAAATTGTTAGTGGACCCAAAAAGAAAGACGGTTCAATAGTTGCAAAGTTCATCCCGGACAAACACCAAATTTTATATATAATGATTATAAAGCCGTAGAGTTAGGTTTAAAGAATCAATTAAAGAAATTTATTCTCATAAGAAATTTACATTTCTTATGAGAATAAATTCTTTAAAAGCCGATACGAGCCGATTTTAATAAAAAAGCGAGTTTATTTGTTAAGTCGAACGCGCTTACCTTCCGATTGAAATATTCTTACATACATCATCACGCCTGTGTATCACCGGGTTGGGCAAAGACTATGGATCTCCACTTGTTACGATTTTGGTATATCTCTTTCGCTCTCACGCTCGTTTATTCTTGGTACTTCTGACTTTGTCCTTCTTCAATACCCCTTCTACCTGGTTAAGATATGTTTGCTTTAATGGTTTTATACCAACTCTTACATTCACTTCCGCTCTATATATTTGTAGAGTCATTCTACTTTTATTCATCCTTTCTACATGTGGAAACCATCTAAACATCCCTTTCTCTATTGTTGTCATAAAATCATTTTTTATACCATATCGATCTCTTACATCTTTCAATGTAGGATATTCCATGTGTTGATAAAGGCCAAGCATAAATGATACCAAGTTTATTATTAAAAGGCGGGTGAATACGCAGGGCCGTGGGGTACCGGCAGAGTAGAATAGTACCTCCCCCTGTACCAGGTGTCGCAAGAGGCCACTAAGGCATCGGAAGCAGTGTAACTCAAATGTACATGGCGGGAATGAGCAGCAGCATTTCCATCGCGAAAGCTGCGCTCTGCGATTGACAACACGCTTGTCCAGCGCGGCAATTATGGGCAGAATTCCCCCTCCCTTAGGAAGGCTAGTCCAGCAGTGAAACTAATGGTTTGTTCTGTGTCTGGCTGTTGAACAAAAAATATATGTATTTAAGTATTATTTTTTTAATTCCTCTGTTGTCTGGCGTCCGTAACACAAGTGCTTTAAGCGACTTACCACGGAGTCAGGTCAATATATAAGACGTTGCATGTGAATTACAATATATAAAAAGGGATGATTAGAGGTCGACTGCATTGGTACCCCACTCTCACCTATTTCTACCGCCAAATAGCAGTTTTCGCATTGCTGTGTTCCGGTTTGAATGGTGAGAGAGTCGGTGAAATACTCGGTAAACGAGACATTGTATCTTCAGTTCACAAGGTCGACGACACGGTGATCATCTTTGTGACGACACGAGCGTCTATACGGCTGCGGTCACTACTATCATCGTATGCTTATTTACTGACTTCATATAATAAAAAAAATAAATAACTCAGCCATGTTAAAATTTAAAAACGAAAAAAAAAATTTGTTATACGTGTATTTAACTGATATATATCTGCATCACATAATTGGTTAGTTATTTATATGTAGGTTATTTGCAAAATAATAACAAATTTTAATTACAAGCAATTGTTATTACGTGTTATTAAGTATTATTTTGCCAAGTGCATTGTTATTGCGTTAACAGATGCTATTTGTTGTCCATAATAAATAACATTACAAATGTATGTCTGTCTGTGTTGTAAATTAGTGATTGTAATTATGAATTTTAAATTACCTGACACATCTTTTTTATTGATAAAAACGGCTATCGAAAGGTTCGAATATAAAATTGAAATGAAAAAACTCCGTTATCAAGCCCTTAACAAACTAGAAGGAGGGAACGCGTGAATATTAGAAATTATAATTTTATTATCACTATCTGTGGGAATTCATAATGAGCACATTACCAACATATACCATAATTTCCTGCAATATCCTACCTTTTACGGCTCAACCGGCGATTTCAAAATTTCCGTGATGATATTTATGTTTGTTCTGTGTCTGGGTGTTAAATATATGAATATAAGTAGCATATTTGTGTTTCCCCTTTTGTTTGATATCCGTAACACGAATGCTTTAAGCGAATGATCACGGAATCAGGTCAATGAGATGTTGAGGGATTCTATGTAATCATCTGAAAAAATAAAGTCATTATAAAATGAGATACAATCTCTAAACTCTCAAATTATAACAAACACAATAAGCAACAATTGATTTAAATCAGTTTAATTATTTAAAAGTGCATTTCGGACAAATACCGGGATACGAAATCTTTGTATCTAAAGATATCTGAATGTAGTTAATAAATATGTTAAAATTAAGATCATTTACAGCCTTACATTTTTAATCTATATCTACACCAGAAGAACGAAAATAAAAACTTAATTCACATCAATAATACGAATATATTACAGACAATTTGCTAATATACTTAGTAATAATTTAAATAAATCAATTCCCACAACATTTCATAGATTGACCCGACTTTGTGATAAGTCGCTTAAAGCACTTGTGTTACGGACAGAAGGCAACAGAGGAATCACAAATATGCTACTTAATACATATATTTAACACCCGAACACAGAACAAATATAAATATTTGTCTTGGGATTGGATAGAACCCTCGACCTTTGGCGCACAAGACAGAACTACTAACATCATTGCCATCGGACTCTTCAAAATTAATTCAATTTATTTAATTACTGTAAAAATATCAAAATCTCTCAACCTAACTACAAAAATACAACAAGCCAAAAGGTAACACTGACAAGCAAAGACGATGGAAGAGTTCGTTTATTTGAACGCGTTAATCTCAAAACTGGATCGGACTGGTGGAATCTGACTTCATACGTTTGACAGCGCAGTTATTAGCAAACATTAATGGCCATTTGTAATCATTGTGGAAGTTAAAAGGACAACGAAGCGGCGAGTGAAACCGCGGGGTGTAGCGTATATTGTTATTTTTTTTAACAAAACCTCATTTCTCTTTAATTTTCTCATATTAAATTTAATATTTAACGGATTTAAAACGTTTTAAATTTGTATATTCGATTTAAATGATGGGCTGGATGGCGCAAATGTTAGTCCTATCTTGTGCGCTGTAGGGCGTGGGTTCGATCTCTTCGATGATATTTATCTTTTTCTGTATGGTTGTTGAATATATCTATTTAATTATTCCTCTGTTGCCTGATGTCTATGTGCAAGTACTTTAAGCGAAAAGCATTTAAAAAAGATTGCCGACATCGGACATTACACACGCTATATTCCTTTAAACATTGCTTGAGTAAAATGACAGCTGTCTATGCTACTAACCTGCTTTTTATCATCATCATATCGGCTATAGGAAGTCCACTTTGACTTAGGCCTCCCCAAGATATAAAAGGATTTTTCCGATTATTGCCGCGCTGGGCTTGCGTGTAGACTATTGCAGAGCTCAGCTTCAGGACGAGGATGCTGCTGCCCATTCCCACCCTGTAGAATTTAAGCTGGTTTTTTTTCTAAGGATATACCGCTATGTATTTTTTTTTATTTATTTAATGGCGGACTTAATGCCAGATGGCATTATCTCCCAGTCAACCATTACACAAAACAGAAAAAATATATATATAGTGGTGCAGGCAATATATATATAAATTAAATAAACGTGGCATACATATTTGTATAAATAAATGCAATAAATGCAAATGATATAAAAAAAATATATATACATAAAATAACGTACATCAGATATAGGGTTATAAAGTTAGAGAAGCAGCATCAGTAAATAAAGTACGGAGACAGCATTTCAGGATAAATTTGTTTGGGGATTGCTTAATATTCAACGGAAGCTCGTTCCAGAGTCGTATAGCTAACACTATAAAAGAGTTTGTCAAAAAACTAGAGTGATGAGAAAGAGTTAAGAGCGAAAGAGTATTAGAAGAACAGAGATTACGTTCGTGAGAGGAAGATAGGAATTGGAATCTGTCCTTTAAGTAAATTGGTGCGTACAGATCAAAAAGTATTGAAAATAGTATGGTTAGAACTCGAATTTTGCGACGTTTAGATGTATCGGTTTCGGTACCTACTTTAGTCGCCTTATACGACACCTGGTATAGGAGGAGGTACTATTCTACTCTGCCGGTATAACGGCACGGTCGTTCTAGAGAACTTTGTATTTTTTTATGTATGAAGTCAGCGAACGAGCAGACGGTCCGCTTAATCGTAAACAAGCCTGCAGCCTGTAGACGCTCGTGTCATCACAAAGATATCACTAGGTTGTCGCCAACCTTATGAACTGAGGATACTAAGTCACATTAACCCGGTAATTTCACTGCTTCCTTAACCCTTCAAACCGGAACACAGCAATGGGTGAGAGTGAGGTAGGTAGGTGAGAATGAGAATTTGTAGTCGTCAGGGCTAAGGGGTCGGTTTTTTTTTATGGAAATATACTATGTACCTATAGTAATGTTTGTGTGCAGAAAGATAGTGTGTCGAGCCTGACGGCGATGGATTGGGCATCAAAGGTGGTGGGTTCGATCCCCACCAATAACATATATTTATATGATGTAATTTATTTTTCTATCTATGTCTAGGTGTTAAATATATGTATTTAAGACTATTTAATATACTAATGTTTGTGATTACTCTGTTATTTGATGTCCATAACACAAGTGCTTTAAGCGACTTATCACGGGTTCAGGTCAATGTATGAGATGTTGTGGGAATTTATTATTACAGTGTATAAGTTACAGATGCATCACTGGGAATGAAACTTCTTCGAGATCAACGATGTAAAATATTAAACATGATAAATCGTTAGTTATTAATAAATAAATGAAATCATATCAACTATGATGTCCATAATTATTCAAGATGTTTCTTAAATACATTATATTAATGAAAGAATTTTATTTTCTATAAAACAAAAATAAACAGCTATAATAGACACAAAATGTCTTCCTTATATTTTTATATCAAATGCTAAATCACTACATAGTTTAAAACAAAGTAGCTTCTCGCTGTCTGTCTGTCCATATGTATACTTAGATCTTTAAAACTACGGATTTTGTGCGGTTTTTCACTAGATAAAGTGGTTCAAGATGAAGGTTTATATGTATAACACATGCTTTGAAGAGAATCACATGTCATTTGTTGAAGTTTTACCGATTTTAATCAATGCTACTTTATGTGTACTGTTTGATCCTACTTTAAAGATAGTATAGCTTATTTCTGAATTTATAGTCTATATTAATAGTCAAGACAGGTCAACGTCTGCCGGTTTATCTAGTGTAGTATGCACTAACGACCCGGCCCGCCTTTGCACGGGTGTAATGAGAATGTAAAATGGTTATTTTGGGTTATCTCTATGAGATGGACATTAACAATCACGGATATTTTTGTAGAACTTTTTTAAGTGAACACAACTATAGTACTAACTCGTTTTTTTTCTAAAGCTATATATATACACATATATATATATATATATATATATATATATATATATATATATATATATATATATTATCTCGTTGGGTTCATCTAGCGTTTACAATGTAATCGCAATAATGTGTTCATTTTTGATATAACATTGGATAATTGACAAGTTTCCTACAATATTATGCATGTATTATACATATGAACCTTCATTTTTGATCTCTGTATCTAATAAAAAACCCGCATAAAAATCCGTTGCGTAGCTTTTAAGATTTAAGCGTAGATACGGACAGACAGCGGAGAGTTATTCTGTTATATATAGTATGTACCCTGACGCAGAACAAACACAAATAATTACATAAATATTTGCTCTGAGTGAGGATTAAACCCACGACTACGCGCACAACACACTAAACCAGTCATGCCCGCCAATATTATTACTTTTCTGAAATAAAAGTATTAGTCCTTACAATATTTATAGTAAGATCCGCTATCTTTTAATGAGAGTCCCAACAAAATAGGAGCTGGCAGAAGTCGCGTGCAACAGTTAGCTAGTGCAATTAAAATGGGACACACGTCAAAACAGACCCATTTGTGGGTTTACTGAAATATGACAGGAACGAGGCAATAAATTTGAGTGAGTCGTCGCGCGATAAACTAGTTGCAATAAGGTGCAACCTACGCCAGGAATTAATATTCAAGGGCTCCCTTAAGGAGGCGTCGGTGGACAGCCATTACAAAATAGAAAACTCTTCACATAATAAAACTACTCTTCTCATAAAAAAAACTATTCTTCTTACAATAAATCTATTCATCTTCTAACAATAAAATTATGCTTTCTTCTATATTGTTTATTTGTGTCAATATAACACGTTTACTTGATTAAAAATATATTAAAACGGATTTATTTAAACACGTTTTAAAGCCATTAAAATGTTGTTCAATTATTGTTCTATTTTTGAATTTGACCAAAAAAAACAGACGTAAATGTGTTTTAAAAGTTTGAAATATGAATGATACCTTTTTACTGTTTTATCATTTTTTGTTTTATTACGTAGACATTTTATTTGGCGTTGCCCCCCACATGTTTATAGATTATAGTGGATTAACTCTGCCGCACATCAATTATCTACTATTTGATTAAACTAATATTCATCATTATCAGGCATTGGAAGTCCCCTGCTGGATATAGACTTCCCCAAGAAAGGGGGTATATAACCCATAATTGCCGCGCTGGGCTAGCATGTTGGCAAACGCAGAGCGCTACTTTCGCGAGAGGGATGCTGCTGCCCATCCTCACCCTATGCATTTGAGCTATACTGTCTCGGATGGATATACCGCCATCTGTCGGTTCTGGTACCTCAGTCGCCTTTTACGACACCAGGTTCATGGAAGGAACTATTTTACTCTGCGGATACCCCACGGCAATCTAATATTATACTAACAGAACACGTTAAACCCATTTAAATAAAACTTTCAAAATTAAAAAGCATTGTTTTCATCGAATGACATAAGATTTAATTGTATTTTTTTAAAGTAGACTGCTAACTAAAATGGAATAACGTTTGCAAGACTTGTAGTTTTGTACGTTTGTTACGAATAAATGCAAAAACTACTGGACCTGTATCAAAAGTTACTTGATTCATCATTATCATCACTACAGTCATTAGAAGTCCACTGCTTGACATAGGCCTTCCCAAGATAGGAGGTATTTTGCCCTCGATTAATAGAGAGTCACATTATTAATAACTAATTTTATATATATTTAATAAGTAGCGGATAATGTCCGGGTGAAACTGCAAGGCTTTGCTATATTATATATACATATATAAAAATATGCCAGTTTGTGTGTTACCCTATCACTGCTAAACGACAGAAAGAATGGAATCACTTCACACTTAATGGAAATTTGCAAAAAGATAGCTTGAACCCTATAAAACCCTCAAGACTAATTTTGAAGACTGGAATATTTCCATGGGACTAAAAAAATAATAATAAATAAATAATGCCCCGCAACATCTCATACATACCATACTCCGTGATAAGTTGCTTAGAGCACTTGTGTGAATCACAGAGGAATCACAAATACACTTCTTGAGTTCATATTTTTAACACCCAGACACAAAACAAACGAAATTATTAATATTTATCGTGCATGGGTATCAAACCTACGACCCTTGGCGCACAAGATGGGATCACTACCATCTGCACCACCTGGGCCCGTCAAAATAATTTACAGTACATCATTGATCGTCAGCATCTTAACATACGATTAAATACCGTTGTAACGGCAAATAATATAATTATGGTGGAGTTTTAATTGCTGCGATGCGGTAGTCGGTAATTGTTTAATTCTCTTAGATCATTATATGATTCTACTGGACTTTGGTTAATCTCATTGGGGAGCCTTAGGAAGTCATTTCCGATGTCTGTGGAGTTCCTTGTTCCGGCTTTTCGGCGAATCAATACGTAACACACAACATACATTTTAACAGTTAAACATACATTTGTATAAATAAACCCGACGGCCGTGGGTTTGATTCCCACTCAGAGCAAATATTTAAATTATGATGTAACTGTTTGTTCTGTGTCTGGGTATTGAATATATGTATTTAAGTTGTAAATTTGTGATTCCTCTGTTGTCTGGTATCCGTAATACAATTGCTTTAAGCGACTTACCACAGATTCAGGTCAATGTATGAGATGTTGTGGGAATTTATTATTTATTTTTATGTTATACTAATTAAACATGTTTAGAACTCATCTCTATATTTCATTTATACAAACTCATATTGAATCGTATCTTAAATGGTTTTTTGTTATTACTCCATGTAATATTATTAATTGTACGTATTTAAGATTATGAAGCTTTTGAGTTTATCGCGTTTTTACATACAGACACAAAGTAATTACACCAGCCGTCCATGTTATATTAAATAGATTTTACTTTACCAAACTATTTGTGATGGGTAGCCATTGAAGAAGTCGGAATCAGATAGAAAAGACATCAACGCGTTAATTGAATTAAATAAATTCGTTGTTTTGTTGATAAAAAAAAACATAATGATATAAAAAGTTAAAAAATAAATAATTATAACAGAAATCATCACATGTTAATGTGCCATAGCGAATCCAAAAAACATAATTTATGTCTATTTTATAAAGTCTACGGACAGAGTCACAAGAGAAAGCTAGCTGGAAAATTAAGAAAAGGTTATTTGTTCCAATTGATCAAATCAGCCATTAGAAGTCCACTGCTTGACTTAGACCTTGGCCTTAGGATTTTTGCCCATAATTATCAAATTGGCAACGAGGATGCTGCTGCCCATCGCCACCATGTTATATTTAAGTTGCGCTATTTCGAATGGATACACCGTCATCTGTCGACTCCGGTACCTTAGTCGCCTCTTACAACATCTGGTACTTACTTCTTACTATTATACTCCACCGTTACCCCCTAGGTAGATATATATTGTTTATATATAACTCAGTTGATAAAAAAACATACAGTCTACGACATGGTAGCGTCAATGTAGCTGAGATGCTCGTACAGAAGTATATAGTGACTTGAAGATAATTTGTCACATTAAACAATAATATGACTGCCTCACTGACCCTTCAAGCTCAAGAATGCGCGCTCTATTGTTAAATGGCAGGCAAGAGAGAGGTACCAATGCAGACGACCTTTTACGAGGTCTACCTCTAGAAAATTATCATTTAAGTCCATGCATAAACATGACACATGAATTCATTTTTGATTCTAATTGATTTCTATTTCCATATTATATTATATAGCAAAGCCATAGACAGAGTATACTAGTTGAATTCTAACGCAAAAAACGTCAGAAAACACATTCTACAACTGCGTCCATAAAAACAATGCTTAATTTCAATAAAACAAGCCCTCGCCAGTGCGGCCGCACCAAAAATGGAGGTAATTCATACAAGTATTCCATTATATCTATCACAATTTGATGTAAATATGGTTGCGTACGAGTGTCTTGGCCTATCGTTCCGTATAAAATAAATGTATATATTATAAAAGGATATATTTATATTATATTTTTTTATCAACAATCGTTATTCGATTGTCGGAATTGAATAATCAAATTAACAACTTTGTTGCTCTGTGTTCAACGATACATATATTAATATAATAATTGAACATAAAATGTTATTCTTTTTAAATTTTACTTATCTCATTACCTATACTTTTACATTAATAAAAGTTTATCGGTTAAGGTGAATGACACGTACGCAGACAAGCGCCATCTTGGATTCTTGAAATCACATTTTGTTTTACATAATGCAATTACGTGTACACAAACTCTGTAGTATATATGAAATTTATTGAACTTTATAGCATAAAATATTATAAACTGTACAAATGGTGGACTTAATGCCAGTTGTCATTATCTCCCAGTCAACCATTACATGAAATAGAATATAGTGGTGCAGACAGTATATATACAGAATAGATAAACGTTACATACATATTTGTATAAATAAACGCTATAAATATAATAAATATATATTATATAAAAAAATAATATTACAAGATAAACATTGATAAGAAAAATAACGTACATCAGAAATAGGGTTATAAAGTTAGAGAAGCAGCATCAGTAAATTGGGTACGGAGAAAGCAAGAAAGCGGCAGAGTAGCATAGTACCTCCACCTGTACCAGGTGTCTTTAGATGTGATTAAACTACCAGAACCGACAGATTGCGGTATATACAGTGTAGCTGAGATGCACAGCATAGGATGGGATAGATAGCTGTGAAGTACCGGCAGAGTTGAATAGTACCTCCGTCTGTTTCGGATAGATATACCGCCTTCTGTCAGCTCTGGTACTTAAGTCGCCTCTTACGACTCTTCGTTTAGACGGAGGTACTATCTCGGCTATCGATAAGTATTTGTAAACATGGATGACCGTGATGACCCTATAAGATCATATGAGTCATCTAACATATTTAATTAGGCCTACCTAAAACTAGCCTGTCAGCACCAGACATGTTTCAAAGCTAAGTTTAATGCAGGTTCATTACACGACACACCAGAAAGAGACCTGCAAGAAAAACTGGCGGTGAATATTGATTAGCTGGTTTTATTTATGATGTACGTAGAAAATTGAATACGTGATGCCAAGCAACCGACACGGAAATGAAGCAATAGTTGTTTATAAATAGGAGACTTAGAACTGAACGGAGAAGTTTATCTGCAAAATATGTTTTATCACTACGCACAAAGACACATGTAGAACAGAATTTTAAGGCATTATATTAACCAAATGAGACTGACATAAACTAAAAAAAAATGATTTTACAAGACATCTGTGAGGGATGCCTTACTTCGTGTTAATCCCTCGATCTTGTCTTATTGATATCAGACAACAGAACAATTACAAATAAAATATGATTGGGCCAGACGACGCAGATGGTGATGATTCTATCTTGTGCGCCAAAGAACGTGGGTTCAATACCCACCCAGGACTAATATTCATATTATGATACTTACAGTACAGTATTTATTCTGTGTCTGGGTGTTAAATATATCTATTAAAGTATTATCTCTGTGATTTCTCTGTTGTCTGATGTCCGAAACATAAGTGCTTTATGCGATTTATCACGGAGTCAGGTCAGTGTATGAGGTGTTGTGTTAATTTATTATTATTTTTAATAATAAATATTTAAATTAATATACCATGTCTTGGTTAGCGGTCGAAATCACGACCCTTGGCGGACAAGCTTGGGGCTCTGATGAATGCGCCGTCGAGCCCGTAATTGGTTAATGTAACATAATATCCTCAAGTTACAAGGCACGCGTTAGTGATATCCTTGTGATAACATGAGGTTTGCTAGTAGCGGTTCATACAGTATCTAATTTATAGAATCACAGAATGTTTACAAAATTTCCAGCAACAATTTTTGAGGTCGCAGGTCATGATGTAATTAAAATCGATGACTTATTGTTCATCACGACTTTAACATATATGGTTTAGCAGGTTGAAATCGACCAATAAAGGTCCATATATTTAGATAAACTTTGGATATGACTTGTGTTTTATAAGCCGGTAGGTACCGGCAGAGTAGAATAGTACCCCCTCCCTTTAACGGGTAAGAGGCGACTAAGGTACCAGAACTGACAGATTGCGGTATATCCATTCAAACCACAGTGGCTTAAATGCACTAGGCGGGCATGGGCAGCAGAATCCCCGTCGGAAAAGCTGCACTCTGCGATTTCCAACACGCTTGCCCAGCGCGGCAATGTCAACTATGTCCAGTGGTGAATTTCCAATAGTTGATATGCTGATGATGTCTATTATATGCTGCAATGACGTTTACCATAAACAAGTAGAGAAAATAAATGTGAGTTAAAGGTACTAAAAACAAGTGTTATTTACACTTATTTTATATATATTATATATTATTAAAATCAAAACGGTTAGATTTGTTGTCTTGTTCTTCGTCAAACAAACAAAGATGTTCTTAAAAGATCTGGTACATTCCCCGTCCATCTATTATAATTAAGTAATTAACAAGTATACAGCGACCGATCGTATTATCATCTGACTGATCCGTCGTTACTCTATTATGTGCTAATATAAACTCTACTATATTATTGGATATCACAATGAACTATAAAGTTATTTTTAAATAAAGGAAGTCATACTTCAAGCCTTCTTCATGCTTGTAATATTAGAACATTTTCGTTTTTTTTAGAATTGTGCGCAAAAGTCAACAGTTAAACAAAAATGTCAAATTTCACAATTAATTTTGTACTCAATTATTCATTTTTAGTAATTAAATCCGATTGTAAAATGTGATCGATTCGTATAACTTATCAGTGACTTTATATACTTATAAGAAAAATCTTTTTCCATATCATTAGAAATAGGTAATTAATAAAGTAACTAGACGGAAAGATCTAGTATTATTATGTTGTACGTATGTAATAGTGTGTATATACATGAAACAAAGCCAATAGTAGTTACTGTAAATATATACTTAATCATAATGAATTTATCTGTACTTAAAACAAAACTTTTTTATATCAAGTTACTCTCTTGTACAAATGTGCAGGTATGCCGCGAATGTACTTATTATGTAACCCATTAACGATTATATTACAAAATGTATTAATAAAGCCCAGTCACAACATCTATAACAGCCATAACTTATTAATCGTAACATAACAACTTAAACGCAGTTTGTATTGACACGGCTCAAGCGATTATTTCAACCTGACTACAATATAAAAAATCGTTTTAAAACATTACTCCTTAATCGTCAACCTTATGGCTTTATAATACGACGAACGTTAGCGCGTTGATTAAAAAGTGGCTGTCAAAAAAAAAGAATCGGTAAGTTTTGAGCTGTCAGATTTGAACTGAACTCAGCCGAGCTTTTGTTTTTTTTGAGCATAGATAAAGAAAAAATGGAGACGGGCGTCGAACTCGACATGTTAATTGCAACTCAAACAAATTAACGGATATATCGTTAGCTAATGAGCCTAGAATGGACGGACTGACGTACTGACATGTGTAGTGTAGGTAAGTCGGGGGCACTGGCGATTAGACTCCATTTTTGTTGCAGCTGCGTTATCCCATGGAATTATTATTACTAACCTATATTGTTGTCGAGTCATTTCTGGAAATATTAGATAGTGGAACTTAATAAGGCCAATTAGCATGTTTGATAAGAGGCAAAGTACCTAGGCACACTTATTTTTTGTTCTCGGTAACCTTTTATGTTATGTTGTAAAAACTTTACAGGTTTATATATAAACTAATAAATGGTTGATTAAAATTGATAGGCTGGCTTATCCCGAAGAAAAAAGTAAATGTTAGTCATAAATAAATAACTTCTTGATAATGATAAAACATTGATAATGGAAATAGTTAAAACTATTGTTACACTTGTATATCCTATAGAACAGATTGTAATTGAAGACTGCATAAAAGATGAAATAATTTGTAAAATATCAATTTAAGATAAGGAATTAACATGTAATCACCACCCAAATGTGGCTAAGATATTATTATGAATCGTTTGTTTATTTTTAGCCCTATTGACGTCTCCATCGGATCGGATTCCCGCCCGGCGCCGGCGCTGTCAAACTGACAGCTTGTAACGCTCAACTTTTTAATTTTTATTTTTAAACAATTCTATTCAACCGGCGGCGTTTTTATTTTTATTAGTTGACAAAACTCTTTGGATGCTGACGTGGTTGATTTGGGTGTTTGTTTTTTTAAAGGTTTGTATGCGATGGCTTTATACAGTGATGTTGTTTTCAATAGTCTTGTAAAAAGGATACTTCGATTCGTTGTTCTATGTTACAATAATAACTATTATAATTAAGTGGTATCGAGAGCTTGAAAATCCTTTTGTTAGAAAACATGTATGTATTCCCATATGAAGATATATTGTTTATGAAGATATGAAATGGCTAGACCTATATATATATATATAATAGGTCTAGCCATTTTGGAGCAAATTTTCACATGCATTTAGTGAAATGCTAATAATATTCAAATAATTTCTGCTGCGTATCCCCGCCCAGTTGCATTTGAACGTATACTGTTACTGTTAAGTATATTTCTAATGGATAAAGTCTTTTTATTCTTATGAAGCCTTGTACAGAGTCCCTATTCTACTCTGTCGCTATCACACGATGTAATAATATTAATGCTCTCAAATAAGTTAAAAAAAATACCGCACGAAAAGATCTCACAGTTAATATAATTTAACCGTCTTATTTTTATTATGTTCTTTCTGTCAAATAAAAGGAAAAAAGCTAATAATAAATGAAAAAGGTTAATTACATTTAGAATGTAATTAACCTTTTTCATTTATTTCATATAAAATATTGTGGGATTTCATTGTTTACTCTCTTTGTGTCACGTTTGACCAAATAAAGCAAAGGCTTTATGAACTCATTAAACTATTTCTTAGTAATTATATATGCATGTTGTGAAGTTGTGAATAATTTAAGTTTTAACAAGAAATCTTTACTACTTTTGTTTTCATCATTACAGCTAATACAAATCCACTGCTGTACATTAGCTTTCCCAAAAAAGGAAGCGTGTTGGCCATCGCAGAGCGCAGCTTTCGCAACGGGGATGCTTCTGCTCATCTCCGCCCTATACATTTGAGCGACACTGTTGAGGATAGATAAACCGCCATCTATCGGTTCTGGTACCTTATTCACCTCTTACAACACTGGTACTGGTACCTAGTACAGAGGGAGGTTATTCTACTCTGCCGGTACCTCATGGCAGAGTAGAATAGTACCTTATATTCTCTATTTAATTTTATTGGTTATTTTGACTTCGTCGACGCTAAGTAGCTAGGCTGTATTTTAATATTGACGGTATTTTAAATGCAAATTGCTAACTTTTTTGTTTTAATATATTTAGCCCGTGCTTGTCAACGAACGTAAATTTTCGTTATTCGTGTTGGAACTCAGGGATTTATCTATTAATTTAAATACGGCACAAATACTTACTAAAACCACTTATTTCTTTAAAAAAAACATTCGGTTGAAATGAGAACTCCTCCTTTTTTTAAATCTGTTAAAAAGAGTTTGAATTCAAATATATTCTAAAAAGAAATAAAATAAGTTTACATGTTTTACAATTGTCTTTTTTGTTACCTTTTGTTAACAGTGATCTAATTGTTTGAGCGTAGTTTATTTATTTTTGGCTGTCCACCTGTTACTCCATCGATGTTAATTTCACTCATGTATATTTATAAGTAACTGAGCAATATTTGACCTTGTCAAGAAACTTGGTATGTTTTTCTTTATATTAAAAGGGGCAAACGAGAAAATGATCGCGCCTCTCACTTTCGAAAATCTAGTTGAATAAAGAAAATACAATACTAAATAATATTGTTTAAAACAGCATTGACTTCCAATTATCGTAAAACATTTTTATTGAGATCATAAAACATTTGTTTTATTTAGTCATAATGGAAATATACAATAAAAATTCATAATTACTAGTAAAATCATATTAATTTCAAATATAATACACATAATTTGTAATTCGTAGCGAGTTACACACAGATATTATCAGACAGATTAATTTATATATTATCATCATTCATTATCGTCATCATCATTAAAGCCGTACGTGATATCCAATAGGACCAGTTGTATGCGGCCTGCGTCTAGCGCCATGCGGTTTCAGTGAGATCGACTATCCACTTTGTGGGTCCTCCGCTGCGTTTGGCATTACGTGGTCTACATTCCTGAAACTTACGGCTCCATCGTTCATCGAGTCTGCGAACTCAATGCATTGCGCATTGCCACTAAGTTCAAAATTTTGATTTAATTGGAGTTTCATTGAACAAGTTCTGTTTAGTTGCTTTAACCACTAGCTTTAGGCAAGGGTACTTCACTCCCGGAACGGGTTCTATTAATACAAACCCCCTAGATGTAAATAAACCTATGTTACCCCCAGTTATTTTATGGATTCTTTTCAGGTATCATGCGTAATGAGCCTATAGAAAATTTCGTTTTAAGACCTGTCCGGGTCAGCAGACTATGCAATTTTAAATATAGCTTGATTAGAATGACAGCGGTGAGACTAACGTGATTTCAACAGATTTTTATATTCAAAAGCATAAAGATACCCGCAATATCACAAGGATATCACTAGCGCGTTGACAACCTTGAGACTTGAAGATATTACTCGTATGTCCTCAGTAATTTTACTTTATTACCAGTGTTCTGTGTTCCGGTCTGAAGGGTGAGAGAGGCAGTGATTTACTGGGTAATGTGGCATAATATCCTCAAGTAACAAGGTTGGCAACGCGTTAGTGATATCCTTGTGATATTACTTGGCTGCAGTGACGCTTACTATCACGCGGACTGTATGCTTGCTTGTTTACCTGGTCAAATAAAATAAAAAAGAGCGTATTTTAAAGTAGGTCTAAATGAATTATTTATACGATATACGGTGACTTTTAAAATTCCTTAGATTCATGAAGGTCTTCTATATTATAAATATAGATTTTCATACTTCTATTCTGTTTTCAAAGCTATTTCAAATTTATTTTATAAAGAGAAAATATTTAATTGTTTGTAACGGTTTAACTAACAAACTTTACAAAAACCACAAGAAAAAGTTAAATAAACTACATTTCAAGGCTATTTTATAGTGATTCCTGAACGGTCAATGTAAATTTTTTAGAACTATATTTGCTTTTAAATTGGACGGGAAATTGTGATAAAATTACTTGCGTAATTAGTATGAATAAAACATCATAAGTAATTGCTAAAAGAAATAAGGGAAATTACAAATGGCTTCTTCTGATGGGGTGATAATTCTCGATTAAAGATTAAAGTTTATTTTTAACTAGTTGTCGACAGACGGATGTTTAAACTCAGTTTTAAATATGTTCGTAACTATCTATAGGAAATACTACTTTTCGCAGTTATTTTTTTACCTTTCAATTTATTAATAAATAAATTAATGTTCGTCTAAATAGGATTAATATAATATTTATGATAAATATATAAATTCACTACACAACACTACATTATATAAAATAAGATCGCTTTCCGCTGTATGTCCCTATGTATGCTTAGTCGCAACAAATTTTAAAGCAATTGTTTTAAAACATAGAGTGTTTTAAGAGGAAGATTTATGTTTATAATAATGCAAAATATAATAAAGAAACACTGCTAATTTTAAAATTTTCTAATAAAGCACGTGTATTATGGGCATCAGACAGTAAAAGAATAACAATTATACTACTGAAATACATATATCTAACACCCAGACACAGAACAAGCATATATATATTTGTCCTGGGTGGGGATCAATCCCAAAACCATCCGCACAAGATCACTGCCATCTCTCCATCGGGCTCGTCAAATGTTTACACAGTACGCAGAAGAGACGTGATGTTAGCGGTTCCCATGTACCCATAACGCATCAAGAAGAGTCGTTTTAAAAAGTGTGATTGTCGCCGATAACGAGCAGTGCTTTTTACGAGAATACGTTTTCGCAACTGATAATTCTTGATTTGTGGAATGGTTATTTGATAATGATTATTTGTTACTATCGACATAGTGGTATGTAATTATACCGCTTGTTAACGCGCGATTTTGTTAGGGTTTTATAGTTTAATAAGGGTGCAATTACAATTAATTTCAAAATTAGTTTACTTCCCCAGCCACTGTGGCGCCACTGTCTATGAAAAAAAAACAAATGTCAATGCGTCAAAGTATATTTCACAGAATGTACATGCTCTTAAAACCTATGTAATCTAAGAAACATATGTAATAAAATATACGTGTATGAAGAATCTACACCCGGAACTGTGCCGAACAAGAATTTAAATAAAACCAAATGTAAATTACGTGTGATTGTGTTAAAGATCAATAAAATTGTTGCTAACAGGAGTACGGCTGTATCGTGGCTGTATCTTTGCTGACAGAAAAAATATGCATACAATATTTACTGCGTCGTAAAATGGCCGACAACGAAATTAGTCCGTCGGTACATTACCGGCAAGAGCATCGTGTGCAATGTAACACCGCTAATTTGTTTATGTAAATTGTATTATGAAAATGCATTTGATTCCAATATAATTAGTATATTTCCTATCCTTCGTACACTTTTTTATTGTATTTTTTTATCTGTTACTCTTTCTACATTTGTGAGTAATGACAATTAAAAAATTTGAAATCTTTAGTATTTTTGTGTTGCAAGCAAATTTCTCAGCATAATGTGTTCTCAACTACTGCTGATTTTGGCAGATATACCGCCATTACCTGAGCCGATACCCCTGTCGCCTTTTACGATACAGACGGAGGTAGGTTTTATTCTACACTGTTTTAAATAATTCATTCAATTTAGTTTAATGTATTTTTTTATAAAGCTAAAATCTACACGTTCGTAATGAACGTCAAAAACTATCCAGAAAAATATTGTAAAGTTTTTACAATATTTATTAATTGATATAATATTTGTATTGTTATTTTTTTACAATGAATCATACTCATAGCAGCCGTAAAACGTCCACTGCTGGACATAAGCCTTCTCAAGAAATGGGGGAATTTACCCATAATGGCCGCGCTGGGCTTCACGAATTGAATGCTGCTGCCCACCCCGGCCATGTTTCATCGAGATACACTATTTCGGGTGAATACACCGCCATCTGTCAGTTCCGGTACCTCAATCGCCTCTTACTACACCTGGCTCAGGGACTATTCGTACTCTGTCGTAAGCGCTCATTCTAAAACATACTTCATTGCAAAGCAAATGTACTTAACGGCTTTGGAAAGCAGTGTAATTAACATTATTGATTTGTTGCGACACCCGTTTTCAACAGACTATTGTGCCTTTAAGAAGTATTATTATAACGAGTAGCAATACTCGTAAATATTGGACATAAATATTTTTCAAACATGTTGCATTTTTGTTTGGTTGTCGCGAAATGTCAAAGTTCGTGAAGGGAGACGTCGATATAGGTGAGCGGAGAAGCTGGCGCGAGGCTTTGAGGCCTTTGAACTACCGCTGATTTTTTGGATATACCGCCATTTCTTTTGCCGCTTTTCTGTGGGCATCGATTTAGTTTCATTTCTTTTTTATTTAGTTGTAGATATATTCATATTGAACATAAAAACTACCCAGAAAAATGTTGTAAAAATCTATATCATTGTTATTTTTTAATATTGACCATCTTAATTTTTTTTTTGGATTACAACACTATTTATTAGTACGGCTTTGAAAAGCGGTGTAAATTGAATTTGTTGATTTATTGCGACACCCGTTTTCAACAGACTATTAAGCCATTAATAAGTAGTACTCTTACTTAACGAGTAGCAACACGTTAATATATGATAAAATTATTTTTTGAGCTTGACGCCATTTTTGTTTAGTTGGCGCGAAATGTCAAAGTTCGCGCGCCAAGTGCGAAAGGAGACGTCAATATAGGTGAGCGGAGGGTCCAGCGCGGCGGCAATCGTTGTAATTGAGTTTGCGATCCACCCCCGAGGCGCGGAATCACTCGACCCTTACTCGACATCTAACTACGATTGTTTGTGAATTGGTGTGAAGATTGCTCTGTATGTTTCTTGTATTTAATTGTCGTTAGTCAAGATCCCTGTGTCCCCAGTCATTGATATTTTCTCACAAACCCAATATATAGGATTTAGTCGTGTTAGTACTTTCAGCATTTCATGTATATCTACTTACTTGGACCAACAGCCAATTAACATATAATCTGTGCAAAGACAGCTAAAAAAATAAAATTCTCATATGGTGACATGACTCCGAGCTCAGCAAGTAAGTAGTAGTAGTCCATATATAAATATATATATTCGTATCAACCGGTAAACTAATTGGTCATATATAGCTTGTGGATTACTTGAACCCTAAAGATGCCTGGGTGGCTAAATATACAAAAAACAACAACCAACAGAACAGAAAATCCTTGACTTTGAAATTGAATACGTCATATTACGTCACCCAAACATAGACAAGGGGGCTGCCTTGCAAATTGAAAAGTAACTCAAATAGAGTCATAATTTAATGTCCCCACAAACCTCCCCCAAGAACAGGACGCGGCGGTGTAATCCCTGGAGAAATCCGGGACTCGGGACACCGTCGACACCGCTGCACTTGTGACCTCCTTTGACAAATAGCGGTTAATTGAAAACTGACTTGGCGGCCGTAAGTCATATGATTGTAGCGTTTTGGCGAAACACTAAGTACCTACATATGGTTACACATCAAACTCTGCAAATATTGCACTCCTAGTTAAAGACTGCAACAAATCAATACTGTATTATTATCTAGACCATTCGATATTGACATTTACGATATTGACGATCGAATTAGGCTCGATTGAATTATGATACGCATTCGACATTGCGTTTAAATTTACCGTCATTAGGGGGCGGAGTAGAATAGGACATCTCTGCACCAGGTGCTGAAAAGGCGATGGAGGTAGAGGAATTGATAGATGTAGGTATAAACTTAAATACTACAGGGTGAGAATGGGTAGCAGCATCCTCGTCGCGAGTTGCGCTCTGCGATTGCCACAATTATTTTTAAATACTTAATTGAAAATTAACCTAATTATTATTAGTAAGTTTAATTAAAAAATAAAATAAATAATTGGTGACACAACATCTAATACATTAAACTGACTATGAGATAGCTTAAATAACAAATATCTAAAATAAAACTAAATGTTTGTCCTGGGTGGGGATTGTACCCACGATCCTTGGCACCCAAGATAGGATCACTACCGTCTGCGCAATCAGGCTCGTCGATCGGTTTCAATTTTAGACATTACCTAATGTCACTTAGATAACTTTTAGCTTGAAGACAGCGGAATGGCAGTGACCAACAACTGTGCAACATCGAAAGTTTCCAGAAGAATCGGCGATTGTATCCCGCTGTCGACACGTGGTGCCCTCTCGCGGCAACAAAGTGTATGATTAAACGGCGGCTAAAACTTCTGAAGGTAAGTTCTGAACATACATACAACAGACAAAATTATTATTTTCATTATTACAGCAGCATTAAAACGTCCACGCTGGATACAGGCCTATCCAAGACAGGGGGAATCTGCCCATATTTGCACCGCTGGTTAAGCGTGTTGGCAATCGCAGAGCGCAACTTTAGGGATAAGGATGCTGCTGCCCATTTGTTGGTTTCGGTATACGACACCTGATACAGAGGGAGGTGCTATTTAACTCTGCCAGTATCTCACGGCTAGAACATTATACTCCTTTAAAAATAGCTTGATTATAGTGACAGATGTCAATGAATTGGCGTCGCACGAGTTATTTAAATTGGCATTATGGTATTTGGCACTATAATTTGTTACTATTATTGTTTAAATTCCAAGGATTACATTAAAATAAAATCAATCTAAAATTAAAACGAAAATCCAATCCCAATCAGTTGTTTGATAGCTGCCTTCGAGCTTTATTTAATTGACTACGATATGTCAAAAGGAAGTACATGACTGCAGTTTTTACTTATTATTGAAGATTCGTTTATTTCAATGCCTAAGTTTAACGTTTTGTTATTTTTTGTGGTACTAAAATACAGCTCTACAATGTTCATGACTTTATGATGGAACAAAATTGGGACAAATCGTTGGCCGTAACTCGATGTTATTAGAATTTAGGTAGTAGGTAATGCGTTTAACGGTTTTGTTTAATATCTAATTTGTATTCATGCAATCAATTGGTATATAAAATTACTAATTATTTACAAATACTATATTTTTAAAAGAAATTTTATTTTATTTATATATTATATTATATTTTCATAACCCCTACTAACCTATACTGACCTATTTTATAAGTGAATAATTTAAGGAACTATCAGAGTAGAATAGTACCTGCCCTTGTACTAGGTGTTGTAAGAGGCGACTGAGGTACCGGAACTACAGATGGCGGTATATACATCCGAAACAGTGTAGCTTAAATGCATAGGGTAGGGATAGACAGCAGAATCCCCGCTATGAAAGCTGTGCTCTGCGATTGCACCGCGTTAATTATGGGCAACATACCCCCTTTCTTGGGGAGGCCTATGTCCAACAGTGGACGTTTTACGTTTGCCATAATGCTGATGAAGATGACACCACTACATAGTATTAAACGAAGCAACTTCCCGCTGTATGTCCCTATATATGCTTAGATCTTTAAAAATACGCAACGGATTTTGATGCAGTTTTTTTTATAGATAGCATGATTAATGACGAAGTATATATATGTATAATAAATACATAATATACCTAAAAAAATGATAAATTTAAAGGGTTCCAATGTGATAATAATGATGTTAATGAACACATTTATTTGCGATTACAATGCAGACGCTGGAATAATCCGGCGAGATCGATCAAAATAATGTATTACATCACTGTACAAATTTGTAAGTCTACAAAAATGTCCTGTTGGTACATAATTATCTCTTAGGGATAACATATAATAAACATTTTTATTCTCATAGTACAAGATTAATAAAAAATGACAATATCCTTATAGAAACGAAAAGGTTTTATTTTCTTCCATAACGATATGTCGTATTTTTTTTCCAATAGCCATAGTGATAAACCACAAAAGATAAAACAGCTCTTTAATTGATTACGTTATACGTTTTTATAATAAAATATATAAAATTCTCGTGTCACAGTGTTAGTAACCCTACTCCTCCGAAACGGCTCGACCGATTCTTATGAAATTATATATACATCTTCTGTAGGTCTGAGGCTTTTCAACTACTATTTGTTTTTCATACTCCTACAAAGTGAAACATTTTTGTTATCTTTTTGACAACATTTTTAAATTTTTATTTTATTATAATATGGCATTAAAAATACATACAACCCTAAATTTTAACCAAACCCTTTTTTAGTTTTAGTTATTTAATCAAATTGTATTATTTATATAGTAGAACAATGTTTGCCGGGACAGCTAGTTATATTATAATTATGTATATATATATATTGCAGTACTTTTTTTCATAAGATTAATAAGGTCACTTTAATTTTAGCTGTATTTTCTTATTATATATATATATATATATACATATATAAAGTATACTTATGTTCTTATTTTTGGTATCTAGAATAAGTCTATTTTTTCCATTTGCTATACTATCGCATTAATTTAGGTGAACCTATAATGTTAGGTTATTAAGTTAATTACATTATTTAATTAATACAATTTAACATATTTCTATAAAAATTATGCATTCCAAAAAAGAGACATGTCCGACGTCCTTAAAATGCTTGTAGCATTTCCTAGTCTAGTCATAAAATTTTGCTATATTTATTCTTTTTAGCCCTTGATATAATATTTTGCATACGGAGTTTGCCTGTAATATATAAAAATAATACATTTAATAAGATTTTATAAGAATGAAAGTAAGTTAAACTTTTAACACAAATTATAATAAAAAAACAGTAACCACAAAGTTTTCCTGGCTCGCACCACACCCCCGTAGCTAAGGTACTCAACCCCGGCCCCGGAGTGTTGGTTCAAACAACAGCCCCACAACCGATGTCAAGTCACACCGCATTTAGCTAAATAGCCCTCTTCACGATTATAAATGTTTTGTTAGCCAAGAGCCTGTTAAAAGGAACAATCGGTAAGCACGGCCGTGTTGTTTACTGGAACAACTTTTGCTTATTTTGTCCCTGGTTATATTGAATGTTGAATTTGTCAGTTATGTTCCTCGATGGTTTGCACGAACATCGACACAACGATAGAGTTCAAATGAGAACACTAAAGGATATCACGAGATTCTATTTTTGAATTTAGGTTTATTTTGTGATCCGTGATCTTAATCATCACATCAATCATTGGAAGTCCACTGCTGGACGAAGGCCTCCCCAAGAAAGTTTTAAATAGCCCATAATCGCCGCGCTGTGCAAGTTGGCAATCGCATGTTGCAGCTTTCGACACTGGGATGCTGCTGCCCATCCCCGCCCATTTTTAATTTGAGTTACGCTATTTTGTATACCCCCATTTGTCAGTTCCAGTACCTCAGTCAAGGTTAAATTTAAAGGTTTTCAATATGATGTAAATAAAAACATTTCTTGCGATTACATTGCACACGAATTGGAAGAATCCGACGAGATCGATCGAAATTATGTACTACTATATTATAGTATTGTACAAATTAGTAAGTCTACAAAAATGTCCGTGGTAGTATATATTTATCTCTTGGGGATAATAACCACTTTTACGTGCGAAGTCGTAGCGGGTCAATAGTACAATTTAACATTAATGAATGATGCCATAATATTGTTATAGAATATAAAAGGTTTTTAAGTTCTTTCATAACGAAACGTCATATCCTTTCCCCAATCTTTATCCATGACTATATAGCCATAAACCACTAAGATAAAATAACTCTTGAATAAAACATCATGTATAGAATATTCGTGAAGAACAATAAATCTTATGTTAAAAAGTCCTGTAGTATATGTACTTATAAAATAGTATAATATAATTGTGTAGCTATCCCAGAAAACGTGGTTCTTCTGCCTTATAAATTATATTATAAAATAAATAATTTACTAAAACAACTATTAAAACATAGGTTGGTGATAGAAGGTTAAAAATTTAGGGTTGTATCAAAAATAAAAATATTTTTTATTATATATTATATATATTTTATTATATATATTTTTATTATTAGGTTTTTTGCATTAGTCGGTTCCTGTAATCCTAGTTCTGTATACATTTGAATAAACCATCATTATCATACCAGCTATTGGAAGTCCACGGGTGGACACAAGCCTCCTCAAGAAAAGGGGCATTAGCCCATAATTGCTGCGCTGGGCAACCGTGTTGGCAATCACAGAGCGCAACTTTTGCGACGTAGATGCTGCTGCCCATCCACACCCTGTACATTTGAGTTGCACTATTACGGATAGATATACCGCTATCTGTCGGTTCTGATACCTAAGTCGCCTCATACGACATCTGGTACAGAGGGAGGTACTATTCTACTCTGCCGGTACCTCGCGGTATTTGTATTTTGTATTTTGAACTCTCAACTGAAGGAATTCTACGAAGCCATTACAATTGCCGTCCCATCCCCCGTCTCCATGGTTATACCCACAAACTGGCCAGCGATAAGTTAACGATGAAAGTTAACTAACAAGTACTATACTCTTTAAAAAAAATATATATATATATATTGGCTTTATAGTATTGTTCAAGTTACATATGCCTACGTGAGAGAAACCTGTAGCAAGCCGTAGCACCATCGATACTATCAAACCACCAACAGAGTCAAAGATGACACGAGGTGCAACTCAGCAATATCGACTTCCTTCAATAGTTTTCTTAATAACTAATATGTAATAAAATAATTATTCGAAACCACTTATCGGTTAGACCACGAGGCTAATTAGGCACTAAGTATGCCTATGTAATTCTTATTCATAAAATTGTTTTAAGTAATTTTGTTTTTTAAGACCAACGGTTGCCGCTAACGTAATTAGCATCATAACTTGTTATTAATGATGTTACGGGGTTGCTACTCTGCCCATCTCCGCCCTGTTGTAATAGATTATGACTCATTTAACGTATTTAAAAAACTTGCACAATATATTGTTGCCCCTGAATAAGCCTCACTTGTAAAATTAAACCTAACAATTAGAACTAATTTATATTAATTTAAGCATTTTATTAAAAACAAGTATCTTTTCTATATTAAATACATCATCAACATAATAGCCACAAACGACTACTGCTGCATCTAGGCCTCCCCAAGAAAGGGGAAGTTTGCCCATAATTGCCGCACTGAGTAAACGTGGTGGCAATGGCTTGTGACACATCCACCCTGTTGCATTTGAGCCACAATGCTTCGGGTGGATATCGGTACTACCACGAGGATGACTAACTGTCCCAAGATAATAATAATAATAATAAATTTCCACAACATCTCTTAAATTGACCTAAATCTGTGGTAAGTCGCTTAAAGCACTTGTATTACGGACTCCAGACAACAGAGGAAAAATATACAAATATACTACTTAAATACATATATACACCCAGACTCAGAACAAACACAAGTATCATCATATAAATATTTGCTCTTGGTGGGAATCGAATCCATGACCCCTGGCTAACAAGATAGGATCACTACTATCTACGCCATTAGCCCCGTCAAAAGAGTACAAGCAATAAAAAAAATATAGGGCTACCGAGGTCAGAAAACAGGGCAGGACATGATAGTTTTCAACTCGAGTAACTGCTGTACTTCCAGGGGGGGGTAAATAACAAACCCTAGATGGTGTCGGGTTTGTCTTGGCTGGGTATCGAAATAATAGCCTTGGATTCACAAAATAGAAATTGACTTGACTCCAATGGCTGTAAAAGCGGGGCGAACACGCAAATTTATTAGTATGAAATATTAAGATGAAATAATGAACATTCTCATGCATAATGGCAATTTTAATTAAATAATTAACGCCGTTTATTTAAATAAAATAGTTATCTAGAAAGCAGGTCTAAGTTTTAAGTGAGATGTTTAGATCATCTCATAGACAGATTCGTCATCATTAAAATCTTTTGCCTAGAACTGCCATAGATATATAAACTTTATTGACAAAAGAAAAATAAAACATTATTGCCCTATATAGTTACGTGTTGCCAGTGTGTTTATTTAATCTACTTACTTTTTTCCATAATTATTAATGTAATAAATTTAAACTACTTTGTTTTATCCAAATGAATGAAAATACCTAAAGAAAATGAAGAAATACATTTTCATTTATATTTTATTTATTTATATTACATCAAGCACTCAATCAATCATCTTCCCATTCACGCAACTATGTCAAAAACCATCAAGGGGATACCTCTAAGAGAAATACAGAAGTAATAATAGAAAACATATGCCCAATTAAACAGAAAATTATTTCCTTTGTCATATTTGATAACAAATTCGCGTGGCGGCCATGATGGATGAGCGAGGGCAAGGCAGAATTAATAATACGCCTTAGGCCAACACTAATTCGACTAGGGGCGGGATGTCGAGATAATTTCTTTTTTTATGCTGTTTAATTGATGGTAATTATGACTGTTTGTTGCCTAATGTGATTTCGTTTTATAAAAACTAGCAGTTGGTTTGGGGGTGGCCAGTTTTAAATTACTATTTTATTAAATAGAAATTGCTTGCGGTGGTGGCGCCATCTATCTCAAGATTGACAGATCTAATGTTAGGGTTTGACTCTTATAAGTATTTCAATTCCGAAGTTACCAACTAATCGGCATTATTGGAAGTAGAAGCAAATAAGTATTCACACTCTCAAATATTGACTTGACTCCGTGGTGAGTCGCTTTCATTTCTATATGACCCAATGGCGTAAATGGTAGTGATACTATATTATCCGTCAAAGTTTAAGTTTCGATTAAAGCATATGTTGTGGTCATATATCGTTGCAAACGTTAAGTCAACAAAACCTCAATGCTACGTCGAAACGGGCTCGGCGGTCGTCTTCGATACACCGCTTCGCTTAGTCGATTTACATACATACATGTGTCAGAAATCATAACAAAAAGACCAATTTAATATTTCAAAAACTACCTAATTTATCATAGTTGTGACATGTAGAAAGGATAGGTAAAAGTAGAATGACTGCACAAATATATAGAGCGAACGTGAAAACAAGAGTTGGTATTGGACGACCTAGGGGAACATACCTTATCCAGGTAGAAGAGGTATTTAAGAAGAAGAAGACCAGGTCAGAAGTACCAAGAATAAACAAGCGTGTATAAAAGAACTAACGCAAGTAAAGGAAGCGATTGAGGAATGCCAAGATCGTATAGCAGAGATCCATAGTCTTCGCCTATCCTGATGAGACAGACGTCATGTCATCATCATCATACCAGCCATTAAAAGTCCACCGTGGACATAGAGCCTCTCCAAGAAAGGGGGTATATTGCCCATAATTGCCGCGCTAGGCAAGCGTATTGGCAATTGCAGAGTGCAGCTTTCGTGACGGGAAAGTTGCTGCCCATCCCCACCCTGCACGTTTAGCTGACTTTTTGCGTGGATATACCGCCATCTGTCGGCTCTGGTATAATATATAATATAGTCGCCTCTTACGACACCTGTTACAGGGGGAGGCACTATTTTACTCTGCCGGTACCTCAACGCGTCACGTATGTATGTGTAATATTACTTGTATTGTGTTGTTTGTTATGTTAAAGTGGATAGTCAGTTAACTTAAATAACTCAACCGTCAGCAAACACTGCGCAACAATTAATTATCAGGAATCCATAGCAACGGAAATGAAGTGGCGTGCAATATTCATACAGCGAAATTTGATTCCGCCGAGACGAGATCTCGTTGCTCTCTCACGTTGCTTATGTTCGGGGGTTGACCCGGAGTGAGTGACCGAGTAGCCGACAGCCCGGGGCGAATTATCCGACAGGATATTACTTTGTGACTAGACCTGTGTGCTAGGGGTAATCAAGTTCGAATGAGGGGTGGTTTTTAATAGTCTTCCACCAATTTTCGATTGTGTTATCAATAACTATACTACTCATATTTGTATTTATAGATAGAAATGTTAAATTGCTATAGCAATTCTTATGGAGTATCCCTACGTAATCCATAGACGAACATACCTTAACCAGGTATAAGAAGTACTATGTTAGTTTAGAAGTACCAAGAATAATAGAGCGTGTATAAAGGAACTAATACGAAAGTAAATGAAGTGAGAGAGCTACGCCAAGACCGTAGCAAGTGAGGATCCGCAGCCTCTGTCTACCTCGATGGAGCACAGGCGTGATCTATGTGTGTACACCGTCACATTGACGTAATTAATTTCCTTTTTATAATATCTATAGTATTTATCTGCCGAATAAGGTATATTACAAGGCCTTAAGGTACATAAAGGTTCATCATAGCAGTGGCAGAAGGTCTACTGATTGACATAGGCCTCGCCATGAAATTGGGAATTGTACCAATGACCAGCGCGCTGGGCAGGCGTGCAATCTCGAGCGTATTTCTTTGATGGGAATGCTGTTTCCATCTCCACCCTGTTGAATTTGAGCTATACTGTTTCGCAAATTGTATTTTTTTAACTCTACAATAAAAATAATAATTTTCACACAACTTTTCATACATTGACCTGACTTCGAGGCTTCCAGGAGTCGCTTAAAGCACTTGTATTACACTGTTGTAACGCCATCTGTGATCCCGGGAGGTACTATTGTTTTTTTTATTATTAGACCAAGTCAACAAACAAGCGTACAGACCGCTTGATATCCCATTGGCGCTTGTAATATCACAAGGATATCACTACCGCGTTGTCAACCTTGTGACTTGTAGATATTATGTAACATTACCCAGTAATTTCATTGCCTCTCTCACCCTTTAAACAGGATCACAGCAATGCGTACACTGCTATTTAGCGCAGAAATACCTGAGACTGAGGTAGGAATTTTTGTATGAGGTCTACCTCATGTAGACTCTGCTATTAGCTACAGGTCTAAAGTCAAAGGTAATTAAAATTAAATTGAATATCGAAAATTGAATTTCCTTAGTTGGTACACACCGTACTGACCCAAAGTAGGGACGCACCCCAAACTTCGGGCGAAATTACTTCGCAGGATATTGCTTGTCTAGATGCATACAACAGCCTGTATATTATATAGTGTGATGTTAATCATGAGACGCAATTGAATTTAATAAGATGTTTTTGTATTAATTGACTAGCAGTACCGTGTGGTTCCACTCGCATTAAGTTGTAGAACAAACCTTGTATCATTTATGTTCCGCTATTATTGGTACTCACGTGATGTTATATAGCCTATATCCTATCTCTATAAGTGGGCTATGTAATGATGTTTTTTTCTGACCATACAGATTAGGCCCTGCGATGTTGTTCTGCCACAGGGTCGCTCACTAACGAGAGACCTAGCCCTCTCGTTCAGAGGCGACGGAAATGACTCCTTGCTAGTCCAGAATTAGGATTGTTGTAAAAAAAATCGCTGTCAGTCAGCTAGTAAGTCGGCCAGTTTAAATAAATTTAGATAAAATTTGTCGACGAAAGTTAGTATAGTAGTATACAACTTTAGTTATTTGGAAACCATGATCTGTTTTTAAGTAATAGTTTTTTTTTATCCCCAGATTTCCAGTGGCCCAGATTTCATTTATAGATTAGCAGATCTACGTGGTTAAAAATGAAAAAAATATAAAAAATTTGAATATCACTGAAGGTTTCTGAAATTGAAAGAGTAATTGAAATCAGTCGATCATCTTCATAATAACCGAAGTCCACTGTTGGACTTAGGTTCAAGGACGTGAGAATACATTACCCATAATTCAGGCACCTCAGTCACCACAACACCTGGTGCATGAGGAGGTTTTATTCTACTCTACTGAAACCCTATGTTTGGATTTCATGTTATTCGGACCATAAGTCGGTCCGAATAGGGTTGTATAGTCATCAATGAGGGACCGACAATTCCTAGGCATTACCACTTGGTAATTAAGTATTTATTTTCGCTTGACATTTATGATAATCAGCTGATCGTTCGCCACGTTTGAGTTTATTAAGTTGTAATATGGTTTGATAAAACCGGATGAATAAATTCAAAGAGCCATGGGACCCGGCATCGACCGTTGCATAATTCTCCCATAAAACACAATTATGTTTAACACTAAAAAACTCTCTATTACCACGACTATGTTGGATGCGGAATAATGCGCGCTTGTTATCGTTCTTGTTGTACTTTTTCGCCTGATTGTCAGTATTTCGTGAAGCAGGAACACCCGGCTCTACAAAATTATGAACAAATTTGAACTCAACCTGCGTCTGCGAGAGTCCGTTATTGATTGAGATATGGTCTGTTGAAGTCCTCGCGATTAGAAATTATTCTATAGTGAAATTTTCGTATCCTCATAGAAAGTGGCGCCACCCGTTGAACGTGGAGATGGTACGAATCAAGTTTGGATATGAATTGCACAAAAATAACATAGGTTGATCTTTCTATTGACTTTCATTGTTCTGGGTTTTTCTGAAGATTTAGAACTGGCATTAGTTAAGCTAACTGTGATAATCTCAATGATGTTCTTATAGGCAAGTTTCCCCCTTTCTCGAGTAGGCCTATTTTTAGCAGTACTTCCAATGGCTGATATGATGATAATTAGAGACCATGATTGTCATCGCTGGTGACACATTGGTAAAAGGTTTACAGCTTTAGACACTGAGGAACCTTGGATAAGAAGACAGGGCACGAACATGAAGCTTGGTTATATATTTTAAGTATATATATAGGAAAGAGATACCGGAAGGTTTATATGAAAATATAAGATGACGGACCCGATGGTGCAAATGGTAGGGGTCCTGTCTCGTGCGCCAAAGGTCGTGGGTTCGATCCCTACCTAGAATAAATATTTATATGAAGAATATTTTTACGGTATCCCCCGACTGTAATTTATATGTATTAAAGTATTATATATACGTAATATTACTACTAGCTATTTATCACGGAGTCAGGTTTACGTGTGCGATGTGGTTTGCATTTATTTCATTATAGCAGCTATAAAAATGTCCACTGCTAGACAAAAGCTATCCCAAAGAAAGGGGTTTTTGACTATAATTGGCGCGCTAGGCAAGCGTGGTGACAACTGCAGAGCGTAGCTTCGCGACAGAAATGCTGCTGCCCTTTACCGTCCGGTTGCATGCTACATTGCTCCGGATGGATATACCGCCATCTGTCTGGTGCTGGTATGTAAGTCGCCTCTCACACCTGGTACAGGGGGAGGGACTATTCTACTCCGCCGGTGTCACACGGCAAAAGTTATTAATTTCATTTATTATATTACACAATATCTGTATTGAGTTCTCGTGATGGATGAATAGGCTGACAGTAAAAAGTGAATGAATATAATAGTCTTATTACTGTTTGTAGAACAAATTGCTCGGTATTGATAAATCGCTTCTCGTTTAATTTAATTAGACCATTGTCATTTTTAATACGCTGTCCATATTTGTCACATAGGTTTTTGTAATAGGTGATAATAAGAATCTATAATCATTTAAGCAAACCCGACAGACGTTGCCCTTCATTAACTACATATCGACGGTCAGACATTCAATTGGCGTAAAGGACATTTTGTATTTAGTATTTCTGAGTGTTATCAATAGTTTTCTAGTAAGAGAGAATTCAATTCCAATAATATTTGTTAAAATCAGCTTAAGAATGATTAAAAATAGAATTTCAAATAACAAAGTTATAACGAATTAATGGTTTTTATTTTTATTTTGTTCTTCTGTAAGCAATTGTGTTGCTGTAAAAAATTAATTTATGACCGTCCATATATTTATTGTAAAGAAAAGATTTTGTGACAATACATTTATATATAAACTATCCTACATCTATACACAGTATGCAAACAATGATTAAAACAGGTTCCAGGTACAAACACCGAGACAAGTAATTTTTATATATAAAAATATGCACTTATCCATTATTATTATACACTTATTATTTATTACTTATTCATAAACGTAATTAACAGGGAAGTCACAAGAAATGCTGACATTCGTCATGCTGTACGTGCACATTTTTTTTAGAATACAAAGTCTCACAGTCGCATCCCTTAAATAGAGCTCAATAGTTAATAATTGACGTGGCACTCAGTCATGGCGACATTGAGAAATTACTGTCATTATTAATATCATAAGAAGGTGAAACTATGTGTTTGTATTTTCCAAGTGACCTCTTAGAAATAATTATCAACATGAGGTAGACCTCATATAGAGGTCGTCTGCATTCGTACCTCATCATTATCATTATATCAGCCATAGGACGTCCACTGTTGGACATTGGCCTTACCAAGAAATCTTCAGTAGAATTGCTTGTATGCGTCCTGTTTCCAGCGCGATCCTGCTTTAGTGAGATAGTCTGTTCATCTTGTGAGTGGATGCCCTAGGCTGCGCTTGTCAGTACGTGGTCTCCATTCCAGAACCTTACGACTATCTGTCATCGGTTTACCACTTCTCACTCTCAATCTCTATTTATGCTACTAAAGAGCCATATTTGCATTGCTGTGTTTCGGTTTGGAGGGTGAAAGAGTCAGTGAAATTACTGGATAATGTGACATGACATAATATCTTTAAATCACAAGATTGGCAACGCGCTAGTGATATATCGAGTGTCTATAGACTGAAGGGGGGACACTGACTATCAGGACTGTTTGCTTGTTTGTAAATCTGTTCTAATAAAAAACAGACATCACTGGCAGATAACTGACACCATAAAGCAGCAACTTGGTCTTCAATTATTTCTGGATAAAATAATCTCATTAAATAATTCAAAAATAAAGTAGGAAAGTATATTAAATATCCGAACACTACAATAACTGTCTTAATTGTTACTCTTTATATATTTAAATATCTATGCTATTTACCAAAAATAGTTTTAATATTCACTGGTATATGGTTAATTTTCCTGTGACATATCAAATTCCGTTCCGTTTTGACATCTTTAAGCCACGTATTTACAGATAACTGGCGGGCGATACCGGACCGACAGGAAGTGGATGAAAAAAATAAAACACTTGCGCCGTGATCGCATCACGGTGCAAGTGTTTTCAGTTAAACACTAGATGGAAAAATAACAACCCAGTCTCTTCGTATCCGGAGCGGGGAGCGCGCGCCTCGCCGGAAATACGGCAGATTGGGCAAAAATTGACGCTTGGCTGACTTTGCCGCTGCGAGCGGGACACGGCGGTCTTCATAGCGTGCTCGCATAATATACTGTTGTTGCATTGTTATGCTTAACACATGTTTAGTATATAAAACCTCTTTATTTACATTACACCTGGATTAATTTGATGCTTTTTCAGATATTATAGCGGTATTGGTAAACATTTTAAATTGGCTAACTTTTCCGCTGTCAGCATGATACGGTAAACTTTATGGAGTGTCAGCATAGCATATTATATTACCCCATTATTGTCATTACCACGTATATAGTTTGTAATTGTTTATTTATAAATGATGAGTATTTTCTTTATTTTAGAAGTGTATACAGTTTGATGCCATTTCGGCGACCATGGGGGTTAAGGTGATTGATGATTGGCTGACTTTGCCGCTGTGAGCGTGACACGGTAATTTTATGGAGTAGTTGTTGCAATAGTTTTATAGTATTTATATTCTGAGACTAGACTAGAATAAGACTTAATGTACTTTTAAGTTCCTACTCTTGTTTATTTCAGTTTAGTTTGATGACGAAATTCCGAATGGCGGTTGGGGCAAAGATGACGCTTAAATAAAGCTGCCACTTTGAGCGTAACATGATGCTGATGCTACATATATATATATATATATATATATATACTTTAATCGCAGTTGTGACTGTTTCGAATTTATCTAGAATAGATTTTTTTTTATTTATTAATTAAAATTTTGTGGAATTGAATAGATAATTAAACAAGACTCGCCTAAGGTAGTCTAGGATAAAAAATATATATTGAAATTTAGCAAAAATTAAATCTTAAAAAGCTATGAAGGTACTCTTACTTCGTATGTAACGTAAAGTAATGCTTACTTCCTTTCCTATATATAATAATATAAACACACATAGATATATATAATATAGGCACACAATCACAGTGAAAAAGTAGACCTCATACAAAAGGTCGCCTGCATTGGTACCTCATTCTCGCCTATCTCTACCGCCAATTAGTCTTGATCGTATTGCTGTGTTCCGGACTGAAGGATAATAATATCTTTAAGTTAAAAGTTGGCAACGCGTTAGTGATATCCTTGTGATATTACGAGCGTCTACAGGCCGCAGAGACGTTTACTTTCACGAGGACTATATATGTGATTGTTAGTCGACTTGGTCTAATAAAGAAAGAATACCAGATAGGCTAAGGCTTCTTTATCTTACATGTTCGCGTGGGATAGATTTAACTTTTGATTTTCCTAAATAGAGTAGGTAGCTCAGGGAGCGACATATAATTATTTTCGGTAAAGAGTTTCTCAGGGACGCGATATAGGCCATAAAGACCCTGGCGAAAAGCTAGTATGCTTGTTGGCCAAGGCTGTTATGCAATCGGTTCACAAAATTCTAACCTTCAGTTGGTCGGTTTATTTTTAAGAGGCATCGCAGTGAACGCTACCAATGAAGTAATTGCTCAGTCGAGGTTTAAATTATTACATGAACTGCCAAAAACCGCTCAATGCCAACTGAATATAGCCATTAGGTGTGACCTTGGCACAACCGCATTTGACGAGAAATAAAATTACAATCCTGGTAATGATCGGTGCACGGTATCACTAATGGGCCTGTGAAGGTTGCTGGCTCTTTGCAATCTGCAATGTTACAAACGTTTATTGGACAGTGTATGTTGGACTAGTTGGTACATGCGACTTGGTCCGCGAACTTATACTACACTTTACCATGAGACAAACTCAACGAACTGAAGTGGGATGTCGTAAAAGGAGCTTTCAGGGTGGCCGGGGGGGGGGGGGATCGTCCGTTGATGCGTCCTATGGCAGTGATAATGATGATCACGTATTAAATAAATGTACTAATTTCAACTTTATAAGATATATTGATTTACAGACATTATTTCCCTAGAAACATTGCAAAGACTTGAAGAACTATTTTGAAAATAGACAGTTTCTAATGGGAGAAGTCTGAATTCAAATAATTTATTTTTTATTTACACTTAAACTATCATCACAGGTTTACTTAACCTAATGCAATGGTATGGCAGATTCTGGATACTAGAGATGGGCAGCAGTATTAGCGCGGCAATTATTAGGCAAAAATCCCCCTATTTTGGGGAAGCTTATGTATACTTTTTGTGCCTGATACAATAATGTTAAATGACTAAACACACTATACAATATTAAAACTAATTAGGAATTAAAGAAGCCGTTAGTTCTATCTGCTGGCACGACGCCCCTTACCAGAGTTTTTATTAAATATACGGAATAACTCTACTCACAAGGCTTTAAAACGAGCTACGAGTATTTTTAAAGCTAGTAGTGCCCCCCACCTGCGTTAAAATGTAGAACTTTCCTACTAACGTTGCACCCCCTTTTTACCCCTTTAAAGGATGATTTTCGAAAAAAATATTTTACATATGTTTCATAACTTTCAATGTAGAACCTTTGGACAAAATTTCATTTGAGTATAATATATAGTATATATATTATAATCTTATCTCGCGTAAATGCATATTATTATGACAATCAATCAAGAGTTCATATTTATCACCGCAACCACTTCCTAAACTAAAAATGATCACAACTTATTACGTATTCAAAATAAAGTAACCCAATAAAGAAGAAGTCCGAAACAGAATAATCACCAATTCTTATCCAATACAAGAGAAACATCCAACGCAAATCGAATCAATACAGTGTGAGAGGTGGCGGGGCGAAGTCCCCGGGGACCCCCTGTTATTGTTTCAATCTCAAAAGTTGGGGAGAATGGAAAAACTTGTCGTCGACTCACCTGAGCCGACGTCGTGCGACTTATTGCATTTGAAGGGTTGATATTACGACGTGATTCGCGAAGTTTTTTTCTTTTGATGTGAGTAAACCATTACGATTTTCCAATAGAAAATTATGGAGCCCTGATTCCATTGTAATCTTGAATGATGAAAGCCTTGTTGCTTGTCAAAAGTGAAGCTTGAATTATTATTATATTTATTTGTTTTCCTCTTCTATTGAGGCTAGAATAATTTTAAATGATTTGTTGTAACAAATCTTTTTAGGAACCATTATGTTAGCCATGGTTCCGCCATTTTGAATTTTTTAGTGTTCGCGCGGAGAGGATATAGCGTATATTGAGTCAAATTGTGATTCGGACATACCAAAGCGTCGCCACTTATTACATTGTCAAGCAATATTTGCTTCCAAATTAAATTATGTTATTAAAATAAACTAAAAATATACTAAATTCAAGTAGGCCCAAAACAAACACTGAAATCGTCAAAAAATTAATAAATAAAAACAATGATATTTCTAAAATAGGAAGTAGGTACCAGGTTCAATTAAGTTTATGATACTGGTGACTCTGATGATCCTACAAGGTCATAGGAGTCATCTAACATAATATGTAAATTAGGCCTACTTTAAAATAGGTTGCTGGCACCAGACAAATTTTAAAATAAATTTACTGCATGTTTATTTTATACAAGCCAACAGAAAAGCACCTGGAATAAAAACTGGTGGTGATTAAGGTTTCATTAACACCAAGTATTTAGTGTTAAAATACATACCCCTATCAGCGTCGGGGTTAAAAACCTTTGTCTTAAAACTAGTGTTAAGAGCAATTTAGTCCCAGGTAGTCTTGTAACATATGTAGTATAAAACGAAGTTGCTTTCCGGTGTCTGAGATCTTTAAAATTTTGCAGCGGTTTTTTTAATAGATAGAAAGTTTCAGGAGGAAGTTTTATATATATAACACATACATAATATAGAAGAGAAAAACTGACCCTCTAAATTACTGATTAAAAAAATTGTTGTGCACAGTTGTATATGTCCCTGTATTCTATATATATATATAGAATACAGTTTTATTATATATTTATTTATACACGTTTTTTGTATTATGTATTATTATTTTAACATAGGTACTTTAACTCCTAAAACTACCTGACTATTTTCGTTCTGCTTTTTCCATCCAAATGTTGCCTGGAAGAGATCGCTCTACGCGATAAGGCCATTGTACTATTAATCAAAATTCGTATCTAATTATATTTATATCAGTATGACTGGGGTAAAATATAGAGTATAATTATTATTATATGTCTATCTCTTAGGAATAACCCATAATAAACATTTTTATCTTCATTGCACGCGTGCGAAGTCAATGCATAGCTTGTTATCAATATGATATTTAACACTATAACATGCTTTAGAAATAAGCTTACTCTCAGAGAAATTTTTATATTAACTCATGATAGAACCTGATAGTTATTGCAACTGTACACACAGAATTAAATGACCGCGTCTTACTTCTAAACGGTTAGAGATCGGCGAAAGAGGCGGTAGTTCAAAGCGAGACGACACACGATTTGCACAGTCGCGGCGATATACGGAAGCAGCAATCTGTCATTAGCTAGACACGTCAGTGGTTGACGCCCTCCGCCTATAAAAGCACTAACGCTTCCAAGGAGTAATATTACGTCACTCTTTTTTTATGACTAAGGCCATAAACAAGCACACAGTCCACGCGATAGAAAGCGTCACCGCAGCCTATAGACGCTCGTTATATAACAAATATATCATTAGTCCGTTGCGAAAATTGGGACTTGAAGATATTATATATTTATTGAACTTTATTAATAAAATATCACAAAATGTACAATTGGCGGACACAATGCCAGTTGGCATTATCTCCCAGTCAACCATTATACGAAACAGAAAAAAAAATATATAATGGTGCAGACAATATATATACAAAACAGATGAACGTTACATACATATTTATATAAATAAACGCAATAAATACGTATGATATAAAAAAATATATGTAAAAGCACATAAGAAATAGGGTTATAAAGATAGAGAAGCAGCATCAGTAAATAAAATACGGAGAAAGCGTTATTATGTCACGTACCCAGTCGTTGAACTTCCATTCTCACCCTTTAAACCGAAATAAGACAATGCGAACACAGTTTTGACGGTAGAAATAGATAAGAGTTACCAGGTAACCATCCCCGCCCTGTGCCCTGTGCCCTGTGCCCGCCAAACTACCTCGTTACGGATGGATATACCGCTATGTCGGCTCTGCTATCTCAGTCGCCACTTATAACACTTGTTACAGGGGGAGGTACTATTCTACTCTGCCGGTACCACACATTTCTATGATTTGTTATTGTGTCGTCTATACAGCCACTGGCATTCAAACAGCTCAAATACTATCTGTGTTTCGCGACGAGTATGGCATGGTGATTTCCTTTTGTTTATCCAAACTTTATATAAAAATGGTCTTTAGATAGTAGTAAATAGAACAGAAATTCGTATAACACTGTTATCGTTATACAATTTAATAAATATTTTCATGTGTTTTGATGAGTCACAAAGTAAATTATTGCTTTTAGGAGATGCGTGGTACAGTAGCTTGAGTCCTCTTAAGGTACAATTAAGGTTAAGAATACCTTTTTTTAATATTCTAATAGTTATGAAATTCCAATGTTAGGAATAGTCTATACAAATAAAAATCAATGCTGCAAAGAGCAAAGATTAAGAATGGCTTGACCCATTTGACTGTAGATGGTAGGGTAGTTATGATATATCACCATTATAAGTCCACTGCTGGACATAGGAGGTGTTTTGCCTATAATTGCCGCGCTGGGCAAGTGTATTAGCAATCGCAGAGCGAAACTTTCACGACGGAAATGCTGCTGCCCATCACTGCCCAGTGAATTTGAGCTGCACTGTTTCGGATGGATATACCGCCATCTGTCGGTTCTGCAGTGATGTTAAATGTATACTGTTTCTGAGATATGTCGCTGAATAGCACTTGTGTTACGGACATCAGAGGAACAACAATTATAATACCTAAATACATATTTAACACTCGGACAAAGAACAAACACAAACATTTATCTTACAAAACAAAATAATTGTGGGTGGGTATCGAACTCACGACATTTAAGATATTATCACTACCATCTGCGGCAACAGGTCCATCATAAAACTTCTTAATAAAACCTTTTCGTGATATGAAGTTCATATATATAATAATCAAATTAAAAATACGTCAACCGCTTTCGATAAAACGTGACGAAACGTGAAACATAAATATTTAAATTAATTACGTCTAAAAGCCGTTGACGTTCAGATATAGAAAAGTCAATTTTCTCGCCTCTACGGAGCGATATGAAATTTAGAAACCTATTATATTGTGCGTACCTGCCTATACATGTTTCACAATAACGCAAGTGCAGTATGAAATGCAGGAACCGACAGTTTAGCGTGTTTAACAGACATTTGTAACTGGCACACACGTTCGAACAGATCATTGTAAATGTCGTTAGGTTACATACCAGAACGCCCAGCCAGTGGGCATAATTACGCGTGTTGTATGAAGCGAGCAACCTTTGCATTTTTGATTTATGTGTTAGATATGTGAGGCGGTGTGAAACGTAGGCACGCGTTTACAGCCGAGGGACTTATGTTTTTCGGAGGAAAACACTGCTAGAATACTTGTACTGCTAGAAGTCATATTCTATATAGAAATATGTAAAGATAAGATCGATGAAAGTAAAATAACTGCACAAATATATAGAGCGGAAGTGAATGGAAGAGTTGAACGACCAAGGCAAACATATCTTAACTAGGTAGAAGAGGTATTAAAGAAGGGCCAGGTCAGATATACCAATAAGAAACGAGCGTATACACGCTTCATACGAGAGTACTAATGCGAGTAAGGTTATACGTGGGTACCCCAGTAAATAGTACCTATCCCAGTACCAGGTGTTGTAAGAGGCAACTAAAGCACCACCACCGTCAGATGGCGGTATATCCGCTCTAAACATCGTAATTCAAATGCACAAGGAGGAGATGAGCAGCAGCATCCAGTGGACTACCAATGGCTGATATGATGATGATGACACCGATGAGATACAGGCGTGATGTATGTTTATAGTAAATAAATAGCTGCGTACAACATCTTATACATCGACCTGAACGAGAAAAGTCGCTTGAAGCACACGTTATGGACATCAGACAACAGAGGAATTACATATTTATATTGACGGGCCCGATGGCGCAGATGGTAGTGATCCTGTCTTGTGCACCAGGGGTCGTGGGTTCGATTCCCACCCAGAGCAAATGTTTATATGATGATATTTGTGTTTGCTCTGTGTATGGGTGTAAAATATATGTGTTTAAGTAGTATATTTGTGATTCCTCTGTTGTCTGGCGTCCGTAACACAAGTGCTTTAAGCGACTTACCACGGAGTCAGGTCAATGTATGAGATGTTATGGGAATTTATTATTATTATTATTATTATTATTATATATAATACTGAAAGATATTCACACCCAGACAGAACAAAAACACAGATATCATCATATAAACATTGTTTTGGGTGAAGATCAAACCCACGACCTTTATCGCGCAAGACAGGAACAGAAGACTTGAGTTCTTCTTAAAAGTTAGCGTGCGTCCAAACTTCTTCACAGCTTAAGCAATCAGAATTAGGTACAGACTGGCTTGAGCAGTCGTCGTTAGGAATGTACAGTACGCGGGTTTGTAAGCGTCATTGCAGCCTATTGACGCTTGAAAATCACAAGGACATCACTAGCGCGTGCCAACCTCATGACTTGAAGATATCATATCACATTACCCAGTAATTTCAGTGCCTTTCTCACCCTACAAACCGAAACACAGCAATGCAAACGCTGCTATTTGTCGGTAGAAATAGGTGAGAGTGAGATACTAATGCTGACGATTTTTGTGTAAGGTCTAACTTATGTATGCAAGGAAAAAGATCGGTGTGCGGCCTGTGTGCACGTTGGGCAGGGACAGCACGCACACGCCAGTAAGTGCGGTGTGTTGTTCGTGTGACGATCATCGACAGAACTGTGTTCCAAGTTCTGTCTATGACACTGCACTAAGTGGCTAATCAGTTCTATCAATAACATTCTTGATGACACTACTGTACTTGTTTTGTGTTGAGGATAATCTTTACTAAAATAAACTCAATTGTTTCAGGTTACAGGCGGGACTCGGAACCTGTACCTTTCCCGTTCCGGAGGATTGCGCTACCTTCATGCAGCCGAAGCTCGAAGCTCGAAACTTTTTGATTTGGCACATTGTTTTTTTTGTTTTTTGTTCTGTGAAGTCGGCGCCGTCGATTTTATATAGCATGTAATTAAAACGACAAAATTACACACACCTGAAATTCGCGATTTTACAAGTTTGACGCAATTCATAAAGAAGAAATTGTATTTTAATTTTTTATTGTAAAAAGAAACATTTTAATTTAAGTAAAATCGTATTACATTGACCCTGTGGGGTAATTTTAACAATGCACTATAAAGCTAGTAAATTACTACTACCTACCTATGATATTGTTGTAGTAAATAATGTACTAAATTCATAAAACACAGACTCAGAGCATATACAAATATCGTATAAATATTTGTCCTACATGGGGATCGAAACCTCAGTCCTTGGTTCATAAGGCAGATCACTAGCATCTGCATAATTGGCCTTGTCAGTTTGAAAATAAAATCCGTGCGTGTATTTGTTATTGTGTAAGAGGGTGTGTATGTTTGTCTAGTTGAGTGGGCCATAAACTGCCAGTTATCGGGGCACGCATATCCCTAGTGTGCGTCCACTGATGGTTTGTGATAAAATATTTGACAGTCATATATATATAGATATATATATATATATATATTTACATATATAGATTTGTTTACAAAATAAAAGGAAAAGCTGGCTGCCTGAATAACTTACTAAGATATCAACCTAAACTATAAGGGTTGGAAACTTAAAATTTTGCAGGGGGGTTCCTTTCATGATGTTGGGGAGCATTAAGAAAAGATATTTTCAAACCTAACAGACGGTAGGTTTAATCTGTAGGTTCAATTTAGTATGAAACTTTGCTGTATTAAAAGATATTCGATATGAGAATGAAATTCAGTGTCAAAGTTCTTGATTGAAAGTAAGAAAACATGTGTAAAATAATTTCATGCCTTAAGGGGGTAAAAGGGGGTGAAAAGTTAGTATAAAAGTTATACAATATAATGCGGGTGAAACCGCAGGGAATTGCTAGTTAATATAATTCGTGTATAATTATAACTTGGCATTTTACAAATATCAAATATCGTTGTTCATTTTATACATAATCGTTTGTGTATTATTTAATCGGGTATATACATCAAGATTTATTACTTCTGCATGTTTGTTCACGATGTACGCTTAGCGGCTGTCTTGTACCGCGATTTATAAATATCAACTGGCAGCGTGCTTTGATATCAACCCCCGTATCGGCCGTCGATACTCAACTGTCATCGTAGAAAGCGAGTGATTTATCAAATCGATTACATATATGAACGAAATATGCAAATAGTGTATTTCACCCGGTTAATTTGACATAGATTAGATTGCTAGAAATTGTGGTAACGCTCCACTTTCCATCGCGAAACACAATTTATTATGCATACATGAATGTAAATTAGTCGTATGTTATGTTCACGCAACGATCCATCGATAAAATAGTGCTGCGAGGCGACATCGCCTAGAGGTAGACCTTATTCGAAGGTCGTCTGCATTGGTACTTCACTCTCGTGCCGCGTTTACGCTATCGTGTTCGCTATTCGCCGCATCACTCGGCGAACATTCGACGAAACATTCGCGTGTTGACGCGAATGTTTCGTCGATCCTCCCAGTATTTAAGTTGCGCTGGTTCTGGCTGATCGGTCGGCCCGGTACCACTGTCACCTCTTGCGGCACCTGGTACAATGAGAGGGTACTAATCTACTCCGCCGATCCCACACATTGAGGATATGCAAGTAATAGCGGCATGCGTGCTCTTCTTTCGAAGATGTGTATGAAAACAGGCCATTAACAAATTTTTATTTGATTTTAAGTCACTGACTGGCAACCCCGTTCTAGTTGATATACGATTACATGGTTTAATGTTAATGATTGCGATATTCTGGGGTGTAAATGAGCTCTTCTTTAAAATATAACAAAAATAATAATAATCAATCAAACATCTCTGAGTCCGTGGTGGTCGCTAAAGCACTTGTGTTACTGATACCAGACAACAGAGAAATAACAAATATACTACTTAAATAAATATATTTAACACCCAGGCACATATATCATCATGTATATATTTTTCCTAGACTGGGAATTGAACCTAAGACCTTTGTCGCACAAGATAGCCTTCTGCGCGATCGGGCCCGTCAAATTACGTATTTCATAATTCCCACTTCACTCCACTCCAGATTTTTGATATTTCATTGTATGTCAGGTCGGGCGGTAGCTGACAACTGAATGCAAGCAAATGTGTTACCAGTAAGTTCGTCTTTGATTCGCGTTCAAAAAACCGCGTACGCAGACGCGTGTTTGTTATCCGCATTGCCGATCTATTCGCACGAATGTAAATGCGGTACCACATATTTCTACCCTAAAGAGAAAACACAGCCAAATTTTTTCATTGGTCCTCAGCTTAATATACACCTATGATTGCCTAAGTTACACTTTCTTATAACAGCTAGCAGCTGCGGTCCAGCAGTTTCAGAGATTACCTCAACAGAAATAAAAAGATATATATTTTCTTAAACACTCTACTAGAGATCGACTGCATTGATACCTCCCTCTCACTTATTTCTACCGCCAAACAGCAGTGTTCGCATTGCTGTCGTCCGGTTGGAAGGGTGAGAGAGGCTGTGAAATTAAGGTTGCAGACATGATGCACATCTTTGTATTATTATCATTCGGGCTGTATGCTTGCGTCTACTTGGTCATACAAAAAAAGTGTGTGCGCAACTGCGCGGTCGTGTGTCAGTCGATCTTGTAAACTCTATGTCATTAATCACGTTCATTTTTTTGTATGTGTGTGAATGCGATTTTCATTGTCCGTACGTGAGTCGTGAATCCATTTGTCTTAATGAGCGTCCGCAAGGTGGCCTTTTGTATTAATTCAATGTCATTTCATAATAAACTTTGTAATCAGGTCTGCGTTTTGTTTTTTTTCCCGCGTCGCTCCCCTTCACGGGAGGTTTTTTGTGTGCAAAAGAGTGTGTGTGAAATTGACATTTGGTTGGTGATGGAATGCGTAACTTGGGGTTCGATTTTAATCCTGCGCCGGCCGAGATGTGGTGGCGGGATTTTGTGTGTTTTCACTAAGAGCCTATCTCGTTTCGCTTGTTTGTTGTTACAAAATCTTTGGTTTAATCGAAACTTTATCTGCTTCTTTATTTGTACAATCAGTGCCCGCGTTCTCCTCCCCCCTAACCCTCCCCTTCGACCGCCTTTCAACATTATTTTTGCGTAACTTCAACCGCGTAGCGCACGCAACGAAAGCTCTACATTCGTTTATTTTTCGTCCATTATTGCCACATGTTTGTTTAATGCACAACTCCTATTATTTGTAGCGTGATAGGTTAAATTACTCTTTATTATATCAGCTATTTGTCAGTGAAAGTCTCATTAAAATCGATCCAGACGTTTCAGAGATTAACCTCAACGTATTTATTATGTACATCAATATGCATTTAGTGAAAATCAATTATTTTTATATTAGAAACACACTTCACTAGAGGTATACCTCTTACAAAGTTCGTCTGCATTGGTACCTCACTTTCACCTATCTCTACCACCAAATAGGAGTGTTCGCATTGTTGTGTTCCGGTTTGAAGTGTAAGAGAGGCGGTGAAATAACTGGGTAAATATGACATAGTATCTTCAGTTCACAAGCTTCGCTAGTGATATCTTTGTGATATCACGAGAGTCTATAGACGCGGTCATGTTCATCATCAAGCAGACCGAATGCTAGTTTGCTGACTTCATAACATAAAAACGATACTCCAATTTTATTTATGTGTAAATGTATTAATATTAAAACATCTGTATTTTTCCAAAATAAACATCTAAACTACTGGACAATTGTTAATCAATCTTATGTCTCCATGTATATTGCAGATTTGCCGAGAGGTACCGGCAGACTAGAATACCTCTCCCTGTGCCAGGTGCCGTAAGAGGCGACTAATGCAGAACCGACAGATGGCGGTATATCCATCTAAAACAGTGCATTTTAAATGCAGATGGGCGGTGATGAGCAGCGGTATCCTCGTCGCTAAAGATCCGCTCTGCGATTGCCAAAATGCTTGCCAGGCGTGGCAAATACGGGCAAAATTCCTCCTTTTTTTGGAGAAGATGTTTTTAATAGCGCTCTTTAGAAGCTGATATGATGATGATGATGTATCGATCAAGCAATATTTCTCTAGTAATTTTAAAAACAGAAAGTCATGAAACACGTGTAAAATATTTTGTCAAAAATTATCCTTTAAAGGGGTGAAACCGGCGTGCAGTGCTAGTATATCATATAGGGCCAGCAAAAACGGAACGAATTGTGTCATCACTGCATCGAGTTCGTTAATGTACTTCATATATTTTTTTCTACATTTCAACAGCTAATAACTAATAAACGTTCCGTTCATTTGAATGTTCATTTGTAGTACATGAACGTGTTTATCAAACAGTAATAAATTAATTCCACTAGTTAATCTATACATCAAAAAAAATTGATAAGTATGTCTGTCTGTAGAGTCATTATATAGTATATAGATTAATAACACGCATACATGTCTTTGATTAAAAGTTCTTTAAATATGTTTTGTTTTTTTTCTTTGATAACGGAATGTAGAACAGTTTTTCTTCAAATCTGTTTATTTGCAACAAACACAGGAATAGATATTAACAAAGTTAGATAAAAGCTTTTCCTAAATTTAACCATGTTAACTGTATGTATAATACAATAATTTTTTTAGATCAGATCGACATACAAGCATTCAGTTCGCATGATAGTAACCGTCATCGCTGCCTATACACGCTCGTAATATCACAAGGATATCACTAACGTGTTGCCATTTATATTACGTCAAACCTTTAAATCGGAACACACTAATGCGGACTCTGCTATCGTAGAAATATATCAGAGTGAGGTATAAATGCAAACGACCTTAGCTTGAGGACTACCTTTCATATTTGGTCTAAGAATTTGCCCAATTGCCGCACCAGGCAAGCGTGTTGACAATCGAAAAGCGCAGGTTTCGCGAGGGGAAAGCAGCTGCCTATCCCCACCCTGGGTATTCAAGCTACACCAATTCGGATTGATACACGACCATCAGTCAGTTCTGGTACCTTAGCTACTTTTTACGACGCCGGATACAGAGGGAGGTACTACTTACGGCTTTTATATACATTCTTCGGGCAAATTCGCAGGTGCCTACTAGAGCAAATTAATTACAGTAGAAACCGTTTATTATGATCCCGCCTATATTGACCAACCACTTGGTATGAAGTGTGTGTAAAGTTTGGTATTCACACAAAATGTTTAGCAACTAAGTCGGATACAACGACTTCACTTGAGCCGGATATATTGAAATGTCGCTTGTTTTGACCTATTTTAAGAAACGATCCCTGGTTGTAGTGACTGACTTGATTTATAACATCTCTAATTTCCGTGATTTAGGCATTTTGACGTTAGGCGAGCGCGTGCCTTGTTTTGTTACATTATTTTTCATAACTCGCATATGTTTTGTAATTATTAAACTAAATATCCATATGTTTTCAGTTCTTGCTTTGTATGAAATCCAAATCAAATTAAATCAAACTATTCTTAATATAAGTAGACCTATTACAAGCACTTTCATGTCGTCAAAAATAATAAATTGAACAATGTAACTCAGAAATATGGATTACTAAATTGTATTATATTCAAATTACTGATGACCCTGATGACCCGATGTGATTATAAGAGACATCTTACGTTTAAATAAGGCCTACCTTATGCTAGTCTGTAGACAGACAGGATATAAAACTATGTTTAATGCAGGTTTATTACATGCGCCCACCAGAAAGAAACCTGCAAAAAAAACTAGTGGTAATAAAGATTCCATTAATATTAATAGTTAGTGTTAATGGAACCCCTACCGGCGTCGGCGGTAACAAACCGTTGTCTCAAAGCTCGGTTAGAGCAATTCAATCCCGGGCAGTTTTATCCTTAATGTAGTCTTTAACACTACAATAAAGTTTAGCAATAAGCTTACTCTATACGTAATTTTTAAATGTATTAATCGGTAAGCCAGATATGCTGCCTGGAAATTTATTGTAAAATGTTACGGAGTTGCCGTTGCATTTATTATTTATTTTATGGAGCCGCGTAGTGGGCACTGTGAGAGTATATTTATTTTTGCTGCCTATCCCCGCTCTGTACATTTAAACTGACTTTATTGCATGGATATACCGCCATCTGTCGGTTCTGGTACCTAAGTCGCCACTTACGACACCTATTACAGGGGGAGTTACTATTCTACTCTGCCAGTACCTCAAGGCAAAGTAAAATTAGTTTTTCTTAAACATGCTTACCTATATTTTATAGACATACTTAATGTTTTTCTATACTGCCTGACTGTGTGCAGTCAGTATATTCTAGTCAGTATATTTCTTTATTTTTTTTTCAATGAATCCATTTATTATGACGAGTTTGTCAGTTCCCTTTGATGTCATTACAAGCGGATTCTATTAGCGGATAGCGGATATATAGAAACACTGCAAGTTCGACAAGACGTAGCAACTGCTGTAGATAAAACATTACAAATGGACAATCATCATTAGCCTATTAAGCGGAGGGCGGAGTTATGTCATCGATGCAAATTGCTAAATGTCTTTGATAATATTCACCTCTTCATAATACACGACGTAATAGGATAACGCGATGTCTGTTTGTTCGTGCTCTGTTATTATATACTTAAGAGCTTTGGTCACGCGATTTGGATAATAATATTATGGGCCCAATGGCGCAGATGGTGGTGATCCCATCCTTTACGCCAAAGGTCTTGGAATCGATCCCCATATTTGTCCGTATTTGTCCGTGTATAACCGATACCTATATTTGTCCTGTGCCTGGGTGTTTAATATAGTGTTATTTAATTATTATATTTGTGATTACGCTGTTGTCTGGTGTCCGAAACACAAGTGCTTTAAGGGACTTATCTTGTCAGGTCAACGTATGAGATGTTGTGTAAATTAAATTATTATTATTATTTATAGACGGTATTTTCTATTGCCATTAAAAATAGAAAAATTTAAGGATTTTGAGTATTACACTCACTTTGCTGTAAAGTAGTTTCGCAGTTTTACTAGAGGTAGATGAGGAATATGAGAACTAGATACTAAGTGACAGCAACATTGTTGCTTTGTCGTTGGCAGCACGCATTCCGTTATATCTAAATAAGCGATTAATGACGCATCTGTCGCTTGATGCGAGCGTACTGAACGCGACTTATTAAAAAAACTACAAATCGGATTTTACAATATCATCGTCGTATGATCGCAGTATGTAGTCTATATGAGGCCCATAATTGCCGCGCTGGTGTTGGCATTCACCAGGTGTAGCTTCCCGGACGGGAATGCTGCTGCCTCTCCCTTAACCGTAATTCTCGCTTAATCTTTATTTACAAATTTATTTTTATATAAGGCGATTCAAATGCAACAGCTGAAATGAAATAGAGGCAGGTATCATCATATCAGTCTTGGAAGTCCATTGCTGCACATTGGTCTCCCCAAGAAAGGGGAAATTTGCCCATTATTGCCGCACTGTGCAAGCGTGTTGGCAATCGCAGAGCACATCTTTCGTGACGGAGATGCAGCTGCCCATCCCCGCCCTGTGCGTTTGAGTTACACTGTTAAAACTATACTAATATTATAAAGCTGAAAAGTTTGTTTGTTTAAATGTGCTAATCTCAGGAATCTGAAAAAATATTTCGGTGTTGGATAGTCCCTTTATCAAGGAAGACTCCCCAAAGTAACCATTGGACGCTGATGAAGTCATGAGTACAAGTATATGATTAGTAAAGGATATAATTTAAGAAGACGATATAAGTGAACTATAAATGTCTCTTTCTTCTGTATTTTCAGGCAAGAAAATGTGTAGTTAGCGTAATTAATTGATATTTGTTGTAATATTGAGATATGATTGTCGCATAAAGTCATGTCTGTAGTTCAGAGAAATAATTTGTGGTTTTATTTTGATAATCCCCAATAATATTCCTTCAATACATAATCGTATCCGCCAT
>JACJUM010003147.1:1627924-1709927 GCA_020976665.1 Heortia vitessoides
CAGTTTTGTGTAATGGTTGACCAGGAGATAATGCCAACTGGTATTAAGTCCGCCATTTGTGCATTTCGTAATATTTTGTGCAATAAAGTTCAATAAATAAATAGAGCCTTCCCCAATATAGGAGGATTATTGGTCGTAGTTGCCGCGCTGGGCAGGTGTGGTGGCAATCGTAGAGTGCAGCTTCACAATGAGGATGCTGTAGTATTTAAGCTGCGGTCTTTCGGATGAATATACCGCCGTTTGTCGGTACCAGTATCTTAGTCGCCTCTCACGACATCTGTTACAGATAGAGGTATTATTGTTTCTGCCGGTATCGCACGGCAATACGTAATATGAGACTTTAATGAGGGCTTAACTTTGTGGATCACAAACAACAGCAAAGTTTCCACTTCAAGTTAACAAATTCCTTCTAACATTTCTCACCAACAAGAGAATCAAAAGAATGGACGATTTTACGCAAATAGAGCTGTTACACATTCCGACTTGGTCATCCACATAATGCGGTAATCGTGAACTTAAATCGTAACATAAAAACTTCTCACTATCGCACCATAGTAGGTACCATCCAATTTCATTTCTTTGTTTATCTAGAGGTCGATAATTACTGAATTATCGAGTTTTTTTTCCCCCGAGTCGTTTCTGTCGTTGAGTTGTTTTATGGGATAATTTGATCGGTGCCCGATACGTCACTTGTCGAACATGAGTGCTGGGTAATATGATGAGAGAGCGCTCTTTATATCTGACGATACGGGTACGACACGATCGTCGGTGGCGACGATACGATTGTAATATATGACCAAAGATTTCTTCATGCGTATTTTTTCTTCTATGCAATTTTTTTAAAGTATATCTATACCATTATTATTTCGCAAAAGTATTTGTTTGTTTGTTTGAACGCGATAATTTCAGGAACTGATGGCCTTGTATAAAAAAATCTATCAGTGTTACATAGCCTACTTATCGAAAAAGGTTAAAGACATAAAATCACGCTTGATATCATATCATGACCAAGTACAACGGAGCTTATTTTATACTAGGTTTGTTCTTTAAATGAAAGCTGTTAAAACCGCTGGCACAGCTATCAGTATGTTTATAAATTAGCTACCATATTGGGAGCATATTGGGAGGAGATACCAACGACTAAAGCTAATGATATATATAACTTTGGTGATACAATTAACTTTCATCTCATATAGAATAATCATCATAAGAAAGTTCATCTTTGTTCAATCACTCCCTGGACATTGGAGATTTCAAAAAGAGACAGTTGTATGCTGACTGCATCCAGAGGAAACTTGTCGTATCATCAATGTCCCAATTGTAATAAACACGTAATTACGTAAAATACACGGACGTATCCGGCACGCCTCATTGCTGTTTTCTATTTTGAAGACTTTGGGTTACTAGTCCGAATCTTCTATCGGACAGTGTAAATACGCACAAATCCGGGACGAGGCGACGATGACGCTGCAAGAAGCTGAGGCGCCGTCTCCTGCGTGCGCATACGCAACCATATAACACAGTACATTTTCAACACTATACCATTGATATAAGGACTATTTTAGTTTCTTCCAGATGTTCCAGACGCGAAGCCGATGGCTATGGCGACCGTGACGACAGGAGTTGTGGCGAGGCTACATTTAGACGTCTAAGAGGCGTGTGAAACTTGTAATTTGGGCATCAGATTGTCTTGTAAAGAAGATGGAATTCGTACCAAATGACTATGTGATTGGCAGAAATCTGACCAATTTGTTAGGTATGAGAGGTCGAAATAATTGTGGCAGGAAAAATGCGATGGACGAAATTGTAACGTTATTTTATTTAGGCAAAAGAATTAATGCTTGGTGCTTGTGATAAAAAATTGTTATCACGGTTTTCAGGTGTCACAAGGTAGAGGATTTTTCATCATCATTATCATCATACCAGCCATTAAAAGTCCACCTTTGGACATAGGCCTCCCCAAGAAAGGGGGTATGTTGCCCATAATTGCCGCTCTGGGCAAGCGTGATGGCAATCGCAGAGCACAGCTATCACGACGGGGAAGCTGCTGCCCATCTCCGCCCTGTACATTTGAGATGAATTTTTTGCATGGATATACCGCCATCTATCGATTCTGATACCTCAGTCTCCTCTTACGACAATCGGTAAAGTAGAAGGTACTATTTTACACTGCCGGTACCTCACGGTTAGCTTATGAAAGTGTAACATTGAAATGCTTGTAGTAAATTACCTACAATATTGAAGAGATGGCGCTGATTATCAATACAAATAGAACACTTTACTTTTATTAATTCGAGAGTGAATAATAAAAATATTACTGCATATGAAGTGCTGAATTATATGGAGATAAGCCTCCCCAAGAAAGGGGGAATTTTACCCATAATTGCCGGGTTAGTCAGGCGTATTGGCATTCGCAGCTTTCTCGACGGGGATGTTACTGCCCATCCCCCCCCCCCCCTGCAATTGAACTAAACACTTACACAATTATACACTTTTTCGGATGGATATACCGCCATCTGTCGGTTCTGGTACCTTAGTCGCCTCTTACGACACCTGGTGCAGGAGGAGGTGCTATGTCACGGCATTAAGATGATTTACTAGAAAAATATCATCTCGTCTCAGGTGTCACGCGGGATTCGAACCCGCATCTTTTCCATACCGGGAGCCTGCACTACCGTTGTGCCACCGAGACCTTTCGAATTCCGCCTGACACCTGAGGCAAGATGATTTTTTTTCTAGTAAATATCATCGTAAATAGCTTGATTAGATTGACATCTGTCAAACGAACGTGTTTTGAAATGCTATTATAATCTGTCATTATAATCAAGTTATATTAATAAGTGTATAGGAAAAGATCAACTTATCCACTGAGATCCCTAGGTTAATTGGTACCCGGGTCCTCTGGAAAGGGCGCAGGTTCGAGTCCTGCCTAAAACCAGCGACACGTAGACTTTTTTAAATGAAAAAATGCATTTAATTCACATCTAACATAGACATCCTTGCCAAACTGAGTAAGTAAAAAAAGGTTAGCGAAAGCTGTGAGTGAAAGCGTTGCCATTATAAACGGACATACAAACAAAACTATCTATAGCTATCTCTAGATCTATTCGACACCTGATATCTGATGGCTGTGATAGACTGCAAACAGGATTTCTAAGTGGATTAATGGAAACGAAGACAATCTGTATTACATTCTGCTTTCATATTATTTCAAGGGTCACGACATCAACACATGCACTTAAGTCAATCCCTACTAATATTATAAATGCGAAAGTAACTCTATCTGTCTGTTACGCTTTTCCGCTTAAACCTCTCAACCGATTTTGATGAAATTTGGCACAGACAATCTTAAGGCCCTGAGAAAGAACAGAGGCTATTTTTAAAGTCAAAATAAGGGTTGCAACGAGTCAAGAAGGGGGATGAAAAGTTGTATGGAAGTATCGCTATTTTTAGAGTTAGAAACTTGAAACTTATTTTTTAGGCCGTTGATTCGATATAAATAAACGTGAAATTCATACATTCATACGTTGACCTGACTCCATGATAAGTCGCTTAAAGCACAAATATACTACTTAAATACATATATTATATTATATATTTAACATCCAGACACAGAACAAACACAAATATCATCATATAAATATTTGCTCTCGGTAGGAATCGAAGCCACGAAACTAGGGTATCGGGACCGTCTAACATGTAAGTATATATAGTCCCTTTCATCCGTTTCCTTTGTGTACCAATAAATCTGTGGGTAAAAGCTAGTTGCAAATAAATTGCAACCGACAGCAATATCCAAGCGCTGTTGGACCTCTGTGGACCGATAACCTGCGCTCTGCGAGCTCACCTCAACCAGATCCCGGCGCCGATAAAATCACTATGGCTGGCTCATTATGATATCCAACACGCCCAGCATGTGGTTGACTGCCATGTCGATGAGTAAATAGGCTGAAAAGACTGTTCTACACCGACAGATTTAATATGTGTTAATTGAATATTGTATCTTTACTACTAGAGTAGAATAGACGACCCTCTGTATGATGCCTAGATGAGGTAGACCTCATACAAAAGGTCATCTTAGTACCTACCGCCAAATAGCAGTGTTCGAATTCCTGTGAACCGGTCTAAAGGGTGAGAGAGGCATTGAATTAACTAGGTAATGTGGCATAATATTCTTATTAGATCAGGTCGACAAACAAGCATACAGTCCGCGTGATAGTAAGCGTCGCCGCAACCTGTAGAAGCTCGTGATATCACAAGGATATCACTAGCGTGTTGCCAACCTTGTGACTTAGAGATATTATGTGACATTACCCAGTAATTTCATTGCTAAACTCACCTTTCAAACCAGAACTGCAAACACTGATTGGCGGTAGAAATAGGTGAGAGTGAGGTACCAGCGCAGACGACCTTTGTAAGAGGTTTACCTCATGTAGGCGGTGAAGTTACAAGGTACCTCCACTTCGCAAGGGGCATAATATATAAACAAACGCAAGCTTACTCTATCGTCTTTATGGTAGAGTGCTTCTTAGATACTTGTTTACCGATCCAGTACTTTGCAAAAAAGTGTTACCAAGCTAGCAGACGATTTCATATGACTTCATAAATAGATTATAAATTGGCCAAGAGTTTAACGCTAAGTCGAAGCATGATATAATGTTTGTAAACGTAATATGTCCGGGTCTGTGGGGTTCAATGATTTTATTAGCAATTGAAATTACGGACGTGCAGATATAAGCCTATGGTATGTAAGTTATGTAACACCTGATGGACGGGCCAGATGGCGCAGGTGGTTGAGAACCTATCTTGTGCGCCAAGATTCGATTCTCATACAGGACAAATATTTATAATACGATATTTGTGTTTGTTCTGTTTCTGGGTGTTAAATATATGTATTTAAGATTCCACAGTTGCCTGGTGACTGTAACACAAGTGCTTTGAGCGAATTGTCACGGTGTCAGGTGGAGTCAATCATGGTGAAGTTTATAATAGATGTCAACAAAAATAATTAAACTATTTTCAATTTATATATATATGTAGCAATTATATAACAATTAAAAAAACACAATATCGAAAGGAATGTTAAGATGGTTTGGGTATGGATTATGTGGATGAAAGTATGAAAGAGTTGGTATAGGACGACCTAGGAATATCTTAACCTAGTACCGTAGTACCAAAAACAAACGAGCATGAAAGTACTAAAGCGAGTACCGGGAGCGAGAAGGGTATGCTCTGCCTACCCCGATCGGGTACAGCGTTATGTATGTATGTATTTATGTATGTGTGTAATAAAATACACACATCTAACAAATTGACCTGACTCTGAGATAAGTCGATTAAAGTGCGTGGACATCAACCAACGGAGGATACACAATATTTAACCTCCAGACGCCAGACAAATACACAACTTTCATCATATATTTGTCCCGAGTTGGAATTAAACCCACGACCATTGGCCCACAAGATCAATACCATCGGTATCATAGGGCTCATAGATAATGAACCAACTGTCATTTATCCCCCCCTCTTCCCACTGCATATAGATAGAGTAGATTGGTGAATTTGAATTATTCAACATTGTTAACTATCGTACGGAGTTGCCACGATGCCGTAAACTCCTAATTTTACAATAATTATTAGGTAATAAGAAATGTTTCTTCTCGTACCGGCTTGTAGACATAATTTACAATGGAATACATTTGAAAAATTATTATCAGCCAGTCATTTACGTTTTTACCATAGACAAAAGACGTGACAAATTAACTCGTGTATGGCGTGATAAAAGCCATTGTAAGTATAAAAAAATACTTCACTGACGGTTGCATTTTTCAATTATCGTTTGGTCTACGAAACATTAAGTAATCATTGTAACAACCGTAAAAAGTTCACTGCTGGATATAGGCCCCCCATGAGAGGGGGAATGTGGCCATAATTGCCGCGCTGGGCAAGCGTGGTGGCAATTGCAGAGCGTTGCTTCTCGATGGTAATGATGCTGCCCATTCCCTATTGCAATTCCCTAAAGCATTTGAGCTACAAGCTTCGAATCAACATATCAGCCATAGAAAGTCCACTGTTGGAAATAGACCTTCCCAGTATTGGGGGAAAAAAATTGTTAACACGGGCTTCAGGCGACACAAGGTAAAGGATTTTTAACGTCATCATCATCATCATACCAGCCATTAAACGTTCTCTGTTGGACATAGGCCTTTGCACCGCTGAGAAAGCGTGGTGGCAATCGCAGAGCGCAACTTTCACAACGGGGATGCTGCTGCCCAGCCCCACCCTGTAGTATTTGAGTTGCGCTGTTTAAGATGGTTATACCGCCATCTGTCGGTCCCGATACCTCAGTTGCCTCTTACGATACCTGGTACAGAGGGACTATTCTCCGACAAAGAAAACTCCTACAACATCTCATACACCTGACTCTGTGATAAGTCTCTCAAAGCACTTGTGTCACGGACGCCAGACAATAGAGGAATCACAAATATAATACATTAATATGTACATATATTCAACACCCAGTCATAGAACAAACGTAAATATCTCTCCTCTTCTTATAAATATGTGTCCTGGTTGGGGATCAAACCATTGGCGCACAAGACAGGATTACTACCATTTCCGCCGATATACCGCCATCTATCGGTTCCGGTACCTAAGTCGCCTCTTCCGACAGCTGGTATAGAGGGAGGTAAGTACTACTATTCTATGCCGCCGGTACCTCACGCCTTACACATTCAGAAGTTATAATTTTATTTCGGTTTCAAAGTAAACGCTAAAACATCGCTTGGACTGTGTCTCAGGCATAATCTTGTCATATCATAGTCGCCGTGGGGTTTTCCTTGCATTCAACTTTCAATCAAAGGCCTTTTTTAACCAATAATGCACTTTCGACACGTCATGCCTTGCATTGTTTCTAACAACATTCATTCTCGAACTCGAATACACGAATTAGAGAATGAAGGTAGACTCTCACAAAGGTCGTCTGCATTGGTACCTCATCATCATATCATCATCAGACATAGAGAGTCCACTGTTGGACATTGGCCTCCCCAAGTAAGGGGTAATTTTGCCCATAATTGCGCGTGTTCGCAATTGCAGAGCGTTACTTTCGTAACGGGGATGTTCCTGCCTATTCCCGCCCTGTTAATTTGAGCTAGGCTACTTCGAATGGATATACCACCATCTGTTGGTTCTGGTACCTAAGTTCCCTCTTACGACACCCAGTATGGAGGTGCTATTCTAATCTGCCTTTAATACCTCACTATTTCTGCCGCTAAATAGCAGTGTTCGCATTGCTGTGTTCCGGTCTAAAAACCCGGCATAAATATGACACAGTATCTTCAGTTCACAAGATAGGCGACTCGCTAGTGATGCTTGTGACGACACGAACGTGTACAGGCTGCGGTCACGTTTACCATCAAGAGGACCATAGGCTTGTTTGCTGACTTCATAATATTAAAACAATATAATAATAATATAAACGGACTGTACTGATTTATAGATACTATAGAACCTACTTATATACTATAGGTGTGTCACACCACACAGTACTTCCCTCTGTACCAGGTTTCATAAAAGGCGACTAAGATACCGACAGATTGGCGGTATATCCATCCGAGACAGAGTAGCTCAAATATATAGGGTGGGAATCGACAGCAGCATCCTCGTCAAAGAAACTGCACTCTGCGATTGCCAACACGCTTGTCCAGCGCGGCAATTATGGGCAAAGTTCCTTAGGGAGGCGTATTTTCAACATTGGACATCCAATAGCTGTAATTATGATGATAAATACAATTCTTTTGCATTCACTGGTGTATGGAACGGCAACAAAGCTGATTGCGAGGCTGACTTGTAGCCCTTTAAATATGACTTGATTAAAATGACAGCTGTCAAACTAACATGTTTTTAATCGATTCATAAATAGTGTTTTGTCTTAAATTTAGATTATTTTTAATTTGTTTGCTTCGATCCCCGCCCAGGATAATTATTTAAATGATAACATTTGTTTGTTTTGTGTCTGGCTTGTAAATATATATATTTAATTATATTTGTGATTCCTCTGTTGTCTGATGTCCGTGACACAAGTGCTCTAAGCAACTTATCACGGAATCAATGTCAATGTATGAAATGTTGTGTGAATTTGATTTATAATACTAGCAGTGCCCGCGGCTTCGTCCGCGTGAAAAAGTGACTCAGGGTTTATTTATGTATTTTATATTATATAATATAGCCGATAATAGTATTTATCGATAAATGGATCACCTATCAAACACTGAAAAATATGTTTCCCACATCCCACACAAATCCCACCAGCAGCGGCTCCTGAGGTTAGCGCGTTCAAACAAACAGACAAACAAACACTTCTGCTTCATAATATTAGTATAGATGCGAAAGCTTTGTAATTTAAACAATATTAATAACAAGTTATCACGCTAAATAACATAATGCAAATATAAATAACTCGTACGACGGTCTGACATTGACATATGTCTATAAAAGCTATATTAGAAGGAGTACAGCTTGGACTTCTGTCTTCATTTAAATGTATTTAGCTTTTCTTTCCTATATATAGTGCAAGGAAAAATTTCTTAGAATAAAACTAAACATGAAGACATTGATATTACATAAATTAACCTATAATGGTATTAGATCAGGTAATACAAATAAGCCGTCATTACAACCTAATAAACAGACGGACGGTAAAAACACTGAGACAGGATAACATTGTAAATTCCAAGTACAAAAATGCTGCTAAATGCGCAAGTACTGTTTATACTTAAATGTCTTATGAAAAGCCATTTTTTGAGTTGTCAGTCTAAAAACAATATCTCTAGGTAAAGGTAGATTTCAACTGATTAAATACACTTGGGCCTGACTCTGAGATCAGTTATACCCGGATATACCCACACACAGTCCCAAAAGAGTCTCTACATTTTTATTAGTCTGAGTAATTCATATGTTAAGAATTAATATTAACAGATAGTAAGAAATTGATAATCTTCTACGATGTCTTGAAGTATTTCTGGATTGACCTGTCTTGGCATTAAATCAACAATGCGGCAGTGCTAAATTACTAGACACTGTCAGCACCTACTGTTTGGATGGAAACGCGAACGTATTAAATTAAAAACTAAAAATGTATACAATTTTGTGAAGGTTATTGAAACTTTAAAATCACGACACATTTTACTTTGTACATGCGGCACGGTAATTAATAAAAAAATATGTTGTTTAAAATGTATAAATGTGTAAATTACAACTTTATTATTGTTTAATAGGTTTTGGAAACACTTTTGCTCATCAATGAAAAAGTCTCGAAGCTGCCCTTATCGAAATGTACCTTTCCAACTAGAACTGTATTATTTTTTCCGTCCATCGTCTCACGCGATAAGACGAATAGTGACGTGGGTTGTGGATTAACGTCCTTAACCGCACTAATCGGTGTTGCCAGTGTAAATTACACACCCACAGCAAATGTTGCCACCATACTTTATCTGGCCACAAGTAATTGATTAGCTCTATTATAGATCCATTTTTAATTGTGCAATTGTGGTTTTTAATCCTCATTAATATACGCAACTTTTAATTTATGCGACTTTGAGTTTTTGTTATTACTCTGTGCAAAACCACCGTTTCAATATATTTTTACTATACACAAAGGTCGAGGGCATAGTCACCTACTTATACAGCCAAATAGCAGTGTTCGTATTGCTGTTTCGGTTTGAAGAGTGAGAAAGGCAGTGATATTACTGGGTAATGTGACATAATATCTTCAAGTCACAAGGTTGGCAACGCGCTAGTGATATCCTTGTGATATTACGAGCGTCTCTAGGTTGCAGTGACGCTTACTATCACGCGGACTGTATGCTTGTTGTAAATAATGGAGAAAAAAGAGAGGCCGTACATCCAACGGCTGATATCCTGGTGATGACGAAAGCCAAGATTTATGGGTTACAATGATATATAATACGATATATATAGACCAAGTACCTATTTTATTTCCAGTTGACTTTGTGATCAATACCTTTTCTCCCTTATATCCCTAAAGTTGCAGAGTCTATCCAAACTTACCACATTTTGGCAGGTAATAAAATATTTCTTCTCCTTGTACCAGACAGACTTAAGAGGCTACTGAGGTACCGAAAAGTTACTTTTTTATATTTTACACCAGGTCGACAAACATCTTGTCCGAATCACTGCCTCTCTTACCCTTTAAATCAGAACACAGCAATGCTCACACTACTATTTGCCCGTAGCTTTCTCTGGTGGTAAATCCATCGAAATAGCGTAGCTCAAATAAGGACAGGAATAAGCAGCAGCATTCCCGTCGCGTAGCTACGCTCTGCGATTGCCACCACGCTTGACCAGCGTGGCAGTGCATATACCGCCATCTGTCGCTTCCGACTACTCAATTGCCTCGTACGACACCTGGTGCTGGGGGAAGTACTTTTCTAAACTGTCGGTATCATACGTGTGATTCATATTTGAGAAAGTAAATATGTGTTAGAGTAGTATATCTTAAGCCTCCGTTCAGGAGAATTGTATTGAGTGCCAACTCGCCTGTGGCTAGGACCAGCAAACTGTTTCATATAATTTGCAAACATTTTCACATCGATGTTTGCTCCATGTCGCTGAGGATATTTCGCTACATTGTGCACTCAAAATTTAACAAATTTGATTTGCTTGATTTTTGAGGGTACCTCTTTTGCTTTCTTTTTTTATGTTAAATTGCGATTGTAAATTTTTTTTCTTGTTCTGTGCATGCTGTGTTCATTTATAAGTGATTGTACATTTAGTCTTAATATTTAATTGTAAACAATTATGTTTTGATAAATGTATAAATCTTAGGTGATCCATTTAAATGAAATAAGAATATATTTACAATAATATCCATAACACGATTGCTTCAAGTACCTTATATCAGAGTAAGAAGGAATACGTTCAAAAATTTACATTTGTAACTGTTATTGTCAATCAAGAGATTTCTAAAAGTTCGGTGATATAAGGGGAGCCATCTTGTGGCCCTAAACAAGTCATCCTTAAAGTTGAGTATCCTGCACTGCGCTCGCCGGTCGGCCTCCATCTTTATTGCCCTAACTATCGTGTGAACTTTGCATTCAACATTACATCTATAAAAGATCAAAGTGGATGTACGAAGCCTTCATTTCTAATAACAAGTATATCTGAACACGGACGCCCCGTGGAGTTGCACGGCACCTTGATGTATGCGATCTTAGAAAGGCTATTTAGTTTGTGATGACCATATCAGATTGCTAGCTTTTTGCACGCATCTTTGCCCGCAAGTTCTCTCACATCTATCTCACAGGGACACTTGTAATTGCAGAAAGAAGTCTCTGTCGTGGTCGGACAGCTAAACTGTGCTTACATAATAATAGTATATAAAAGGTACAAATCTGAGTGAGTGAGGTACCGGTAGAGTAGAATTGTACCCCCCAATGTACAAGGTATTCATCCAGAATAGTGCAGCTTAAATGCACAGGGAGGGATGGGTAGCAGCATCCCTGTCAACACGCTTGCACAGCGCAGCAATTATGAGCAGAATTCCCCCTTTCTTGGGGAAGCCTATGTCCAACAGTGGTCTTTCAATGGCTGGCATAATGATGTTTATTTTAACATTTATTCTTTAGGTATTATTTACAATTACAGTCATAATATTGTTTTGTACAATTTTACAACAACTCGTCATCCTAAGTAGACATTTCAAGTACGATTTTTATTGAAATCATAACAATAATCAATCCAACTATAAACTTATTGTTTAATAGCCATTTAAATAATTCCTAATCTATTTACAGACAGATCTTAGGAGACTGCGGGTCTAAAGCAGAGGAAAAGGTTAAATAAAACAAAAAAATAATAAGGAAGAAAGTATAAAAAACTAACATAATAACTATCATATTTAATAAGAAGAACATCATATTTATATATAAATATAATAAAGGCTTCTTTATATTTGCCACAGCTTTAACAACGATTTGTAAATATGTGGTAATACGCATTTGTTATATAAAGACGGACTAGACTGATATTTTGTTGGCGTGTTTGACTTTTGTCTATATCTACCAATACCATCCGAAAGGTTATATGCTGGCTGATTGTTTTTTTAATTATACTCACTAAGGCACTTAAGACTAAGGCACTGAGCATCCAGAGACGAAGGCTGATGAGGGAGTCAGGTTCTAGAATGGAGACCACGCATCGACGCAGGCGATCTTACTAAATCCTCAGAATCACGTTAATGCCGATTAGTATTTTATTTTGCGTTTAGTTTGATTGATATTGCTCCACAGGAAAAGGGGGAATTTTGGCCATAATTGCAGCGCTGCGCAGGCGTGGTAGCGATCACAGAGCATAGCTTTACGACGGGAATCCTGCTGCTTGTCCTCATAAATTTAAGCTGTGCTTTTTCGGGTGGATAGGTACACAGGCCTCAAACAGGTCTTAGCTGATACAGAGGGAAGTGCAATTCTACTCTGCCAATTATATATCGTTTACAGAGATACAAATATTAATCTCTCACCGTCAGCAAGAACGAATCACTTCCCACCGCACCAGAACACCTCAAGTGGCCAACGGGTAACAAAACAAAAGAATTTTAATCCAAAAAAACCCGAGGCTTATATGGAAATCGCTATTGAACCGGCCCGATGGTATCGCTACGAAAGTCCGACTCATCGTTGTTCAGTTTTTTGCCTGCCCAATAATAAATTTGGACACAAAATAAATAGTTGATATCTCAGCATGGTGTAATTATGTTGTTAATGTACAATGTACGATCGGAATCAATCCGCCGTCATTTGTTTGACGTTTCAATCACCAAGGCATTGTTTGCATTGTGCTGGTACGTATATTTATAGATTGTTACTGATATACATTTTTTGTCCGTCCGCGTTGATGGTGTTTTTTGTGTACCACCGGGCAGCGCCTCTCACGACCTCCTTGTGAATTGTTATGAAATACCTTACACTGATTCGGCACAATAGGCCGGCGGGTTTGTATTGGTTAATGAGTTGGTGTTTTGTCTTGTACGTGAAGTAGGCTCGTATGCTCGCTGCTTTGAATTCTGATGGTTACCTTCGTTCTGTCATTTTTGACAAATAAAATCAATGTTATTGAACTTAAGGAATACTAATGTTGTAAATGCGAAATTGTGTCCGTCTGGTTGTACTCTTTCGACGGATAAATTTGAATTAAAATTACGCCGCTAAATAGGGATGAATTTTGGCAAGTGGATATAGCTTGAACCCTAGAACTTAGTTCTCAAAGGAAAATAGGAAGTGTGATATAAAGTGGAGTGAAGCGGCTATATCAATAGCAGTGTAAAAATATGAATAAATAGGACAGTGGAATTAATTTGAATATATAAATACGTGAAGCGAAAATTGGCACACCCTTCTAATGAAATCGCGACAACGGATAAAAATGTCATTTTTACAAGTCTAAATTAATTTAGAGAAAAACCGCATAAAGATATATTTTTATTTAAAATGCACTAGAAACAAATGATGGAATGACAAAAGAACACAAAACATATTTCAATGAAGTAAACGAATTAATTGATTATATTCTCTTTGGTCCTTTTGAATGTTAGTTAAGTTAAAAAATAAAAAAAGTTCGAATTTCAAAATTAATCGAATTACCGTCGAACTTCCTCCACCGGGCGACAACTAGCATTACATTAATATAGAACATATCAGCAAAACACAATAAGAGAAGCCATTTCCCGCTATTTGTCTTAAAAATATCGCCAACACCTACAAGTAATCGAGCTATCACTTTTTTTGTCGCGCATTAATTTGGCGGAGTCGCCACGCATTTTTTGCACCATAAATTCATACGAAAATAAAACTAAGGTGGCCACCTGACATTGCTCGGGCACCGACAAAAAAGTTTGACCGTTACTAGCAACAATCTAATGACTCTTTCGATTGTAAAAAAAAAGTATTAAAAAATAAACACACGCGCCGGGTTTCAATTTTGTATTGCCACATGTCGACGGTGACTTGCAGATTGGGCGGAGGCTTTGGCCACCATCCACTGATGGATGCTCGACGTTTAGAATACAATTATGAAGAAAATTTTACGAGATTTGTGATGAACTATTTACATGAATTAATTGTTAAACAATTATTTACATAATCATCAAAATGTTGTTTACAGATAAAATCCTTACTAATATTATAAATCCGAAAGTAACTCTGTCTGTATGTCTGTTACGCAATCACGCCTAAACTACTGAACCGATTTAAACGAAATTTGGTACACAGATAGTGTAAAACCTTAGACAGACATAGGCTACTTTTTCACTCGATATAAGAGTTGTAAGGGGTCGAAAAGGGCAATGAAAATGCGTATGGAAGAATCGCTATTGTTAGAGCCAGAAACTTCTAGCTTCTAACAATTTTAAAAATTCATTCAATATAAATAAATATAACATTCAAAGTCTTGTGCCCAAAAAAACCACTGCACGCGGGCGAAGTCGCAGGTACAGCTAGTTTACTGTAAAAATTCAACTTACCTCTTTAGGCAGAATTTGAAACTGCATCGTTGCAGTATCGTATTTAACTACCGATCGATAAAAAATAAATAGTAACCTAATTATAATTACTTATTATTGTTTTTAAGCTCAAGTTTCAGCTATTATGTTTTTGTTGTATTAATGTTGTTAATTTTAGGAATAACGAATATGGCCCAATGAATATTCGTGGGGTGCCGTCGGAGTAGAAAAGTACCTTCCTCTGTACCAGGTGTCGTAAGAGGCGACTGAGGTATCGGGACCGACAGATGGCGGTATAACCAGCCGAAACAGCGTAACTCAAATACTACAGGTTTGGAATGGGCAGCAGCAACCCCGTCGCGAAAATTGCGTTTTGCGATTGCCAACACGCTTGCCCAGCAGGGTAACTATGGGCAAAATTCCCCCAATACTGGGAAGGCCTATGTCCAACAGTGGACTATGGCTGAAATGATGAATTGTATATTCTTAATTTAATTTTAAGTTGGCTGTTGTTATTTTTTCAATAAAATAAAAATAAATTACTTTAGAGGTTGTATGCATTGAAACATTGAATAGACGATGCTGAATTCGACGTGTCCGCTAAGTTCTCGGTAACACAATGGTAGTACAGTCCCTCGGCGACGGAAAGATTCAGGTTCGAGTCCCTACAGTGAGAGTAAATATTATCTTTAATATAAATTCAATATTTTTTATATTATATTTTTAACTAGATGTAATGGAAAGTAATTTTATTATTCCAAACAAGCAGCGCGCGTGGTTTCCCGTGTTAAGTTCTAGAACAAACCTAGCGTCATTTATGTTAGACTGTTATTGATCATATTGATAACTGGACTATGTTACAATGATTTTTTTTTAATTCAGACTAGCAGTTCCTGAGATTAGTGCGTTTAAATAAATAAACTCTTCAGCTTTAGGCGCCCCATATAACTACAATAATATTGCACAATATATGGTAGTATTGAAACATTGGATAATGATTGAACAAAAGATTGAGCGAGCTTAATTTTTATTGGGCAATATTTTTTTCTTGCACTGTGTAGGTTTAACATTGCGCAATATTTTACAGTCACGGTATTATTTTTTTATATCTTTAGTCTATTTATTTTATCTATTTATATTTTTCGTGAGTGTAAACTGGCCTTCTTTTCAATCATTCTTTAACCCATCTACGTTTTTCTTTCTATTCAACCAAATTACCGCCAAAACCTCGTCATCAGACATATTGCTTGCACGAAAATATTGTTCAGACTGGTTTGTCAATTTTATTAAGAGAATTTATTGAACGTTTGGAATCAAAGAGGTTATTCAATATTATTATACAATTAAAGGATTTTACAATATTATTGTAGGTGTTTAGGGCGCCTTATAATAATAATACAGAATAGTTTTAAAAATCTTTGAATTGAGGTCGATAGGTAGCGCCTCGTAAAGCATCACGTGATACAATGGCGGATTGACATTTACATTAATTTGTGTATTTAGATATCTTAAAATTTTGAAATAAAAGATATAAATGACATATAAGTGAACTTTAAATATTTTTTTCTTTTTCCAAGTAAGATAAATGTCTAATTAGCGCGATAATAATATTGTAATAAACGTGATAAGCAAGATATTACTTTGTATTTTTTAAATTGTGACAGTTTGAGAGATAGATTAAAGAATAGTGTGATAAGAGATCGATGTGGCGTAATAGATGATGTTGTGACAACAACAGAGAAAGTAATGTTGAGATGGTTTGGACATGTGGAAAGAATGGATGAAAGTAGAATGGCTGCATAAATATATAGAGTAGAAGTTAATGAAAGAGTTGGTATAGAAGAGAAACCTAGGCGAACATATCTTAACCAGGTCGGAGAGCCAGGTAAAAGGGCCAGATCAGAAGTAGCAATAATAAATGAGCGTTTATAATCTAATGCGAGTGAGAGAAGCGAGAGAGGTATGTCAAGATCGTTACAAGTGAAAATCTAAAGTCTCTGGAAAACCAAAGTAAAAGTAAAAGTAGTACTTAGTAGTTTTCTACTTAGTAGTACTTAGTAGTACTAAGTACTACTAAGTAGAAAACCAAAGGTAAAAATTATTTTTTTATACCAAAGTGTAAATAATGTTGTACAAAAACTAGTGGAATTCTGAAAAATCGCGGGATGCTAGTCTAGTCTATGAAAAATATAGCCCAACGCACCCCACGTTTTGTTCGGAATACTGCTAGTATTTTTGGTTTCTAAATTATTTTTAATTTGTTAAAAAAAATATTTTTTACCTTTGGTTTATATATTGTTAATAAATATTAACTAGATGAGTACTTAAGCTGGAATTAACGCTTTTAAAGCAGGTAAACGGTGCGCATGCGCAAGCTGCGTGGTCTCATATACTATTACACAGAAGAAATCCTTTCATCTTGAGGATCTTGATCAGGACAATGAGATAATCTTATTGAAATATTGTATTGGTTTTTATTTTTGAGTTAGTTTTTTAGTGAGAGGTTATTAGATTTTTGAGATGTGTACAAAGTTTTAATTAAATCTGTCCATCTAAAATGGGATGAAATCGACTTCAAATAAGTTGTTTATATACACACACACATAAATACAACTGCAGCTAGTATAAAGCGTGTAAAAAAGACTAGACTAACTGAGTTCCTTTGCCCTATAAATACTTTGACACTATATAATCGTTTAGAATTATCATTTAACGACTTAGTTGCCACTCTAAACATTGTTTTAAAACGTTAGTTCAATTAATACTGTTTGTATAATTTTATTAGTCTAAATTGCACTCTGGATAGTTATCGCTAAGTGGTTTGGGGGGAATTAAGACTGCAACACATTGGCTTCATATAAAATTGAGGGAGGAACACTTGACGCTTTTTAGCGTTGTTTGCGGTTGAATTGCCACTTAGCATAATTTTATTTAATTTCCTTTAACGGCTTTAAAACGCGGTTTCTTTAACTTATTACTTTTCTTGCTCGTCGTTATCTTACGAAAAGCGTTCTCAAGATTGACATGATTTACTATAGCTAGTCTTCTTACAAAGGTACCTCGCTCGCACCTATTCCTACCGGCAAATAGCAGCGTTAGCATTGCTGTGTTCTGGTTTGAAGAGTGAGAAAGGCAGTGAAATTAAGTATATAATTCCCACAACATTTCATAAATTGACCTGACTCCGTGGTAAGTTGCTTAAAGCAATTGTGTTACGGATATCAATCAGACAACACAGGAATCACAATTATAATACTTAAATATATATTTGACACCCAGACACAGAACAAATACAAATATATAACATATCAATATTTATTATTAGTAGGGATTGAAACCGCGACACTTGGCGTACATGAAAAGATTACTACTACCATCTGCGCTATCGCTATCCGCCGTTGTTTGTTCAGTATCAGGGTGTTAAAATGTGAATTTAAGTATTGTAATTGTGAGTCAGGGTTAAAGCCCAGCGCGGCAATTATTGGCAAAATTCCCCCTTTCTTGGGGGCACTTATATCCTGATGAAAGAGAGATGGGTTATTATTTTTCCTACTCGTAATAATCTATTTATTTTTTGACAGTCCTAATTGGCAGTCACAGATTTAAGTACTTAAGACAATAATTGATTTTATCCAGAACCTATCGTCTGTTTGTGACTTTAAATTACAGTGAATATTTTTGTAATAAATCTAAAAAATAACGTTCACCGTCACATGATCCGAGCAAGAAGTTCGTGTTGCAAGTTTAATCGGTCAGAAAAAATACTGGCCATAGACAATTGTAATTCCATATGAATTTCAAATTGTATACGACATTGTAGTATGCTAAATATAGTTTCTGTTTTTTTTAATAAAACGAATATAAAAATACAAGCTGTACCAACTGAAACCCAACAAGCTTTACATATATGAATAAAAATTCGTTTCACATCGAATCGAATCGATATAACGATTAAAATTTATTATAATCTAATGTCTGAACGAATTAATCCTATATTAATATAGCGTACTCAATCTGTGACTGCCAATTAAGACTGTCAAAAAGAAATAAATAATAACAAGTACAAAAATTACTTACTCAGCAATTTTTATTACGTAGGAAGTATTACATACCGTATAATATAGCTCCCACGTTACATTAATTCTATAAAAATATTAATAATTAATTCTCACAACTCATGCTTTTTCACCCTGACTCAAACATATCGTACTTAAATACATGTCTTAACACCAAAACACTCAAAAAACAATAGCGATGCTGTGTGTTGAATACATGTATTTATGTATTATATTTGTAGTTCCTATGTTGTCTTATGAGTGTAATACAAGCATTTTAGGCTCCTTCCTGAACATAGACTCTTAACGGCGGACAGCGGACGCCCTCGTTTTTTAAATGTGTAGTTTTATGTTGTGTTACATATGTTAAAAAAAATACAATTATAATTATTAAGGACTGGTTGTAAACCGCTTGCAAGTAATACCATGCTGCAGTCTTAATTAAATGAGCTGTCCATTTACGTCCACCGTCCTACGCTGCGCTTCTTCGTAGCCTCCAATAAAGAACTATAACAACACCAACGCTCATCTTTTCATAGCATTTAATTTTTGGAACAAATAATCCTTAATACAATGGAAACAGTGATCAAGGCCGACTCACTTACGCCCGGTTGTCAATAACTACAAAAACATACAATACAGTGGAATACAATACAATTAAAAACATCAATACATATTCATTCCACCTGTATTTTGAAAACATGTTGAATACACCTCACTTCTCGTTCTAAAAGATAAAACTAATCTGCCCATTGAAATCAAAAGCATTATTAAATTGTGAACATTCAATGATTTCGCTACATAAAATATTATCTTGGGATTTCTTTGTGCAGCTCTCATTAAGTTCTCAAGGCAACCCTTTGAGCCTTGTCGAGACTCGAACCCACAACTCGGGCACAAAAGACGGTGGCTTTGTACCAATGAATCATCTTGTGGTTCGTTTTTGTTAAGTTTTTGAATGTTGCCATGTAATAGAATGAAGTGATTTTAAAGAGGAAAATATGGCTATGTGAATGTAAAAAAGCCGGCTAAGTTCGAGTGGCACTCCCGCTGAGAGGAATCCGTTAAAATGTAGTAAACATAATATGTTGTCATGCCAAAACCATTTCTGGATCTTCAACTTATTCTCTTTAATTGTGCTGTAAGATCATCCTACCTAGTTTTTGAATTCTCTGTAAAATGTTGGACAATAAGGCTTACATGGCTGGATCTCTAAATTGCGTAATTTTGAAGACTAATATTTATACAGCTTAAATAGATTTCAGAAAAAAAAATAACACATAAGTATTTAATGATGATATAATCTAGTGCCTCCTCCTGGGTCCTATAAAAAAGGAATTGAACAGACGGGCAACGAAGTGATACTACAAAGTTTTCGTTCTTGCTTTAGAGGTACGGAACCCTAGAAGTGAGGTTGGCAGTCACGACAAAGAGCGGAAAAGTGAGAGATGTCTTTGTGCTGATGGTTAAGATATTTTAGTTCGTATAATTATTTGAAATACGTAGTAGAACCTAGACTGATCTACCGGAACCGGTAGATCGCAGTATATCCACTCAAAATTACGTAGCTTTAATACTAGAGGGAGAAAAGTCTTTTACATGTAGTAGACCTTATACAAAGATTGACTACGTTAGTACCTCACTCTCATTACCTATTTTTACAGCTAAATAGCTTTGCTGTGTTTTGGTTTGAAGGGTGAGAGAGGCAGTTTAATTACTGGGTAATGTGACATAATATCTTTAAGTCACACGGTTGACAATGCGTTAGTGATCAAACGAGCATCTATAGGCTGCAGTGACGCTTAAATCACGGACTGCATGCTTGTCCATTTGGTTTTATAAAAACAAAAAAAGGCAGTAGCATTTTTGTGGCGAGGCTACACTCTGGGAATGCCACCACGCCTAATAATGATGATATCTTTGTATGTAGTACTTATTTGTACTCTTCTTCTACATATCGCCACTTCGTTACCCTGGACGTATTTTTTTTCTTATCAGCCGTTGGACGTTAATAAGGCAAACGTTCTGGTAATGGAGAGCGTAGCTTAGCGGCAACGCTGCTACCCGACTTTGCTCTGTTGCAGTTGGCCGACGCTGTTTCAGATTAATATACCGCTAACTGTCAGTCCTAGGACTCCTCAGTCCCCTTTTACGACACCTGGTAAACGGGGAGGTACTATTCTGCATGAGCAGCAGCATCCGCGAGTCGCGAAAGCTGGGCTCTGCCATTGCAAACACGCTTGCCCAGCGCGGTTAAATGGAGAAAAAAACCTTATTTCTTGGAGAGCTCTCTAAACATTACCTTGGGATTTTCTGAATATATCTATGTCAAATTTACCTAGTAATTTACTACCTCTCCGAAACATAGCAATGCGAACACTACTATTTGCGGTAGAAATATATAAGAGTGAGGTATTAATGCAGACGACCTTGTTTTGTTATGTGCGGTCGGTCGGTACGTTCATGGGTGGGATTTTGACCATGGGCTAACATTTATGTAAAGATATTTGTGTTTTTTCTGTATGTGGGTGTAAAAAAATATCTCATTATACCAGTCATTATTACTTCCACTGCTGGACATAAGGAGAAAGGCCTCTCCAAGAAAGGAAGTTTTTTGCCCATAATCGCCGCACTGGGCAAGTGTGTAGGCAATCACAGAGCGCTGCTTTCTCGACGGGGATGTTGCTACATCACCCCACCCTGTGCATTTGAGCAACTCAGTTTCGGGTTGATATACCGCCATCTTATCTTCCGCCATCTTATCTTCCGCCATCTTATCTTCCGCCATCTTATCTTCCGCCATCTTATCTTCCGCCATTTTAGGTTTAGGTATCGTCAGGTACCTTACGGTTTAATAAATACATACAGGTTGATAATTAGCCGAAACATGGTAAAGACTTAATTTTTTTTGGTAGACTAGAACAACAATCAATCTTACAGCCCGCGTGATGGTAAGCGTCACTGCGACTCTCGTAACGTCACAAGGATATCACTAACGCGATGCCAATCTTGTGAATTGAGGATATGCCCTTCAGACCAGAACACAGCAACGCGAACACAATTATTTGGCGGTAGAAATAGGTGAGAGTGAGGTAGGTACTAATGCAGACGAGGTTTTTTATGTTTACCTCATGTAAACTTAATATGTTTACAAACCCCATAAGTCGGGTTAAATTATTAAGCCACAAGCCGCACGGTGTGGCCGTACAAAACCCCACGCGATTTTTAACAGATTACGAAATTCGATCTCCGCGCGCAAACCGCGCGGACTGCTAAAAGCAACACCCTAGTGATGGGGTACGAACTAATTCGATTGAAAAACAAAAATTAACACTCTTTTACTGAATACTCCTTGAACAGTTGAATGTGTATGTTAGCGTTTAAATGTTAGATCACTATTTTAATCCCTTCGGATCATCAGGGTCCTCAGTATTATAATACAATATAGTACTTCATATTTCTGAATTATAATTGTTCTATTTATTATTTTTGACGATTCCAAAGTGCTTATAATAGGAATGCTTGCATAAAGAATATTGTAATTTGATTCGAAACTGGAAATACTGGGTGGTCATCAGGGAGGAATAGTGTTCCCTGGTACGATGTCGTAAAATTTGATTGAGGTACCGAAACTAATAGTACGAAGACCTAACTCAAATTTAATAGGCGGGCATTTATCTATCCTATGGATAGATTCTCGTTGCGGAGGTACTGCCTGCAATTGCCACTACGCTTGACCAGTGCGGCAATTAAGCTTAAAATTCAATCTATTTTATGAAGACCTACTAGTCCTACTTTGGGCGTCCAACGGATGAGAATAAAATGATATTATATAATAAAAATAAAGAGAATCAACAAAATCCAACCAAATGTTTCACGTTTATTGTTTGTGTTGTTTGTTTATGACAAAATTTTTTTGTAACTTATTTCATAACGAATGCTTATAAATTTTGTTTTTAAAGATAACAAGAAGTATTCTGCCGACTGTTTATTGCCTATATAAATGATAAAGTAATGAAAGCTAAAGATATCAATGTAATTAGTAGTACATGTTGTACGTGCAAATAAGAATCATGAGTTGTAAATTTATTTATACGTAGGTATCAAGACTAAATGATGATAGATGGGTTGTTAATTGCAATATATCATGCTTAAATATCTATTCTTATCTTAACGCTCATTCAAAAACTGACCTCTAATTATGTCCAACTACTTAAAACCAGAATTATTAAAAACATTTAAAAAAAGGCTTTTTTATTTGTTGCTATTGAAAATTACGCGTTGATACTCACAAAAGAACATTTTTTTAAGTGCTTGCGGTTAATATATTCAAGAGTAACGAAGATGAAATACCATATAAAATGACAAAGTTAAAAATAATTATGCACTGCTATCGACATCGCAAATGCTAAGCATCCTTTTTGGACGCTTCACTGAGCCTTGTCTATGATGCGCCGAAATATGGCGTTTAGCAAAATGGCGCCATATTTTCCCGCGAAATATTTTGACGTCACAATGAATTATTCACGCACTGCCGACGCTGTTTGGCTGGATGAGACGTCCCACTTCGGTTTCTATTGTGGGTATAAATACTTTAAGAGGCTATTGTGCGCTCAAATGTTCAACAACTTGCTTGACTTTTGATATTGTATTAAATAACACTTTAAATATTCATATAAAATTGTCAACTAGCTTTTTCTTTGGAATTTGTCCGTTAGTATGTCCGTATATTTTGAGATTTTTTTCCGGAATCTTTCCGGAATCGAAATCAATCGAGTTCAGAAACATACATCGTACAAGCGTTTACTCTTATAATTTGAATAATATAATGTAATAATGAAAATAATAAAACTACCCTTTATCGGCCTTCTAAAGCGGTTTAATAACATTTATTGGTCGAAATTTCGGTATCAGTTTTCAAGATTAACAAGATCTCTTTTCGTTATAAATCAATAAAAATGGTAATTTTATTATGAGTAGTGAACGTATATCGAACATAATTGTAAAAAGCATCTTATTATATAATTAAAAAATCGAAAACGTATTTGCGTGATGGACACGATGCGGTAAGATTATCTATATATTATATTTTTTCAAACCTTTTGTTTGCTAGAATACATACATGATGTATGTATGATACATACATACATCACGCCTGTGTCCCAACGAGAATGGCAGCGACTATGGATCTCCACATGATCTTAGCATACTTGTCTTGCTTCCATTACTTGCATTAGTTCTTTTCGTCTCGTTTCTTCTTATCTTTATTCTTTTCGCTCGTTTATTCTTGGAAATTCTGACCTGGCTCTTCATTAATACCCCTTCTACCTGGTTAAGATATCGCCTCGGTTGTTATTCTACATTGATTTATTCTTTCTACATATCCATCTGAATATTCCTCCCTGTATTGTTGTCACAACATCATCTTTTTTACCACATCGATCTGTTATTACAATATTCTTTGCTGGAATACTTAACGCTAAAAGAAAACATAAAAGAATATCCAGAATTACCAATCGTTGCTTGTTCCATTTTGAACTTTAGTTACTACAGAGAAGTGTTGGCATTTTTGCAAAATAATTAAAATTTATCAACGTCTCCCCTCAGCCATTGTGGTTAAAATGTCTTTCACTAATGAAAAGAGTGGTTCATGTACTTAGAAGGTTTAGGTATCCAATTTAAAAACGTTTTGTATGTATTAGCTGATGAAAAAGTGGAAGCTTTATGACCGTGCACAGCTTATGATACTTCGACTGACACAAAGACGAGTATATTTATTGGGTTGATTGCTATTTTTAAGTTAAATACACATATTTTCTAGTTAATTTCTAGTCACATTTAATTATGATAAACTGCCGTAGTTAACTGCCCTTGCAATTATTTTAAGTAAACTCGTAACAGCAATAGAAACAATATCCTATTTATACAGCCCTAATGGTAAGTGTGAAATTTAATAATATATATATAAATATTTTATATAAAAAAATCACATATTTCGTATTCGTTTATTCGTTGGTTAAAATTTGTTCTTGCAAAATAACTATCAATTAGTGAAGCGTTTGCCAATAACACTGAAGATTATAAAGAGAATAAAACATAAATAGTATTGCGTTCGAAACTTAAATAATCGTTTATATGGAAAGCAAATTCTACTATGTCATCAAGAATGTGTAAACACGTACAAAACAAATCTCTTTAAAAGAGCGGTACGGTCCCTGATGTTAAATTACATTCAATAACTCAATTTAAACAACACATAGTCTAATAATTGTTTGACCTATCAACTAAACGGTGCGCGTCACAAATAAATCTCATGTATTTTTATGGGCAATCTCAGTAATCTCCGAGTTCAATTAACATCAACGGGGGACAACTCAATTGAACATGGCCTGTCAAACAAGCGACGCCTCAGACAGGGGAATTAAAATAAATGACGCGCAGAACTAGACCAATCACGCGCGGGATAAGTGTTGCCAGTTTAAAATATTAAAACACAATTTGTTGGGCGCGCGCGCGCGTTGTGTCAATCTGTCAGTGTAAACAGTGATGTTTGCGTTTCGGCTGCCGATGCGCGGAGCTTTAATTAGTTTGGTCGAGGCGACAGTTTAGCGTTTAGACGTAGCGTAGCGGTGTTCAGTACTGCAACTGCAGTTGACGGTGGCTTCATTGGAACATCGAAAACGTTTCCTCTTACTCGTATTGAATATAAACTAGTAACTTAAGTAAACTAGTAAAACCTCAATCATTTGTTTTTAAATATATAAACCAATATGAATAAATTTAAATTACCATTCCATTTCTATAAAATACACTTGCACTTATTATGCTATGAGGTACCGGTTGAGTAGAATAGTACCTTTACCTGTACCAAGTGTCGTAAGAGATGACTAAGGCACCAGAACCGACAGACTGCGGTCTATATATGCAAAACACTGCAGCTTAAATGCACAGGGCGGGGATGGGTAGCAGTATTTCCATTGCGAAAGTTGCGCTCTGCGATTAGCGTTTGTTTCACTTATTTATGTGCTATAATATACTAGGTATGGATTTAGTTGCCAAAGTTACCTAGTAGGGCCAAATTATCACACAGTAATATTATATTATCCTAGATGCGACACACAGACACAAATATCAGCAGCATTTCCCCGCATTGTCCCTCTGATATTGTATAGTCTGTGTGAATGCGTGCTGAGCGAGTCAATCCGTGTGTAATTGTGCCGTCCTCTCGTTACGAGATGATTCCTCGAATGGGATTGGGCCATGATTGCACAGTTTGTTTGTATTGACATCAATTCGTCGCTACTAACGACGTCGCGCGGCCGCGACCCGCCGACTGTTCACTGTTCAGTGTTTGAACGGTGAAGTGGGTACTATCAATTTAGTTTTTTTACAAGCACCTACTTGGTTGTTTTGTGGAGTGTTTTTACTGGAACTTTTAGTCTGTAAACGTCCGAAGAAAAGTCTGAATCGTATTGAAGTGGATTTGTTCTAATATTTTTTTTTGTTAAATAATAAATTTAATTCTCACAACATTATATCCCGTGATAAGTCGCATAAAGCAATTAATTATAGACATCAGACAACTGAGGAATCGCAAATATATATATTTAACACCCAGACACAGAACAAATATAAATATCATCATATTAATATCATCTACCATCACCATCCATACCATGCGAATTATATTAATTAGGTATTTAAACTGCTCAGTATTAGGTGGATATACCGCCAGCTGTTTGATCCGGTATCTCAGTCGCCTCTAACGACACCTGGTACAGAGAGTATTCCGCCGGTACTCAACTTATTCCAATTAATTCAATGTAGTTCTAGTACATTAAGTATAAAACAATAGCTTTATGTAATTGTTCAATGTCAAAGTCAATTATATCTTTATTTAAATAGGTCTGTCATAAGCCAGACCTATTTGGAAGTCTAAATCTTCAAAATAACAATAAACAATCTATGAGTATAGATTTGCTAATTACAATTTTAAACAAATGACCAATGACACTGAGAATCAGTGTTAAAAGAGTCATTTAATCAAATAGGTTATTGAGCGTCCTACTTTAAAACTAGTCTGCCGGCACCAGGCGGGTTTTATAACTAAGTTTATGGCATGTGCATTACGCGAACCACCAGTCTTTATATATCCTGTATCCTTAAAAATAGTTACAGTTTTCAAATTCACAGATACTGAACAGATAAAATAATTATCATACATCGATACTTACATCAATATCGCACTGGCTAGGTTCTTTTGTTTTTTTTATATGGATACTTTTTTCATGTTCCAAAGAGTTTTTACTCGTCGATGATAGCACACGGCATGCTCTGTTTCCAGCCAATAAAAAAAAAACCTTCCTTTTTCCAAAACGCGAGTCCTGCCGTGTCTGCGGCGCGCCGCACTTCGCGCTCCATTAACTTGTAACGCGATAGGGATCCCGCGGGATTCGCGACTTTTGCCCGCCATTACGCAAATCTGGGTGCACTGGCGTGCGGGTGAGGGGAACACAGTTTGCTATTAAAATTCATTAGTTTAACTCGGGAATATGTCCTCCTCAATGTTTCGAAAAGACGCAGGGTACCGGCAGTGTAGAATAGTACCGACGCTATACCAGGTGTAGGTAGAGGCGGAGTTACTTAGGTACCGGAAATGTTAAAAATAAGCTTACTGTTGCGCTAAAGATGATGTCAACGATTAAACTGCTTTAGCTGTTAGCGCCGACTACTACATTGGTGGTGTTGGTAGAACCTTTATCAGCACCAGTTTTTCTTCCAGGTTCCTGTCTGGTGGGTCACGTAATGAACCTGTAGTAAACTTAGTATTAATACATGTCTGGTGCCGGCAGACTGGTTTAAGTTAGGCCAAATTAAATTATCTGGATAAGATGACTTTCATGATCCCTTGGGTCATCAGGGTCGCCTGTATTATATATAAATATGCTTAAAACCACTTCCTTAATAGAAATATTTATTGACGATTATTATTATTTATTAACGATTGAAAAGTGCTTGTAATGGGTCTACTTGAATAAAGTATATTTGACTTGAATGCAAATGGTCACATAAGCTATATTTCATACAAAGGTTTTCTATATACATACCTCACTATTACCTATTTCTACCGCCAAATAGTAGTGTTCGTTAATACGAAACAGTAATCTCCTCAGTGTTCCGATTTGAAGGGTATGAGAGGCAGTGATATTACTGGGTAATGTGACATAATATCTTCAAGTCACAAGGTTGGCGACACGCTTGTGTCTTGTGATTTTACTTGTGTCTATAGGCTGCAGTGACGTTTACTATCACGCGGACTGTATACCTGTTTATCCACTTGGTGTAATATTAAAACAAACTAGGGACCAACAGATGGTGGTATACCTACCCCTAATAGCGTAGCTCAAATACACCAGGGCGGGGATTATCAGCGGCATGCTCGTCGGAAACTTACGCTCTGCACGCGCCACCACGCTCGCCCAGCGCGAATTATGGGCAAAATTCTCCCTTGGGAAGATCTGTTTAGTGCTATGGCTGCTATGAAAATTAATGTTTTCTTTATATTCTTCTAGCTTGTAGTCTAAAGGCTGATGTATAGTATTGTAAATTTATGTTGTAGTTACTACATAGTATAAAAGTAAGTCGTTTTCGGCAGTTTGTCTCTATGTGTCCCTTTCTTTGAAACTACATATCGGATTTTTGATGCGTTTTTTTAATATATAAATTAGTTCCAGAGGCAGGTTTATACTTATATATAAAATATAAGTACATAATACAGTAGAGAAACTCAAAATTATGTGGTTTCCAATGTAATGTCGTGGGTGAACACATTTTTTTGTGATTAAATTAAAAATATAGCCAAACCCGATGAGATGGATTAAAATAATGTTCTATAGTATTGTAAACTGTGTATAACTCTAAAAAAATCCGCGATAGCATATTTAAACCACTTGGGGATAACCTATAATAACCATTTTTTATTATCATTGTAATTGATAAACTTGAGGTACCGGTAGAGTAGAATAGTACCTCCGTCTGAACCAGCGACTTAGATGCCAGAACCGACAGATGGCGGTATATTCATCCGAAACAGTGAAGCTTATCGCTAGCGCAGCGCTATCCCCAAGTGTGCATTTACACTTGGGGATAGACAGCAGCATCCCCATCACGAAAGCTGCGCTCTGCGATTGCCAACACGCTTGCCTAGCGCGGCAATTATGACCAAACATTCCCTTTTCTTGGGGAGGCCTTTGTCCAGCTATGGACTTCAATGTCTGTTGAAGTGTTCAATGATGAATGATAATGATGACGGTGATCGTTGTATCCGTACGAGGCCGGGGCGGTTCGCTATTTCTTTTATAAAGTTTAACCCTTAAAGATATATTACGCATACAACCGTTTATTATATTGAGTTTATTGTATACGTGTGTGTGCTCGCCAGTGTAAGCTGTCGGTGGTATCATGTGTCGATACAGTCACACGGATACACGCCACCTGGCGGCAAGTAGAAGTGCCCCATTGAAATACTGCCTTAGATAACAAGTTTTGCATGCAATAAAGGTTATATTTAAATCCAATTTTAAAATGAAAAAGGTCAGTTTTATAGTGAAGATATCTGTTTTTTAGCTAGCATACATAGCTTTGAGATACCTCTCCCTTTTTTAGGTATCGTAAAAGGTGATTAAGGTACTGAAGCAGTGTAGCCCAAATGCACAGGGCACAGCAACATCTCCATCGCGAAAGCTGCGTTGTACGATTGCCAACACGCTTGCCCAACGCGGTAATTATAAACAGAATTCCATAGACAATAGTCAAAACTTACGGTGTGTTTGAAAACGACATCGTATATTTTTCTAGTAGATATTATTACCTGATAAATATGGTATGTCACTGACCTTCCTAACCTGATATTTACTAGCACACTGTGAGTTCTGGGAATATCATGCGGCCGTACATTAATTGTGTTTTAAACATCGATGGTGTTCGAGGAAAACATAACAATTTGTGAGTCGGCTGTGGCGAAATCGATACCGATCGCTGCCACTACACAAGTATATTATGCAGGTATTTGTTGCTCATAATACCGCTGTTGTGGTACTAAGAATAGTCTAAATGAAATTATTTATGCGATAACACTACGATAAAATTTCATCATTTTCATTTTATAAAACATCTACTGCTTGACATGGGCCTTCCTAAACAAATAATAGTTTGCCCATTGTTCTCGTAAGGCGATTGAAAAACCAAAACCGATAGTCAAGATTTAGGTTTAGAATGGAGAGTTACCACACCTGCCCAGTGTTACAATCGTCACCATCATATCAGCCGCAAAACATCCACTGAACTGAACTTCCAAAGAAAAGAGGAATTTGCCATAATTGCCGTGCGGGGCAAGCGTGGTGGCAAACGCAGAGCGTAACTTTGTAACGGAAATGCTGCTGCCCATTTCCGTCATTGAGCTACATTGCTTCATTTACCGCCATCAATGGGGTCCGGTAATTTAGTCGCCGATTACGATACCCAATACAGGGCGAGGTACTATTCTACTCTGCCGGTACCACACGGTATTCTATGTCCTCCAGATCCATTGTCCTTTAAACAATGAATCAATTTAAACCCGCAGCTGCCTTAAAATAGTAGCAAAAGTAGATTAATACATAATTGTTTGTAGATAACGAGTTGAAGTTAAAAAAGTGCAACAAGAAGTTAGCAAGTCCATTTCTTTAATAAGTCGTAGAATTCCAGGCGACGCGATCTTTTTTGCGCATCGGATTCAAGAATTCAATGTAATCGCTAACACCACCGTGCGTTTTTAGCGGGTGACTTCACTAACACATATATACACAGATAACCCACACAGTTCAAAGCTGGATGCGTGATAACCATTAAATCTCCATTTTGTTTTATAGAGTTACATTTGAGCGATGTTATTTTGCCGACATTGCCCGGCGGATTAGTAAGTTTAAGTGGCAGTGGGCAGGGCATTTGGTACGCAGAACCGATGGCCGATGGAGTCGTAAGGTTCTGGACTAGAGATCACGCACCGGCAAGCGTAGCGCATCCACCTGCAAGATGGACAGACGTACTGACTAAAACCGCAGGATCGCGGTGGACACAGGCCGCATACAACCGGTCCTATTGGAAATTTCTTGGGGAGGTCTATGTCCAGCAGTGGGCGTCTTGTGGCTGATATGATGATGATGATACTATTTTGGGTGAATATACCTTCGATTATCGTTTCCGGTATATCTTACGATACCTGTTACTAGGGAAGGTTTTACCCTACCGATACTCTACCAACAAGCAACGGCCTGGCATCAGACGCCACTTAAATAAAAGTTTACTCCAGGTTCATTATAGGAGCCACCAGAATGAGAAACCAGTGGTGAAAAAGGTTCTGTTCATATCAAGAAATCAGTAGTAATTGAACCCTACTGGATTACCTTACACTAACGTTTGAGACACAAACATTACTCTACGAGGCATTTGCGAACGAATTCTGTTAGACCTGGTACCTCACGCTCACCTGTTTTTGCTGCCAAGTAGCAATTTTTGCAGTGTTATAGTTGCAAAAGTAAGAGAGACGTGAAAATTACTGGGTAATGAAGTATAATATCTTCAAGTTATTTTAATAACGCGTTATTTACAGACTTGTGACATTAATCATTATTATCACCATATCAACCATAAGACGTCCTTTGCTGGACATAGGCCTCCCCAAGTAATCTCCAATAGGACCGGTTGTATGCTGATATTACGAGCGTCTATAAGCTGCTGTGACGCTTACTATCACGCGGACTAACTTGACTGTCGATCTGGTGTTATAAAGAAAAGTATTTATGTAGTTTGGTATACCATCTGTAAATATTTAATTAGTGTCGGCGGTGTGTTGTAATTGCGGGAAATGTTAACGAGAGTCGCGGTGACGGCAAAATAGCCGCCTGATACGGCAATGATCGCGGAGATGTCCCGCCACCACTAATCCAGGGCTGCCATTACCGGGACATTCTAATATACTTATAAAAATATGTGTGTATATAAAAAGGCCTATTATACGCATGTTTAAATCGGCAAAAAAAAAACAAAAATGTCTATGAATAGCTTAAAGCACATGTGTCACGGACCTCAGACAACATAGGACTCATAAATATTCTACTTAAATACTTATATTTAACACCCAGACACAGAAAAAACATAAATATCATCATATAAAAATTTGCTCTGGGTGACAAGATCGCTCACTGTCATCTGCGCTATCGAGCCCGTCAGATATATATATATATATATATATATTCCCAAAATGGCAGCAGTAATTAATAAATTCACTCAATACTTAAATACATATATCACACCCAGTTACAGAACAAACACAAGTATTCATAAATATATAGAAATGTTTTGCCCGGAGTGGGGATCAAACTCACATTCGTTGGCGCACAAGATATGATCACTAACATCTGCGTCATCGAGCCCGGCAATGTGACCTGAACTTGTATATTTGTATCAAATAAACTCAAAAACTACTGGGACAATAAAAAATACATCTAATATGAATGAATGCTACGTTATCAGCAAATAACATAATTTATATTATATTCCCATATTCTCACGAGAAAGGGATCCGTGAGGAGCTTTTGTATATATCTATATACAAGAGACAACGGTTTGTTAGCGCCGGAACCAGTAGGGGTTAAATTAACACTAACTATATGGTGTTGATGGATGAACTATATGGAACCCTTATCACCCCCAGTTTTTCTTGTAGGTTCCTTTTTGGTGGCTCGTGTATTTAAAGGGTGCCGGCTAATTAGTATAGGGTAGGTCTAATTTAAATGTTAGACGTCTCCTATATCCCCATCGGGTCATCAGGGTCATCAGTATTATTCATATAATATAATTTAGTATTTTATATTTATGAATTAAAATGGTTCAATTTATTATTTTTGACGATTCAAAAGTTCTTGTATTGAGCCTACTTGAATAAGGAATATTTTGATTTGATTTCATTTATAAATATATATAGAACTACTTCTATATGTATTTATATACACATATAAACAAAACTATACTAGCAAAGAAGTGATAGAGCAACGTCGTCTCATCCAAACAAAGAAATTGAAAACAAAAAAAGACAAAGAAACAAAAGAAAGTCAATTATGTCATATAAAGAAAAATATATGCAATTATAGTAATTACTATAATAATAATTTTTATTGCTCGACATAGACCTGTAAGGTTATCAATCCAAACGATCTCTTCCAGGCAATTCGTGGCGTACCTACATTGTTTTATTGGCATTATAAATCTATAAAATATAGACAAACGTTCATCCTAGTAAAAACATAAATATAAAAAAAAAATTACACCAGGTTCGTTTAGAATCAGCAATTAGTGTTTTTTATGGTATACGCAAAAGTCAGCAGAGTCCCACACCTACGAAACTAAGCGGCCATCGAGGTACCGGAATCGACAAGTGGCGGTAAATCCACCCAAATCCCTGTCGCCATGGTACGCTTGTTTGCCACCACATCCAACTTAGCTATTATAAGCAGAATTCTCGCTTTCTTGGAGAGGCAGGTGGACCCTCAGCAATGAAAGTTTTAAAGCTGTTATGATGATATCTGATGACACATAATATCAGGCCCTTTAATACCTTATTTAGAAGCAATTTTCGGAATATATAGGCAAATTTATTTACTTGTCTACCTCATACACAGGTCGGCCGCATTAGTACCTCACTTTCACCTATTTCTACCGCCAAATAGCTGTGGTCGCATTGCTGTGTTCCGCTTGAAGGTTCAGAGAGTCAGTTAATTACCGGGTATATAATATCATCACGTCACAAGATTTATCATCATCATCATACCAGCCATTTGAAGTCCTCTCCTGGATGTAGGCCTTCCCAAGAAAAGGGGAATTTTGCCCATAATTGTTGTGGCAATAGCAAAATGAAGCTATCGCGACGGGGATGCTGCTGCCCATCCCCGCTTTGTGCATTTGAGCTATACTGTTCCGGATGGATATACCGCTATTGGTCGGTTCTGGTATCTCAGTCACGTTTTACGACACCTGGTACGTGAGGAGGTACAATTCTGCTTGACCGGTAACCCACGGCATGGTCACATGATTTTCAACCAATGATATCCTTGTGATATCAGGCGCATCTACAGGCTTCGTGAGGTACCGGTAGTGTAAAATAGTACCTCCCTGTACCAGGTGTCGTCAGAAGCAACTAAGATACCAGAACCGACAGATGGCTGTATGTTTATCCGAAACAGTGTAGCTCCAATAAACAAGGCGGAGATGGGGAGCAGCATTCCCGTCGCGAAAGCTGCGCTCTTCGATTGCTAACACACTTGCCCAGCGCTGCAATTAGGAGCAAAATATCCGTGGACTTTCAACGGCTAGTGTGATGATGATAATAGGCTGCGGTGACGCTCACTATATGCTTGTTTGTCGACATGGTCTGATAAAAAAACAACATTTCATACATTGACATGACTCCGAGATAAGTCACTAAATTACTAATGCTACAGCCACACAGGAGAGGAATTACTAATATAGCACTTACATATTTTACACAGACAGAACAGCAAATATTTACACACAAATATTACTCCTGGTTCGAACCCACTACCTTCAGCGTCCAAGGTATGTGCACTACCAACAGCACAATTGTGTATGCAGCGGCATCCCTGATCCCCAAGTGTGTAGGATCGGCACCGCTTTGTCTGCATGAAAGTGCGTTTGCAGAATGCGTCAGATAAACTAGAGTTGGTGTGAGTTTTTGCGACTCTTCCGATAACCAGAAAAACTTTCGCAGCTTAATGGTTACTCTACGTTGTGGGATGTAAGGTAAATCACCCGATAAATGGTCAATCTAATGTGTGGTTTTTTATTTTATTAATTTACAGAGTAGAATTATACCTTCCCGTGCACCAGGTGTCGCAAGAGGCGACTAAGGTACCAGAACCGACAGGTGGCAGTATATCCATCCAAAACATTACAGCTCAAATGCACAGGGCGGGGATGGGCAGCAGCATCCCCGTCGTGAGAGTTGCACTCTGCGATTGCCAACACGCTTGCCCAGCGCGGCAATTATGGGCAAATAACCCATTTTTTTGGGGAGGCCTATGTCCAGCAGTGGACTTTCAATGTCAGGTATGATGATGATGAATTACTTGGGTTTGAGGTGGAGGGATCCATTTATTTACCAGCAAGTTTCTTAGCTAGGTCTTATAGGATTCATTTCAGGTTACATAAGATGTGTACATAAAATTTAACCGTCTGTTTGTAAATGCAAATTAATGGACTGACTAAATGCACGCACCAAAGTTTGTGGGTTCGATCGCTACCTTGGAAAACATTTGCATGAATATTTGTTTGTTGTGTGTTGTTGAAGTATTATATTTGTGATTCCTCTGTTGTCTGATGTTCGTAACACAAGTGTTATAAGAGCCTTACCTACATCAGGCAGAACTTATTTTTAATATTGTAACAAAAATGAGGAAATTAAAGAAAGTGTGTATTTACTTGGTCCTTATAGTTTTTTATGCACTAAATCCCGCCTTAATTCAAGTTAGTCTCAGGAACAAAGGTAGACAAAGTTGCAACTAATAACATCCATAAAAAAGGGTAAAGCAATTTTGGAGATAGTTAACAGGTATCGACAGACAGACAAAAGGAAATAAAAAAAAACCGTAATTTGTTTCTATTGTATGCATTGAGGATTAAGTGTCTGTTTGTAATTTCAAGTGCATATAAAAAAAATCCTCTGGTACCCATTATACACCCAAGCAAAAAACATTTTAAATGTCAACGTAACAAACAACTTCGTTCTAGGAAACTGCAATTGATACATTTTTCTATCCTTACATATAATAATTATGCGAATGTTTACGACAACTAAAAAAAAAAAGAGGTAGTGGATTTTGTTAATACTCTGGTCAGTTATACTTCTAATAGACGTGGATGTGTACACACGATATTTTTTTCGTGTGATGGTTTATTGCTAAATTATGTGCTTTTAAATATTTAGGATTTTTTTTCCGTGCCAATTAATTTGTAACAAAAAACTAAAAGTATTGTTTCTTATAGAAAAAAGGTTGAAGTTTTTAATTTTATTGTCGAATTCAAAATTAGAACTTTTTTACGCGTAGAAAACCGGAAGCGAAAATTTCAAATAGATGGTTTAGTAACTTCAAATTTTTTTTTAATTTAGACTTAAATTAAAGCTGAGTGTCTTAATTCTTCACAAAAAAATTTAAATGTGATCTCCAATTGTTTAAGACTTCGAGCACACCGAGTACATATACATAGCCATGAGCACTTTCTGAGCAATCAGGCTTATACGCTTACTTGCTGAAACACTACGCTATTAATATTTTTTCCTATGCAAAAATAGAAAAATAGACAATATTTTGACTTAAAGGAGTTTTATGTATTGAGATTGAAACAGTAATAGTAAAAATAAACATTTTTATTTCGTAAATTTTCCTATTTTACTATTTGCACTAGCACTTATTCTCTTCACACATAAGCTCTCGTTGGTTGGAAGAAATGCATGCAGTTGTTTGGTTCCTGGAACGGTGATAGCGGAAGCGAAACGGAGTCGTTCTTGGTGAATACGTTTCTTCAAGTAGTAGTAAATAGAAGTTTCAGTCAATGATGACTTAGCCCATTCATATAATCTTATAGGTGTAGTGATAGCGTTATTTGTAGACACATGTTTTAGGTCTCCCCCAAGACCATCACATGGTCCTTTTCCATGAGCTGTGGCATGGAAGTGTAATTGTGCGTCTGTCTTAAAATCTTGTTTGTAGTAAAATAAGTTCACAAAATTGAACCTGTTCTTAAAATGTTGCGGAGCCTCGTCTGTGATGTATTTTATGACAGAAACTACAATACTATACTCATCAAGGTGCTGGTGCAGTATTTTTTGAAAAGCGTAGGATGTGGCAGTATCGTGCTTTAAATCGTCTAAAATCATGGTGATGCTTCCATGTTTAATGTTATTTCCATCTTTATAATAATAAACAGATGTCAAAACAGTGGCTTGATCATTGTTCTAATGAAATAATTGGGCAGCTACTTGTACGACATAACTTTAATTTTCGGTAAAATCACATTGAACAAGAATCTCACCTTCAGAGATGGTTTCCTTCAGGGTTCTGAAATAAACCGCTTGTTGTTCAGCAATATAAGCATGCGGTTTTAAAATGTCCAAACCGTTACACAATCAACAAAATCATCAGAAGTAAGCACCTGGGTGCACTACAGCACTATCGTGAAGTGATCTGTACCTTCCCATTTTTCAAATTGAATATTTGTCACTCGATTTTCATCGAATAGCATTTTTAAATTAGGAAGAGCAACTCTCATTAGCTGTTTTAACTGTCTTTATAGACATTAAATGGCATTTAGACGTTGGATTAGCACACATCATCATTTTTAGGCACTCTTTGTAGAATGGAAGATGCATGATAGTTCGAGATGTTAGATTGGCCACGTCTCCTTCTCCCAACATTAATTTAACATTCTGGTGATATATACATACACATACCATAGATGTTGCAGAGTCTCCAGCGAAGATGCATTGCTTTGGTCGCATAGTAAAAAGCTTTGTTAAGCCAACTTTGACGTTCGGGTATTCTATTTTGAACTTTTGATAGAGTTCATCTATATTGCACATCAGAAGTTGTTTTTATATATGGGTTCTTTTTCCATCTTCTAATTTTATTGATACAAAATCTTTTTTGCCTGGCATTACTCGACTGATATCTTTGCGAAGATAATAATTTTTTACTAAGCTTTCAGTTTCCGCAGGTAATTTACGACCATCACGAGGATTCGGTGAAGTCAATATACCTAACTGCTCTAACAGCTGTTTTGCTTTTTTTGCTTGGCGTCAAGATGTTCCAAATTCTTGAGCCAGTTTATTGACACTCCAGGACTTCGGTGCAAAAGTGAGTATCATAGTCTAGCTGGATGTGGAAGTGGAGGGATCATTGAACTTTTCTTTGAGTTGATTCAATATTTCGTCGTTTTCCATTAATCCGTCTGTCTGAGTAGCAATGTGTTGGAACTTGTCTTCCGGAATGAAAGCTTCATCTTGGGTATTTTGGGAATAATCACTTGATGCCTGACTTGATTGTGATAGGACAATATTTGTATCTGAAGGGGATTCACATAGCAGACGTTTACTGCACGTCTCACACACATAGACATCAGCCGAAATAGTCCACTTTTCACTTATCGTTTTAGATATTTTTCTAAAACAACGATCACCATAGAGAGCCATAATAAACAATTTTAGGAAAAGGTGCGCGGTTTTGTACTCAGTTTCAGTTGAGCGAACGATGAGTGGTGAAATATTCAACTAAGAATAACGGATTTTTACACATAAGCGAGACAGTTTAGTGTCATATAGTTCTCTTTTTAGTATATAACGATAATTAGAGTTGCATTTGTGACACTTTTTATAGCTACGAGATGGCGTTATTGGTTTGTTTTATCGTCATATTACAGTTGTTTAATTTGCTATTTTGAAATAACTATTCATTATTATGAGAAATATATTTTTGCATGTAAGAAAGAAATAGAAATAGTGTTGTATTTCAGTATGTGATCGCGTAAAGCCGATTGGTTCAAAACGGCTCACGGCTATGCATATGTAGTGTATGTGCACTAAGTCTTAAACTATTGGAGATCACGTTTGAATTTATTTTGTGAAGAATAAAGACACTTTTAGCTTTAATTTAAATCAAAATTAAAAAAAAAGTATTGATGTTACTTAACCATTGATTTGAAATTTTCACTTCCGGTTTTCTACACGTTCAAATTTCGAATTCGACAATAAAATTAAAAACTTCAACTTTTTTACTATAAGAAACAATACTTTTAGTTTTTTGTTACAAATTAATTGGCACGGAAAAAAAGCATCTTAAAATTTATATCTTCACTATAAGTAAATTTTTAAAATTTCATAATTCAGCAATAAACCATCACACGAAAAAAATATCGTGTGTCCACATCCACGTCTACCAGAAGTATAACTGACCAGAGTATTAACAAAATTCACTACCTCATTTTTTTTTGGTTGTCCGCTTGACGTGAAATGCCCCTATATCTACCGCTAAATAGCAGTACTTATTTGCATTGCTGTGTTCCGGTTGGAAGGGTGAGCGGGGTTTTGAAATGACTGGATAATGTGATATAATCTTCAAATCACAAGTTTGGCAATGCGCTAATGATTTCCTTGGGACATGACGATATATCGACTGCGATGACGTTTACTACCAAGCAGGTTGTCAGCTTGTTTGTCAACCTGAACAAATGATACAAAATGAAATAAAATATTACATAAATAAAATTTTACAGTTAAGATGTCAGATTTCCCGATGTATTCTTCTTCACGGAACTACAAGGAATTCTTAGGAATGAGATAAAAGTTAAAGATCTTGCAGATAAACTTGAAAACCTAGTACATAAAAAGTTTAGCATTCGTAACAAAGAACTCTTCGTTATTTATCACAATAAGCTAATGATGATGTCGCGACAACAATAGAGAAAGGAATGTTAAGATCGTTTGGACATATAGAAAGGATTGATGAATGTAAAATGGATGGAAGAATTGGTATAGGACGAACGAGGCGAACATATCTTAACCAGGTAGAAGAGTCTGAAGTACCAAGAATAAACGAAGTTCTATGAAATGACTAATGCGGGTAAGGGAAGCAAGAGAGGTATGACAAGATCGTAACAAGAGGAGATCTATAGTCTCTGCCTACCCCGGTGAGACACGTGCAGACGTAATGTTTGTACCTATGTAATAAGTCGTAAAACTGTGAAAGTGGATACAAAAATTAAATAAGGTATTTAACATATAATTATCTCTTTTAATCTTCACGATATATGCACATTTATTTCTCATCCTCTGCTGGAAAGAAAATCTTCCCAAGAAAGGAGGAGGTTAGCCCATAATTTTTGCAATGGGCAATCGTGTTGGCAACAGCGACAGGGTTGCTGCTGCCCATCCACGACCTATGCATTTGAGTTACACTGTTTCGGATGGATATACCACCATTTATTGGTTCTGATAAGGTACCAAATACGTCTTACGATACCTGCTACAAAGCGAGGTACTATTCCACTCTGCCGGTACGTTAAGCTCATTATATTGTATCCGAGAACTCGATATCTTAAAAAAACAACTTCGCAAGTAACCGATACTATATTTGAAGCGCATTGTCTATCTATTTCCGTAAATCACGTCATGTTAAATTCTATCCGAAATTTGCGGATGGAAGACCAAAGATGCATAAAAGTTCAATAACAATCAATGAGTATTGAATGACTTCAGTCCGCCGTAATCGACGTAACCGATACAGCGCGGTTCGGTTTTTCACGAGACACTGCCCCGCAAAAGAACAACGGATTCACCAAATGAGCCGTGAAATTAGGGCTGTACATGGAGCGAGCGCTAGTATCGGCTTACTTAGCCGCAAGTTACGAGCGCAAGCGGAGAAATCACTGATAGCGGATATAAATTAAACCCCAGTAATATAATGACGTCAAGTTTGAGAGATTGTACGAATGTGTCGTTACTCTTACAGGCTATTGCACTCTTCTGTATTTTAGGATGACACATTCTATAATATTTTAAACGCGAAAGTTATTATGTTTGATGGGATGCGTGTTTTGATTGATTTTATTAATTCATGTCAAAAGTCCAGAATAGATTTAAATAAATCACTTACGAGATAAGACTAAGAGACTACTACTTAAGATTATGTATCTATTTTCCTAAATAAAAATACCATCGGTCGTTTTTAGTTAATGAGAATATGCTATTATTTTAAAGGTATGCAGTGGTTGACAGGACCGGGGGTAGAAAGCTAAAGTCATAAGAGTTTGTTGAGTATTTTGTATGCAGTTAAGGTAAATAAAACATGTACATGTGATTTTTTGTCTTCATGTGATTTTTTATTAAGTACGTTGTCTTCTGGCGATTTTTAATTGATAATTTCTAACGACTACTACTCATAGTTGTCATTTATGTAAACTAAGCACATATGCTGAAACTATATAGTTAGATGTTTTTATATTGCATTAAAACATCTAACAAATCTGAATTTTAGAATATTATTGTCGAAATTTGTAGCATATATAATATTCAATCACAAAGGCGTACACATGAAGCAACTAGCGACTGCTGTAGTTAATGTAGTGGTCGCTACCGCCTGTAATTTGGGTCACAGATGATCCGAATCGCATTATTAACACGTCGGCCAGGCGGCCGCGGATTTCAGGCGGGCGGTGCAACCCGACACCGGTATTGTCCTGTTTAGCGGTTTATTAAGCTTGGCCTTTTACTGACATGTCTACCGCGCTCGCGTATGTACCGCAGACGAGTCTATTAGACTACCGGCTTTGAGAGGTATTATGCGACGAGGTCGAGCGTCGATTGTTTTGTGATTTATAGCCTGCAGCTAGGGCTGTCCATATTTTGAACTCAAATTTTAAGGTTCAGACGTTGACATAGTAGCTTGTCGTGAAAAACCCTTTTTATATTCGTTTCAGTTGTGAGGTACCAACAGAATAAAATAGTACGTCCCCCTGTACCAGTGTCGTAAGAGGAGCCTGATTTAACAGAACTAATAGATTGCGGTATATCTATCCGCAACAGTGTAGCTCAAATACACAAAGCGGGTATGGGCAGCAGCATCCGCGTCGCGAAAGCTGCGCTCTGCGATTGCCAACACGCTTGCCCAGCGCGGCAATTACAGGCAAACTTCCATCTTTCTTGATGAGTTTTATGATATAACTTTAAAGTCAAATTATCTTTTAAGATTTTTGATTCGTGTTGTAGTCTTTTGTTCTATTTTATCAAGCGAGTCTATTTTTCTTTTCTGCTATGTTACAAACTTACGAAGTGGTTTTGTAATTAGCACATAAACGCGTTGGATTTGATGTGAGTTTATTACTTATTAATGAATATTCATTTGTGATAAATACCCAGCATAGTCCAAACTTTTTCATTGGTTATTTGCGAAGTCTCTCCGTCTAGTCCCATTATCACTATACAGTATAAACAAAGCCGCATTCTGCTGTCTGTCTGTCCTTATATGCTCAGATGTTTAAATCTACACAACGGATTTGTTGGGGTTTTTTTGATAGATGAAGTATTTCAGGAGAGAGGTTTATATGTATAATACATGCATAATATAGTAAAGAAACACTGATAGTTATAGAGTTTTCTAATGTGATGGCGTAATTAAACATCTTTATTTTGCAATTACATTGCAAACGCTGGCTGAACGCGATGAGATAGATTAAAATAAAACATGCCGTGATTGTATATGTCTCTCATAATAACCATTTTTTTATCCTCATTGCAAACGTGCGAAACCAGGATCGCTAGATATATATTATATATATATACATTTTACAGTCTGCGTTAGTTCTCTGATGCCAGACTATTGGTGTTATTCGATATTCAATAATAGTTCACTATTTGCGTTCACGTATGTAACTATTTGAGATAGGGACGACTAGCGTTATTTGTTAGTAGTCTATTATTTCCTGGCTTCTTTCCAGTCGATTTCTGGATATTTTTCGATATCGAAGATTGCCTATGTTTCCTGTGGTTCAAGATATCATGATCATCATATTAGCGATAGAAGTCCATTGTTGGACACAGGCCTCCCCAAGAAGGAGGGTAGGTTGTCCATAATTGCTGCGCTGGGCAAGCATGTTAGCAATTGCAGAACGCAGCTTTCGCGACAGGGAAGCTACTGCTCATCCCCGCCCCGTACATTTGAGCTGACTTTTTTGCATGGATATACCGCCATCTGTCGGTTCTGGTACCTTACTCGCCTCTTACGACACCTGGTACAGAAGTACTATTCTACTCTGCCGATACATCACGGCTAAAGTTTTAATTATTATTTTCATTATATATATATATTAAACAAGACGAAAATAATTATAAAGAATAAATATTACAAGAAATATAACAAAATGATAAATTATTTTTCTGCTCTTTAGCCGATTATGATATTCTATTTGGAAGCTGAGGATGACTCGATGTGATAAGGCTGTAGCTTCAATGACTTGAATGACTTCAATTGCAGACGCTCTTCGCCTTTTAATATGTATTACAAACGCTTTAATTCAATAAACGCAAATCTTTAATTTTGACTATAGCAATAAAGGGCACCTGTCACATGACCAAGTTATTTCACTGACGCTTAAAACCAATTGTTTTTATCACACATTTCATACGTTAACCGGACTTCGAGATAAGCTAATTAAAAACAAATATTTTTATCGTATATTTATATATTGTCCAGACAGAATAAATACAAATGATTATCACATAAATCTAAATCCTATTTGTGAATCGAACCTACGACCCTTGGTGCATAAGATAGGAACACTATCGAATCTGCTATCCCCCCCTTCACAAACTGATGCACTTAATATCATGAACAGGTTATTAGTTCCTAGTGCTCCCGTGACCAGCTAACTGTGTGAGTGTGTCAGTCAGGGTAATCGCATGCCATGTGTAATCCTATCCCGTATAGCCGACCAAGCAGTTCGCTACCGACCACCTGGTTGATATATTTTTAGGGTTACCAGGATTGAGTCACAAAACGACCTGCTATTTTGTTTTTTTCCATCCCTATGATCCGGTTTAAAACCTCTTTCGTTAACTTCTCCTTTTTTTATTAATTAGCTAGTCTTATTCAGAGTTAGTAAATTGAATTTTGACTGATCCACAAAGACTAAGTAAATACATATATGTGTATTTACTCTTTATTGAATCTTGCTATAAACAAATATATTGTCAGTCAAATAATTGCAAGATTCAAATGGTATTTTCTAATATCAATTTATATATTTAGGATTCACTAGATAATGTATAATTTAAGAATAAGTGATAATAAATTGAAATATAATTTGATAATTAAATAGAACCGGTTTATTTCTTCAACAATATAATAAATGCGAGAAAGGTCATAGAAATATAGGAATAACAAGTGCCTTGGCATTTTATTAATTAAATACAGTTTGTAAACTAAACCTAAACTAATAATGAGTATTCTGAAACAATTTATTCAAGATATTAATATGCAGAACACCGAAAAACCATCGCAATTTTTTTTAGGTAGCACACTCGGGTAATTTACCCTATACTATACCTTACGGTAGAAAGAACTCGATATCTCAAGTTACATAGCCGCTATAAAAAAAAATCTCGTGCAAAAAATGCAAGGAATCTCCTTTGTTGAATAAGAAGCGTATAATAAGGCCTTAGTCGCGTTGATTTATTTAACGTCAAAAATATTTTTTTAAATAGAATCTATAAATAGTTTACCTAGTACCACTGTACGCTGAATGAACAAAAGAGTATTGTCTGAAAATGTAGATATCCGAAGTTTTAGAAGAAAAAAAATTAATGACCGCCATATTTAATACTTTAATATTATGTATTCCATTGAGTTGGCATTGGCGGTAAATACGAGGAAATATAGTGGATCTGTGGAAATTTAATTACACTAAGTAATTAAATTATAATTAAAGTAAATTTTGAGCAATATAAGTAAAGGCGTATTTGTTTGCGAATTGATAGATTTATAATATTTTTATCAGAACAGAGATATTATATATATTATAGATATTATTATCCTCTATATTATATATTATATGTATAATACAGAGGATAGTAGAGTCTGGTATGAATAATTTGGTTAACAGATCAACCATGATCATTTTCATCAAAATCTCACTGGGAAGCACTTCAAAATTGTTTTGTGATATTTTGACAGATTCGTATAAATTGATGTGTAGGTATGTAAGTACATCATGTTTCTTTAATAAAATTAATTCTTAATCTGTATCCAATAAGTTAGTTTTTTTAAGGTGTGTGTAAATCGCACCGGCGGTATGTTTGATGTTTTATATTTGTGGGAGTCGTGGGGTACCGTCGGAATAGAATAGTACCGCCTTCTGTTCCAGGTGTCGTAAGAGGCGGTTCCGGAACCGGCAGATCGCGTATATCCACTCGCGATCTGCCGGATCTGTCGGCTTTTGTAGTATAAACTTAGTGTAGTCTAAAAACGTATGTATTCGCAGTTTTTGGTGTTTATCTATACTTAATATTTGATTTTGTAGTTATGTTGATGAGGCATAAACACGCAGAAAGGATGGATTAAAGTTGAATGACGATACAAATAAATAGAACGGATGTGAAAGGAAGAGTCGATATAGGACGATCTAGGTGAATGTACCTTTAACGGGAAGACGGGGTATTAAGAAGTAAAGGAAGCGAAAGAGGTATGCCAAGATCGTAGCAAGTGGAGATCCATAGTCTCTGCCTACCCTGATGGGACACAGGAGTGGCGTATGTATGATTCGAGAAATACCCTTTCGACTAAACCATTTGTGTTAACATTTACTAAAGTATTGGAGCATATTACTTAAGTTTTTAATTAATGAGATTAACTGTATTCCACATATTTTTTTTCAATATATAAGAATATTACAGGTACCTATCTAATATACGTTTAATATTTTTATGATTTATTGCCATATTACATATATATATATATATATATATATAAGCTGTGCCCGCGACTTTGTTCGCGTGGTTGTCGGAAACTCTATCGAGATTCTTTTTTGATTGCTCACGTTGGTTTATGTTATTGTATAATCGTGAAAAAGATGTTTTTTTTAAATAATGTGTCAAAAAATAATGTTTTTAAAATAATAGGTCTAAGTACTTCGGCATAAATTATTTTTTACTTTTGTTTAAAATAAAGCACGCTGCATTCAACCGTTCCGTAGGGAGCCGACCACGTGTCTGAGCCGTGCGGCATGGTACCTCGCAAAGATACACTCGCGAGTGGTAGTGGCAAGCACAGCGGTGGGGCGAGGCCCACCCCCCCTCACAGATCCTGAGATTAGCGCGTTTAAACAAACAAACAAACAAACAAACAAACTCTTCCGCTTTATAATATTAGTATTGTATAGATTGTACATCTGATCATAAAAAGAAATTAATGTAAAAGAGAATAGAAGAACATTTTTTTTAATTGTGGTACTCAATGCGCGAATTGTTTCAAACAGGCATTTAAAAAAACAGGCAGTAAATTTATATTTAAATATTTTTTCTTGGTACAAGTCAACAAGCGTACTGTTATTTGCAATTATATCATTCGTTTATGACATATACAAATATAGTCATCAGATTTGAGGATCGTTTATTATTAACTAGCAACCCGCCCCGGCTTCGCACGTGTGCAGTGTGGACAAAAAAATGGTTATTGTCGGTTATCCCTGAGTGATGGAAATATACCAACTTGGTCTTTACTATGATATATCTCGTCCAGTTCAGCCAGCGTTTGCAATATCACAATGCTATATGACATCACAATGCTTGTAAAATTATTAATTTTTCTTTACTATATCATGCATGTATTATATATATAAACCTTCATCTTGAATCACTCTATCTTTTAAAGAAACTGCATTACAATCCGTTGTGTAGTTTTAAAGATCTAAACATACATAGGGACGGACAGTACAGACAGTTTTGTAATATACTATGTATGTATGAGCTCATATTGCTATGTATTTCATTATAATACTGTTGTGGTCGAATAAATTTACGTAACTAACTAACATATTTTAAAATACTAAATGTAAACGGTTAGTATGATCCCTGTAAGTTAGTGTTGCCACTGTATCCATTTCCACTCGTTAACTTTTTGCCGCCAATTCCTCAGGAAACCACCGACATCACAACTGACATTTGATGTTGCCTCGAAACTGACAGTCGGACATGTGCTGCCATAACAATGGCCGTTTGACATGCAAAAAGCTAATTTATACAGCATAAGATTAAGGCTTGTTTTTGTTAATTTACTGATTGATTGATATAGAATGATTGGAATGAAATATGTATGTTAATAGGTTGATGATTGATTCCAATTCAATCGTTTGATTATGAATCGTTCAACCATAGAGTTATGACGCAGTAATTAAGTGTCTATGAATTTAATTATGCTACAAAACTGGATAACACATCAAAATGTGCCATAACAGCCTTTTCTTAGAAAACACTCCGTTTTTGTAGCCTATTACATTAGATACACAATATCATCGCTATAACCTTTGTAATATTATATACGATTTCATTAATTTTCTTACATAATTATATCCTCATATTATGTCTCTTATTTGAAATACAATATAAAAAACTACAAGTGGCCAATTATATTCAAGTGTTTCGAATGAAACCGGCAATTTTTTTTATTATAACTACCATTATTTGAAATGAGAAATTAATGTTAATGCCTAAAGATAAACCTCAAAAGTCTATTTTAGTTGCCATTTGAAACTTTAATCGAGTACAAGTAATAAAATAAGCCGATAAAAAAGTTAAGTTACATAATTTCTTTGCTGAGAACAACGATGCGCGCTTGTTAAAAAAAAAATTAAATATTCAATTACAAAATAAAATTGCAGCAAAGGTAACAGCTATACAGCCAGGTGAAGCTGTCTGTTAGAGTTAAACTAGTAGTTTATATTAATTAAATGATAAAGAGGTTGAAAGTTAGAAGTTTTCGAATTGATTACACGTTCGGAAATGAAACTGTTGGTAGCTTAAATAAAATATGGCGACATATAAATTCAGTTGACGGTAAAAAGACGCCGCGGTTGGCAGACGATCGAGCATGGACAAAATGAACATGCAAACGTTATTTAAAAAATTCTGGAAACAGTAGCGTAAATAGGATCGTTAATTATTAGCGAAGGTACGAGTTACTGTGACCCTGAAGGAATCTTTGACCACGTGCTATAAACCTATTTTGGCTTAGTTGTTTTGTTAATATTTTTTTAACCTAATACCTTACACAACGGTGTATGGTTTTATTTAAACATGAAAATATATAGTAAAATTGTATTTTTTCATGTAGGGTAAAGTAACCTGTATTTAATGTACCTGTTCTTCTTATATATACTATATAGAAATAGAAATGATAATTATATTGGTTGCATTTTAAAAGGTACAAGTACCTATGCAATTTATTCGGCCAGATTTAAAAACTAAGATGTTATTGTCTATGCAACTAAGGCTAATACTATCTAAGATGCAGTTAAAAGGTTTACTGTGAATAATCTACTTTTAAGAGAAAAGATGACAAAAGCATACAATTTGTAGGAACTGAACTGTGAACGGAACTGTACCGTGAGGTACAGGCAGAGTAGAATAGTACCTTCCGCTGTACCAGGAGATGCGACTAAGTTCCCAGAACCGACAGATGGCAAAATATCCATGCAAAAAAGTCAGCTCAAATCTACAGGGCGGGGATGGGCAGCAGATTATTGTGGGAATTTATTGTTATTATAATAATAAAAGTATCTTAAACGAGTAAAATGGACTATATCATGTATGCACAAAAGAGATATTTGTCTCAAATATAAAAAAAAAATATTTTTTTTTTACTTATAGAGAACTACGTGAGCAATAAATAACATCAACCATATTTATTCCGTATTTTCATGAAAACGAAAATAATGCGCGAGAAACTGCGAGTCCTATAAAAGTCTTATATGAATTATTCTCCCAGTTCGTATTATAATAGTTATATTTGTTTTGGGTGAGGATCGAGCCCACGACCTTTGGCACACAAGAAAGGACCACTACGACTGCCATCCGCGCCATCGGGCCAGTCATATTTTCATTCACTCATTCATTCATTCACTCAAGCAATTAAACCTTTTTTCTTCATAATATTAGTATAAATAAAAAAAGATCAGTTTGCCCAGCAACCATCATATATAGGAGACAGAAGACAGCCCGCTCGTTAATTACTTCAAACCGCCTCAAGTGCCGGTGCCACAAACAGATCCGATTACTAGTTTTTATATAGTCACTTGCAGCAGTCATTAACTATAGTTAGGACAGGAAATATGTATATGTTATATATATAATACAATATATTTATATATATTGAAGTCCATTGCTGAACATAAGCCTCTCCAAAAAAGGAATTATGCCCATAATTGCTGGGCAAGCGTGTCGGCAATCGAAGAGCACAACTTTCGCGATGGGGATGCTGCTGTCCATTGAGCTACTTATTTTGGATAGATATACCGCCACCTGGTGCATAGGTAGTTACAATTATACTATACTAGCACTTCACATATAAGGTATTATATAAAATCATTCTAAGATGTAGACCAAAACTACTATTAAAGTAATTTTAAAAGACGTAGATTTAAAGGATTTCAGTTACCATTATTACGTAAGCCTTAGGACGTCTACTGTTCGACCTGGGTCCGCTGATATAACCCACTATTTTGGTGGCTTAATGCCCATAAATATCCGCTAGACAGATTTCAAACGAGTGTCTTTCTGTGCGTCATAATTTAAGTACGCAGATTTACGCATTCATTATTCATTTACTAATTTATGTTCTCAGCGTTTGATAAAATTAATTCGGTAGTTAACTTTATAACACTACTAGCTGTGCCCGCGACTTCGTCCGCGTGGATTAGTTTTTTTGGGTACCATACCTCTTTACCTTAACTTACATAAATTAACTATGAATGTCATGTTTATTTATATCTAATCAATGGCCTGAAAAATAAGTTTCAAGTTTCTAGCTCTAAAATTAACGATTCTTCTATACAACTTTTCATCCCTCCTTTCGACCCCTTACAACTCTTATTTATAATTAAAAAAAAGTCTGTCCTTTCTAAGGGTCTAATGATTGTCTGTGCCAAATTTCATCAAAATCGGTTGAGAGGTTTAAGCGGGAAAGCGTAACAGACAGACAGGTAGTAGGGATATCTTAGAACTGAATGTAACAAACAGCATGCAAAATTAAAAAAGGGAAAATACATATTAAATGATACTTAAACATAACCAAACTACTAAAAAGTATCTTAATATAAAGTCAAGAATACATAAGCAGAAATAAATTTAAGAAAAGTAAAACTATTTAAATGAGTCAGCTATGAGTCAAGATCGATTTGAACCTGGCCGACGGATAACGAAACTCGTAAAAAAACTACTCTTTTAACGACTTTAAACCGCGGTTTATTTAACATTTTACGTTTTCGCGTTTTTTTATATATCTTTATTGTTTTACGTATCTATTCTAATAATATAATCTTCGGCATCGTTTTTTACCTTCATAATTTCACAGTTTAGTTTTTATTTATTTTTAGTTTTTAATTTTATACCTTCGCGTTTCCATTCGCGCTGTAGCTGACAGTAATTTATCGAAAAAAAGTAAAATAATAATAATAACAAATTTTTAAAACATCTCATATATTGACTAGACTCCGTAATCACTCGCTTAAAGCACTTGCGTTACGGACATAGAAAAACAGAGGAATCAAAAATATAATACTTAAATATCATAATATAAATATTTGTCACTAGCGTCTGCGTCATCGGATCGTGTTGGCAATCCCAGAGCGCGGCTTTCGCGACGGGTTTTCTGCTGCCCATCCCCGCCCTGTGCATATCAGCTATTTATTTTCGGACGGATATACCGCCATATGTCGGTTCCAGTACCTTAATCGCCGTTAATCAAAGTAAATCCGTTAATGGCTTAGTTTTATTACGTTTTGCCTGATCAAAAGCTCGGATGAAGCAGGAGCGAGTGGCTAGTTAATTCATATTTCATATAGCACTAGATAATTACATTTTAACATAATAGCGGAGTCGTGTGTTACGGGTGAGTGTCACCATATTAAATTGACCGCGGTGGCCTTCGTCTTAAACGTTTTTCCCAAATGCGTCATTAGAGAGCGTTTGGCCTGAGCTATGATAGAATAAAAAATACTTTCGAGGTTGAAAAATTCTGAATTATATCTATACATATAAAGATTAATCCCTATTTCCCTTGTTCACACCATCTCGAGTGAACGGCTGGACCGGTATCGCAATTTTTTGTTGTTGTGTATGTTATTTTTAGGAACGGGTTTTTTTGTGAGATAAAATAAAAAATTGCGCAAAAAATTATGAAATTTAAATATACTTCAAACACTTTTTATTTTCAATATAATTTTACTAAATAAAATGTATATTATTTAATCTTAATTCTATCAATTTGAATTAAATAGTCATCGTTAGTATTAAATTTAAACAAATCAACTTGCCTATTGGCTTTATAAATTCGACGTGACGTGAAGAACCGTACAGGTCGTATGAGGCAAGCGTACCTTAACCGACAGATGACGGTATATCCATCGTAAACAGTGCAGCTCAAATGCATTTGAGGGCGGGGATGGGCAACACCATCCCCGTCGCGAAGCTACACTCTGTGATTGCCAACCACATTGGCAACATATCTCCTTTCTTGGGGAGCCCTATGTCTAGCAGAGAACTCCCAATGATTTTAATGATGCTGATGATGAAGTACAGACTATGGATCTCCACTTCCTACGATCTTGGCATACCACACTCGCTTCATTTACTCGCATTAAAAATTATTATTATTATTTGTAATGCTCTAATCTATTTACCTTAAAGTCTAGTCAAGAAATGAGATGTATATTTTTATTAGACCAGGTAGACAACCAAGCATACAGTCCGCGTGGTAGTAAGCATCAATACGGCCTTTATACGCTCATAATATCACAACTTGAAGATATCATGTCACACTGTCCAGCAATTTCACTGCTTCTTTGGCTGCATGGCTGTGCAGACGACGTTCCGCACGCGTCTCTCATGATTCGATCGTTATAACCGCGAGGTTGGTATCACCATGGGATGGTGGTGGGATTGCCTCGCTCACACAAATCGGGACAAAGCAACGCGAACACTACTATTTAGCAGTAGAAGAAAGTAGTGAGGTACCAATGCAGACGACTTACGTATGAGGTCTCATGCATGATTTTTTATTTCATCACATCAGCCATAAGACGTCTACTGCTGCACATAGGCCTCTCCAATTAATATCTTTAGTTCGTTTTAGTCAGGTCGTCGGACCATCTTGAGGGTGGACGCCCTACGCTACGCTTGCCGGTACGTGGTCTCTATTTTTTATTTATCCATATGATATATGTAAATCGCTGTAACCCATCAACTGCACCGGCTGCCGAAAAATTAGTCAAAAGCCGCGTTTTTACCGCCATAACGAGGCTCTGTATCAAATTTGATACATCGCCGACCGCATACCGCGCGCCCCGCGCACTCCGCCTGCCGCATTCCGCGGCCGCAAATGGTCACTGTAATGGCCCTTGATACCACCGTCGGCTGCCACCATGAAATATCGTATACCAGATTTGATACGTCACACTTATTAGAATAATTGTCCGCGCACATTTTCTTGTTCTCACCCCCGTCTGATATTGATAAATCTGTACAAAAAGTTGGTCCCGTCTCCGTCTCATCAATGCGCCGCGCGCTGGTGGGTCTTCGCGTTATTTTTGTAACGTATATCACACGCATTTTTTTTTATATTTCACCAGGTTTTCAAACAAGTAGGTATACAATCCGCGTGATAGTAAGCGTTACCGCAGCCATAGACAATCGTTATATCACTAGTGCGTAGCGGCAACACTTGCTTTGTGACTTTAAGATATTATGACACATTACCTTGTAATTTCACTGCCTCACTCACTCTATAAACCGAGACACGTCAATACGACCATTTCTATCATCATCATCACTGCTGGACATAAGCCTATCTAAGAAAGGAGGTTTTTGCCCACAATTGCCTCGCTGGGCAAGCGTGTTGGTAATCGCAGAGCGATTCGCGACGAGGATGCTGCTGCCTATCCCCACCCAGTGCATTTGACCTGCGCTGTTCCGGATGAATATACCGTTAACTGTCGGTCCTAGTACCTTAGACGCCTCTTACGACACCTGGTGCAGTGGGAGGTACATTTCTACTCTGCCGGTACCTCACGGCTTACTTCTATCAAGCGGTAGAAATTAAAAATAGGTGAAAGTGACGTACCATTGCAGACGACCTTTGTAAAATGTCTTCATCATGTAAAACTTTATCATCTTTCCGAGAAGAAGGAGACTAAAACTTGGCTAATATTTTCCAAACGACAATAAGATATCTGAATGGTTAATTCTTTGCTCACCTTTAACTTAAAATCACTAAGACTAACAGTGTAATAAAATAATTGAAGCGGTTAAGGAAAAATTGAGAACTGGATAATAATTGTCATTTCGCAAAAATATCAAGATATATATCGCCAAATCGTGTTTGCATTGCTGTGTTCCAGTTTGTTGCGTGAGAGAGGGAGTGAAATTACTGGGTAATTTCACTCTCTGAGATGATGAGATGTACATGGTATCTACAGTTCACAGCGTTGACGACACGCTGATATCCTCGTGATAACACGAGCGTCTACAGGCTGCCCGTAGTGTTAGGTGGGAGCGAGGTACCAATGCACACCTTTGTTTGAGGTATGTAAATAGCAAATACACTGACAGCGCAGCAGCTATGGGCAGGAAATTCTTGCCTTCCTTTTTTTTATACTCGAAGTCTGGAAGACATGAAGCCTGGATGTCACGGCAAAATCGTGGTAACACAATAAAACTCCAACAAAATACAACAGCTAACGATTGGAAGATAATGTCTCCATATAATCCAGCATAATCGAGGTACGACTGGGCAATTAAGAGACACGATCTCATAAATCAAAATTAATATCAACTGCGGCCTCCCTGGTAAACGTATCAATCGGTCCCTAATTACAATAGGCGGTTCGTGGCGATCCACCGGTTTGATGTACGGTGAGCGCACATTAGCTGTGGTCAACTCGGGGCAATTTAAGTAGCTATCGTGCAGGTGTCAAAAGATGTGTTGTGTGGGCAAAAAAAGCCATGAGCAGTAAAACGTGAGAAGGCAGAGAGCGGGTCAAAGATTACGGCTCGCAGACAGTGTTCCGACTATATGTGTATTATAGTTTTAGTTATTGTGCCTTTTGTATTTGTTGCGTGTCTGGGTGTGAAATGTGTATTCTAGTATTGTACTTGTAATTCCTCTGTTGTCTGATATCTGTAACACAAGTGTATAAAGCTACTTATTTTGGAGTCAGTTCACCACGTGGGTTGTCGTGTTTATTTTTTTTTTATTTATTGGGCTGTGTGGTTTCTGCGGTGTAGACCCCACAAGTGAAATAACAACATTCAGTATACCTCTACCTCTATAAAGACGGGTCCGATGGTGCTGATGGTAGTGATCCTATCTTGTGCACCAAGGGTCGTGGGTTCGATTCCCACCCAGAGCAAATATTTTGATGACGATATTTGTGTTTGTTCTATGTCTGGGTGTTAAATATATGTATTTAAGTAGTATATTTGTGATTCATCTGTAGTCTGGCGTCCCTAACACAAGTGCTTTTAGCGACTTACCACGGAGTCAGGTCAATATAGAAGATATATGGGAATTTATTATTATTATTACTACTTCTTATATCGAACATTTGTGACCAAAATCAGGATGTCCGTTCCGGACTAGTCAATTGTATACATACCTGTTTTTGGACCAGGTCTGCTTGATAGTAAGCGTCACCGCAGCCTATAGACGCTCGTAATAGCGCATTCCCAACCTTGTGATTTGATGATATTGTGTTACATTACCTAGTAATTTCAACGCCTCTCTCACCGTTCAGAACGGAACACAGCAACGAACACTGCCGGCAGAAGAAATAGGTAAGGAACCAATGCAGGCGACCTTTGTGAAAAATATAGATTTGAGAATATTCACCTCTACACTGTCTGATCTTCCCACCATCGTCGGCGAGGTGCGTTAACGTGCGTTTTTATTATTATGACAATATTAAATCAAGGGCGTCGATGATTTATTGTACCTCGTTGAAACCCGCACTCTGGGACGGACCCGCTTTTTGTCCAGAGGATTTTTGCAGCCGGTATATGTGAGTTAAAGATTGCTGGGGCATTTGAGGTCTTACGATGACTCTGGCCTCGATTTGTGATTTAAAGAGACATATTTAAGGTCATTATATAAAGTGGAAGAATACCGTGTATTGCCGGCAGAGTAGACTAGTATCTCTTTCTGTGCCAGGTGTCGTAAGAGGTACCAGAACTTATAGACTGCGGTATATCCATCTGGATTAGAGTAGCTTAAATGAGGTCGGGAGTGAGCAGCAACCACATCGTGAAAGCTCGGCAATTATGGGTGAATTCCTCGTGCTTGAGGGAAGCGTGTCTAACAGTGGACTTCCAATGGCTGATATTATGATGATAAAAAGTGATTATTAGAAAACGCTGACACTTTTCGATAAGCTTTTTTTGAAAAAGCTAATTGTTAAAGACTTGCTTTTACCATTACTTAATAAAGAATGCTTTTCATTATAAAACCACCTTTAAAACCAGCATGATCATCTCACGGCAATTCTTCTTGGGAGTAACAAAAATGTTAATTAGCCATCGAGGAGTAGTTAGTGCTATTTCCCGAAATGTCTTAAAAATGCCATTACGCTCCAACAAAAGCTGAACAACGTGGTTGTATTGAAGTATTACTTTGTTCATTAGACTATTTAAAGTGATCACAATTATCATCGTATCAGCCATTGGAAGTTCACTGCTGGATATAGATCTCTCCAATCTCTGCTTGTTCTGCGATTGCAAACACTTCAAACCAAAACAGCAACTGGAACGTTGCATTTGGCGGTAGAAATAAGTTGATATCCTTCTGTTTCTCGTTTTATTTAAATAGAGTTACACTTTACATTAGTCCTTAGGGTTCGATAGGCCCAATGGCGCTTTCGGTTGCATTCCTATCTTGAGCGCCAGTGGTCAAGGGTTCAATTCTCACCCAGAGAAAATATTTATATAATGATAATTGTATTTGTTTTGTGTCTGGGTTTTGAGTATATGTATCTGAGTAGTATATTTGTAATTTCTTCTGTTGTCTGGCGTCGATAAAACAAGGGCTTTAAGCGATTTCCTTTGGAGATTGGTCAATGTATGATATGTTGTGGGGATTTAATACTTATTTATCGCTGTATTCTAATGGTAACGGGGAGTACACGGGCAAAACCGCGAAGCACTGCTAGTAGAAAATAAAAATTGCTGACCTTAGTAAATTTTAAAATACATCAAAGATTACGATATAAACAAAAAATGCCATCCAATATGATCAATGCTCCAAGCTTCAAGTGTCATCAACGATGGTCCCAAATAAATGTACGTACATTTGACATTTCCTAGTTCGAATTGAGTTCACGGACGCGGCATAGGATAATTAGCGTTGGGCATTGAGGTCTGTCCGTCCACCAATGGAAGATGTCAATGGACATACGACCCGACTCATTTGCTGAGGCCGACTTCAAACGCGCCGCTTTCCAAGCGAGTGTGGTCCATGTGATGAGGACGAGTTTTGGTACAAGTTATAGCTTATAGGCTTAACTGAAAAGGGAACTTACATAACTTGTACATATTGACAGGCCCTATGGTGCAGATTGTAGTGATCCTATTTTGTGTACCAAGGGTAGTGAGTTCGATTCCTACTCAGAGCAAATATTTATATGATGATATTTGTGTTTGTTTTGTGTCTGAGTGTTAAAATATATGTATTTAAGTAGTATATTTGTCATCCCTCTCTTGTCTAATGTTCGTAATACAAGTGCTTTAAGCGATTTATCATAAAATCAGAAACATATGATTGTTTCTGATTGTTTCTGCGCAGGAAACGCAATAAAATATTACTCATAAGAGTATGTTTAGATTTTTAAACTGTTTAAAATTATCATCATTAAAGCAGCCGTAAAACGTCCACTGCTGGACATAGGCCTCCCCAAGGCAGAGGGAATTTGCCCATAATTGCCGCACTGGGTAGGCGCGGTGGCAATTGCAGAGCGTAGCTTTGCGACGGAATGATGTTGCCCAGGCCTCTTGCTTTTAAGGTACATCGCGGGGTGGATATACCGCCATCTGTTGATTCCAGTACCTCAGTCGCCTCTTATGATACCTGGTACAGGAGAAGGTACTTTTCTACTCTACCAGTACCACACGACTTTTTAGTACCGGTACACGATATTCTGCCAGTACCACACGGCTTGAATAAAATAGAAGGTCTAATTTAAAATCAATTTAAAAAAAGGCTTTAAACAAAAGAAATATTAAGTATACTGGGATTGAGTTGCTCTAACCTAGCTTTAAAACAATGGTTTGTTAGCGACGATGGTGGTAGGGGTTCCATTACACTAGCTCTTTAATGTTCATGGAACCTTTATCATCACCGGGTTTTCTAGCAGGGTTCCTTTCTGATGGCTCGTATAATGAACCTACATTAAACTTAAGCTAGTATTAAACTAATGTGGTGGCCAGCAGACTAGTTTGAGGTAGGACTAATTTGCATGTTAGATGACTTATGAATTATGATCTTAAGATCACGTGAGGTCATTAGGGTCATCAGTATTATGAATATTATAGAATTTAGTACTGCATACTTTTCAAATATTATTGTTTTATTTATTTTGACGATGCGAACGTGCTAGGTATAAAAAATATTTTAGTGTTAGAGTTTGTAGGAAGAGAAATGTAATTACATTATTAGTGATGGGAACGACTCGCTGTCGACGACGACGACGACGACGATGACGACGCTGACTCTTATATTTGGACCACGCTCTACACGCCAACCGCCATCTCCTCCAACTCACATCTCCACATCATAAAAGCGAGGCCTGCCAGGTTTCTTCGCCTTTCGCAACGTTTGATTGGTTGGAAAATTAACCACGGCTTCTGCAGCTACAAATATATTATTTAAACTTATTTAACTAAGTTATATAAATTGCATTTCATTCACAATTGCTTTGTGTTGTAAAGCACGTTAAGTGATAGTAATATTTGTTAGAAGAAATGCTATGATTTGTTGATATTATTTATTTTATCATCATAGTATCAGCCATCAACGCCGTGAGGAACCGGCAAAGTAGAATAGTACCTCCCGCTGCACCGGGTGTCGTAAAAGGCGACTAAGGTACCAGAACCGACATGTGGCGGTACATCCTGAAACAGATGCACAGGGCGGGGATGGGCAGCAGCATCCCCGTCGCGATAGCTGCGCTCTGCGATTGCCAACACGCTTGCCCAGCGCGGCAATAATGGGCAAAAAACCTCCTTTCTTGGAGAGGGCTACGTCCAGCAGTAGACTTTCAATGGCTGGTATAATGATAATTATGATCTGCCATATTTTATATACATATACCTACATGTGATTGAGGAACCAATGCAGACGAGCTCATACAAATAACGTCTTCATTGGTTCCTGAATTATTTATTTATTTATTTAACTTTATTGCACAAAATGTACAAAAGGCGGACTTAATGCCAGATGGCATTATCTCCCAGTCAACCATTACACAAAACTGATATATATATATATAGTGGTGCAGGCAATATATATACAAAATAAATAAACGTGGCATACATATTTGTATAAATAAACGCAAAAAATGCATATGATATAAAAATATAATATGATATAATTGTATGAGGTAGAAACACAGATATATTGCTTGGGAGTTTCTTTTGTAACGTAAATAAGCAAAAGGAAAGCTAAAAGGGGGTAAAAAGGGGTTTGCAAAGTTAGTATGAATTTTTTCTGTTTTTAGAAGATTTTCGAATAAAATTCAGTACGAAGATTTTTTTTCCATTATTAAATCAGGTCGACATACAAGATATACAAGCATACAGTGCCCGTGATATTAAGCGTCACTGCAGCTTATAGATGCTCGTAATATCACAAGGATATCACTAACGCGTTGCCAACCTTGTGACTTGAAGATATTAGGCCACATTACCAGCCAGTAAATTCACTGCCTCTCTCACCATTCAGACCGGAATACATCATTGCGAGGACTGTTATTTGGCGGTAGAAATAAGTGGGAATGTGGTACCAATGCAGACGACCTTTTGTTCGAGGTTTCAGTTCTTCTTCATTGAAACTCATGAAATTAAAAATGTGTTTAGCTGCTTCTTCTAGAAGATGTTGCAAGCGACTGCTAGATGGTTTAATGACAAATACCAAAACAATATCCTCATAAAGTAGTTACACTCCACAATCCCCCGTCCTTTGATTTGTCGCCCAATTAATAAGAAAAACACGCCAATAAAGTGAGAACAACGCGTTGACGTATTATGACGATGGGGCGTGGATAGTCAACCTTTGGTAGTCATGTTCCAATAAATAAAAATAATCTTTATAAAATAAAAATATAAACAATAAATTATCTATATATTTGAGTGAGGGATAGACGTATTCTAAGGTAATGTAGAATAGTACCTCCCTATCAGATGTCGTAAGAAGCGACCGAGGTGCGACAGACAGATGGCGGCATATCCAACTAAAATTACGTAGCATGAAGTTCGTCCGCATTGGTACCTTATTCTCACCTATTTCTAGCGTCTAGTAGAAGTATTTGCACCGGTTTAAAGAGTGAGACAGTGAAATCACTAGGTAATGTGACAAGATCTTCAAGTCACAAGGTCAGCAATGCGCTAGAGATATCCTTATGATATTACAAGCGTGTATTGGCTACTACGCTTACTATGACGCGGAGTTTTTAAGTCAGAACAACGTCTGTCGAGTCAGCTGAAACTTATATACTATAACATTTACATAAAAAAAAAGGAAAATATGTTTGACATTTTTATTTGCGCTAGGTGGGAATCGAACCCACGATCTCTGGCGATCAAGGCCACCAAAGAATCTATATTAAAAGAAATGGATTAAAGAAATGTATGAATGAAGTTTTAACACTTATTCTGTTGTAAAAATAATATTTGTATTGACTGTAAGAAATTTAATTGACGTAAGGGACATACAGGCAAAAAGTTTTGTATTTGTTTATATCTGACTTTTGGTAATAGTTTCTAGTAAAAGAGGTTTCAGTTTCAATAGTATTTGTTAAAAACAGCTAATAACTTTATAAATAACGAATTTATTGTTTCTATTTTCCTTTTGTTGTGCAATTTGAAATGCAATTGTCTCTTACGACAATTGCATTTTGTCGATGATACTTCAATATAGAGTATGTAGGTTAAGTTAATAAGGTCCATTTTTCATCTTTTAATTTTTAATTTAATTGAATTTTCAACTTTATTTGCAACTGCTACTTATATACTACGCGGTATTGCACTAACATCGACGATTGACCGTCGATATGCCGCTAGTTTAGAATAGATATTAAATACGACCCCTAAATCATGCGTACATGGTTGTGCACCCCTGACGGTTCAGCGCGGTAGGAAGCTTATTAGTGTCCGTGAGAATGAGTGAGTGCGTTTGACAGCGGCTGGGCGTTGATGGGTGACCGCTGTGGGGCGACAGATTGTTGTCCGCGAGCTTACCACAACAATACTTTGTGATGGAAGCAATCAAGGACCTTGACAGAATAAATACTTTTTCGGAGGAGGGTTTTGTCACTCGGTTAAGAATTGATTCGGTTTTTTGTTTGATTGTATTATCATTTTACTTTTATTACTCTAGGTCGACAAACAAACATACAGTCCGCGTCGATAGTAAGCGTCACGACCTATAAACGCTCGTAATATCACGAGGATATCGACAACGCGTTACAAACCTTGTGACTTGAAGACCTTATTACCTACATAAGGTAGATATTTAAATTTGCTATCATTGATACCAATCCAAAAATCTAACTTAACAAAATTGCGGTATATAGTTTAGCGTTGTACAATCAAATTTTTTTATACATCCCAAATTACCTCTGGATACGTGATGAAACAAACAATTCATCACAGTAAGCAAGAATAGTGACGGATCGCGTGCGAGGGAGGGGCAAGCGCCGCCATTTTGGATTTATTTTTCTGCGTATCGTTATTTGCAATTTATTTATTTTCTTATAGTGTGAAGTCAGCAAACAAGCCTAAGCTCTGCTTGATATTAAACTTGCAACTTATAAGCGTTCGCCTCACCACAAAGTTTTAACTAGTGTGTCGCCAACCATTGAGCTAGAGAGATATTATTTCACATTTACTCAGTAATTTTACTCAGTAGTACATACATATTAGTAAATTTGGGTAATATTTAATTACTTCGAGAATTATATATTTTTTTGTAAATAAAAGCCATTGGATTCTGGCAAAGTAAAATTGTACCTCTACCAAACTGACTGAGATACCGGAACCGACAGATGGCGGTATATCCATCCTTAACAGCGCAGCATCGGTTGGGAATGGGCAGCAAATTCTCGTGGCGAAATTGCGCTCGCATGCCTGACCACCGCGATAATTATGGACAATATTCCCCCTATATTGGGGAGGCCTATGTCCAATAATGGACGTTCTTTGAAGATGATAAAATGAAATAAATAAATATACTATTGATGCTGCCTGTATCACGGACGAAGTCAGAGGCCACCGCTTATATTATTAATTGGCAAAACAATAACACGAACACAAAACCTCGTACCATATCCATGGATTTATCAAAACATTCTTGTCATCGCCGACAATTGAATCCACTGCGGCGTGAATTGGCGTCCGATTACTCGGACAAAGGCGGACGAGAAATGGCGTCAAAAATACCCAGCTCACACAACAAAGAGTAGAATCCATAGCGTTTATATAGCCTTCTGTTTTAGCCTCGTTTCGCATTTCGCGTTCCACCAATATATCTTACGCTCAGACTAGAGAATGTTTAGTCTCAATCAGAACCAAATTATATTTATGTAGAGATTGCTTTGGAATAATATAATTATTATTACGACTTAAAATTATGGTTTATTTCACTTTAAATATAGTTTGTATAATGTTTTAGTTACCTCGCGGTGATAGATCGCGCTTATAGAGGCTTGTGTCATCACAGGGATATCCCTGCACTAGCGTGTCGCGAACCCAGTGACCCAGTAAACACTATGTCACATTTACCTACTAATTGCTGCTCCCAGTTCCACTTCTATTTCGCGGTAGAAATATGTAGTGAGGTACCAATGACACACAACAATTTTATAACATCTACTTCATTGGAATTCTATACAGCGGAATAATCATAGCAATAAATAACGCTCCTTTTCTCTCTTAATTATCTATTAATATGCGGAATAAATGGCGTCTGATTGCAAAGACACATCGGAAGCCACATATTTCGTTCAATAATCTGAGTGGACACATTAGCTCGAATTATTCCAAGATCACGTTCTCTATTCAGGAATGGCATGAGAGCATTCAAATAATCAGCGGGACAGTGAAAGCTGAACAAAGAGACGGGAACATAAATAAAATAATTAGTACGAGTGTTGAATCGTTTAATATTACCAACAAAATTGTTATTTGAATAGGATTTGTTCACGCGCGCTGCGTGGTGCAAGCTACCGGATCAACACAGTTGAGAAATTTAAAAAATAAATGGTTATAAACCCTTTTCTAAGCCCATAAAGTGGAAAATACGATGAACTGGACAGTAATTTCGTGACAAGGATGCTGCTGCCCATCCTCACCCTGCAGTATTTAAGCAGTGCTGTTTCGGATGGATGTACCGCCATTTCTTGGTTCCGGTATCTCAGTCGCCTCTTACGACACGTGGAACCCACGACAGGTTCGATCTCTATTATCATCGTTATCATATCAGCCGTTGGAAGTCCGCTGCTGGGCATAAACCTCCCAAAAAAGGGTGAATTTTGCCCGTAATTGCCGCACCGGGCAAGCGTGCAAGCGGGCAAGCGCATTGTGCATTGTAATTACACCTTTTGGAAAGGATATACCGCCAAATGTCGGTTGTGGTACCTTAGTCGCCTCTTACGACACCTGGTGCAGCGGGAGGTACTCTGCCGGTACCTCACGGCAAATTATAAAATCGGTCAAACAGTTCTCGAGTTTAATTGTTACAAACAGACAGTAAAATCTTTCCTCTTTATAATATCAGTGTAGAGAAATATATACAATTGTAATTGTATATACATCTATCCACTCTATATGTCCTAAGTAGCTTCTATCAACATAAAACATTTCACATAACCGCACAAATTTCATCCCTTAACCCACAGCTCGAACAAGCAGCATAATTGAAATTTGAATAGCTTTACTATCGCTAACAAGCCAGCGCGGAGGAATTATACAGCCTTAAAGCCCTATCAAATGTCGCTCAGAGCCTCCCAACGTCGGACACCGATCAATTTAATAAATGCTCCGCTTAAAAAATTAATCCAGCGCCATATTGTTTTTTAATCTGCCCGTGTGATGTGTATACAATAATGGATTATTATTTCATGTTGATAATGTGAATTAAATAGAATGCCTAATATTATCGGTCGTTGGACGTCCATTGCTACGACGTCGCCGAAGGCGCAGATGGTAGTGGTCCTATCTTGTGCGCCAAAGGTCATGGGTTCGATACCCACCCAGAGAAATTATTTATACGATGATATTTGTGTTTTTTCTGTGTCTGGGTGTTAAATATATGTATTTAAGTAGTATATTTGTAAATTATCTGTTGTCTGGCGTCCGTAACACAAGTGCTTCAAGCGGCTTCCCACGGATTCAGGTCAATGTATGAGATGTTGTGGGCATTTATTATTGTTATTTATTGCTGGACTGTATGTAGAATGTCTAAGAGATGTTCTAATTCTTGTAAATATTGAAAATATTTTATTGTTCCATTAATCAGAGGTAAATTATACAAAGGTATGGATTGATATTCTCATCTATTGCTGCCGTCAAACAGCAGTATTTGTATTGTTGTTTGGTTTGAAGGGTGAGAGAGGCAGTGAAATTACTGGGTAATGTGACGTTATACCTTCAGGTTACAAGGTTGGCAACGAGTTAGTGATATCCTTGTGATATTACGAGCGTATATAGGCTGCGGTAAGTTTTTAATCATTCTAACGACGTTATGCCACATTACACAGTAAATTCACTGTCTCAGTCATCCTTCAGACCGGAACACTGCTATTTGGCGGTAGAAATTGGTGAGAGTATAATAGGTAGGTACAGTATAATAGAAGAAATAGAGGTAGGTATTTTTTGCATTTAGTACCATAGAATAAATGCTGTTAAAATGAGAGCACTTCGAAGTAGGTATGGTGTGAGTTTGAGAGATAGATTAAAGAATATAGTGATAGAGGGTTAATGTGGTGTAAAAGATGATGTGATAGCAATAGAGAAAGGAATGTTGAGATGGTTTGGACTGGATGGATGAAAGTAGATTGACTGCACAAATATATAGAGCGGTAGTAAATGGCAGAGTTGGTATATGACGACCTAGGCTAGGTAGAAGAGGTATAGGTTAATAAATGCGCGGGTATAATAGTAGTAATGCGAGTAAGGGAAGTGAGAGAGTTATGCCATGATCAAATAGAGATCTAGTCTCCTACCCTGATACACACCCTGATACACCCGGACACAGGTGTGATGTATGAACGTGTTATCCTAGATTAGAAATCAAATCTTGACGAAAGCAGTCATAATGAAATTGATTTATTTATTATTAACATAATTAATTATACGGGTGTACCCAATTACACAATTATGAAATTAATCTACATCGAGCAATGTTGTGTTGCCGCATTTCTAACTAAATAATAGACGAAATCACGGGGCAGAAGACTGTAGAATAATAACATTGATATCTGAATTAATGCTCCCATTCCGTTAATAAAGTAGCTCTATACACAATAGTCAACACACAGTATAGGATCAATCCCATATAATTACAAATGTATCATTACTTACATACAAACAAATGATACAAAGCACCGGCTGAGCACAAAGCGATGGTAATCAAGCGATACAATAGGGCAGGATAATGCACTCGCAATTAACGCGCCGAAGCTCACCTGGGCTGTCCGTCTGTCTGTGCCATTGCTTCGATTAATCAAGCTCGCGATTCTTGCGAATGACAGTTAATATCAAAGCTAGGATGGTCTAAGGGGGGAGAAGAAGCGGATGGTAAGGTCCAATTTATGAACTTGTCCCTGACTTGTGCGCTAAGGTTCTTCAGACATAGAACACCCAGAATCAGAAAAAACACTAAGGCCCATCAATAATTTTTAGGTTTATATAGATATATATATTTTTTTTTTCACTTTTTTCACCCACGTTAAGTAGTTGAAATTTCATACTAACTATGTACCGCTCTTTACCCTACTCTTTGAAACGGACTTAAGGGCCGTTTTAAAAAGAGGACTAATGCGAGTAAGGGCAGCAAGAGAGGTTAGCCAAGATAGTTATAAGATTAGTAATAAGTGGAGATTAGGTGCCTATAACAACAGGCTAGACCTTGTTTAGGTACTTAAATATCAAAATTTATGTATTTTAGTTTAAGTTACCTTTTGTTGTTAAATAAAGTTATTATTATTATTATCTCTGCCTACCCCGATGGGACACAGGCGTGATGTAGGTATGTATGTGAGTAAAAATAAATATATTACGCGTGTTTCGTGACTTTTTATGAAAATCCTTTATACTGAAATACATTTGAATACCTTTAAAAAACAGCAAATTTTTGATACTATCTTTGAACTACCGATTTAAACCCCTTAAGGGAAGAATTTTCAAATATCCTTTTTAAATGCTCCCTGCATATATTTCAAGGTTCTAGAAGTTCTATTTTAGGCTCTGCGTTGATTATTATATATATATATATTTATATTTACACAAAAATGTAGGTTTATCCTCTGCTGACCCCGTTAAGTAGAGTAGAATAGTACCTTCCCCTGTACCAGAAGTGGTAATAGGCCACTAAGTTACCAGAACTAACAGATGGCGGTATATCCATCTGAAACAATGCAGCTTAAATGCACATGCGGGAATGGGCAGCAGCATCCCCGTCGTGAAAGCTGCGCTCAGCAATGGCCAACACGCTTGCCCAGCGCGGCAATTATGGGCAAATTCCTCCTTTTTTAGGGAGGCCAGCAGAGACTGATATGATGACCCCGTGAGAGTAAGATACCAACGCAAACGATGTTTTGTTCTACTTCTACTAAAAAATAAGAATAGAATGTAACGAAGCACGATTCATAATACACCTGTCTTTCTGTCAAACAGTTGATATTAATTGTCAATAGCAATCTAACAAAATTCGCATCGTAACTGAATGAACAAAATAATACCTGGACTTTACATGGGATACATCTCATACAAAAGATCGCCTGGATCGGTAGCTCACTCTCTTCTATTTCTACCGTTAAATAGCAGTGTTCGCATTGCTGTGTTCCGGTTTGAAGGGTGAGCGAAGCACTGAATTTACTGGGTAATGTTGCATAATATCATCAAGTCACAAGGTTGGCAACGCGTTAGTGATATCCTTAAGATACTACAAGCGTCTATAGGCTGCAGTGACGATTACTATGACGCGGGCTGTATGCTTGTTTGTCGACTTGATGTAATGAAAAAATAAAAAACAAACGACCGCTAGCCTTTTATAACTTGATACCCGTCAACTCGAGATATTCGCCACTCTCAGTCGGCGCTGACAGTTGAACGTCTCGTGGCAGGTGGCTGTGCCGATTGCTCTTGTCCAGACAACAGCGAAAAAGATCATCTAGGAATGGCTCATTAACAATTTAAAATACCAGTGGTAATACTCTAACATTAGTCTGCTTGGGTATACACCTAAGCAGACTAATGTTAGAGGTATGCCATGGTATGGTACTGGAAGAAGCAGAGGTGACTGAGGTACCGAAACCAACAGATGGTGGTATATCCACCCGAAACAGTGTAGCTCAAATAAGCGATAGCCCTTACGCCTTTTTTAAGTACACAACATCTCATATATTCTCCGAGATAAGTTGCTTAAAGCACTTGTGTTACAGACATCAGACAACAGAAGAATCACAGATATAAATACATATATTTAACACTAGCTGTGCCCGCGACTTCGTCCGCGTGGAATAGTTTTTTGGGTACCATACCTATTTACTTCAAATTATATAAACTTTGAATGTCACGTTGATTTATATCGAATCAATGGCCTGAAAAATAAGTTTTAAGTTTCTAGCTCTAAAAATAGCGATCCATGCAAACAACTTTTCATCCCCCCTTGCAACCCCTTACAACCCTTATTTCGAGTTCAAAAATAGCCTATGTCCTTTCTTAAGGTCTAAAGATTGTCTATGCCAGATTTCATCAAAATCGGTTGAGAGGTTTAACCGGGAAAGCCTAACAGACAGACAGACAGACAGACAGACAGACAGAGTTACTTTCGCATTTATAATATTAGTAGGGATCTAGACACAGAACAAATACAATATATTAATATTTGTTCTGGGTAGGAACCAAGCCCACGACGGGACTATGATTTATATTTATTTGGTTTAATCACCATCAAATTAGCTACTGGAATGCCACTACTAGACACAGGCCTCTTCAAGGAAGGGAAAATTTTGCAAATAACTGCCCCACTCGGCAAGCGTATTGGAAATTGCAAAACGCATCTTTCACGACGGGGATGCTATTGTCCATCCCTGCCCTGTGCATTTGAGCTGCACTATTTCAAATGGGTCTACCACCTACTGTTGGTTCTGGTACCTTAGTCGCTTCTTACATTACTTAGTACAGGGGGAGGTACTATTCTACTCTACCGCATTAGCAGTAGCGTAGCTTTGCGCCCTTACTTGAGCCATGCTGTTTCAGTGGATATACCGTCACCTGTCGATTCTAAGGGAATACATAAATAATAATATTGATAAATTGCATAATCCTTACTGATGACTTAGTGATTCCATCATTGCTGAATTAAAAAAAATCAATTTAGGGATCATAACAATTAACTCAATAAATGAAGGTAGGTAGCGGATTTTTTTCCCGCCAGTTTTGGGTGAGATCGACTTCATTTGGCCGAATGAATCGGTACTTTTGGGTCGATGCGTGTTTGTTTTACTTTTTTGGTAATATTTAAAACTGTATGCCACCGATCTGACTCAGCCATTTTGTTTTTATCTTTACGTTACTAGAACATTAACATCATCACATATATTTAGTATAAATATTAATACATTTCTTATGCATTGACCTGAATCCGTGAAAATTCGATTAAAGCAGTGGTATTACGGACATCAGACAACAGAGTAAAAATATGCTAATAAAATACATACATTTAACACCCAGACACAGAACAAATACTAATCACCATCATATATATCACACACAGCCTATATTACTATCACTTGCGCCATCGATCTCGTTGTGAAAAATTGCTTCCTACTATCTATCTGTCCCTATGTGTGTTCAGATCTTTAAAACTACGCAATGAATTTTGATGCGGAGAGATTTAAGTGGAAGGTTTATATGTATATACATGCATAATATAGTAGAGAAACACTCATCATTTTAAAAATTTCTGATGTGATGTCTTAAATATTTTTTTTTTGCGATTAGATTGCAAACGCTGGCTGAACCCGACGAGATAGATCAAAATAATGTTACTACAGTATTGTACACCATAATAAGTAAATAATACTTCACTGTATATTACATACTATTATTATTGTTTGTAAATTAAGGTGTACAATAAAGTTTATTATTATTATTTTTGGATTTCTATTTCTCAAAACACTAAGGGTGTTTCGGTATATAACTAAAATTCACGGGCTTAAGCCAAGTGAACTTCAAGATTATGATGGGGGGAAGAGTATCAACTTGTAAGAACTTTCTGGCACTGCGGCAAATGTTAAAAATATGCCGCTTTCTGCATACTAATGACTGCTTATTTATATATTCTCTTAGAATTGACAGATGACGGTATATCCACTGAAACAGCATGGCTCAAATAAGGGCGCAAGTCTACGCTACTACTAAAGAGGTAGAGTAGAATAGTACCTCTCCCTGTACCAAATAACGTGAGAAGCGACTAAGGTACCAGAACTGACAGACGGCGGTAGATCCATTTGAAAGAGTGCAACTTAAATGCACAGGGTAGGGATGGGCAGCAGCATCCCCGTCGTAAAAGCTGCGCTCTACGATTGCCAACAGCGCAGCAATTATGGGAAAAATTCTCCCTTTCTTGGGGAGTCTTATGTCCAGCAGTGGGCTGTCAATGGCTGATATGATGATGATGATGAATGTATTCCTCATGTCTTCTACCCTGCAAAGAATAAGGTACTATTTTCTTTCCACGACCAATATCTTCAAACAATGCCATTAAAATTCTGTAATATTTGTGCAGACATAATTTAACTCAATTAATGATCTTTTGCTGGCTGGCGCATTCGGTGGTGTTTCTATTTTGCCGTTGGTTCGATCCCCATCCATCCCGTCAAATATATATTTATTTTAATAAACCTATCATAAGCACTTTCAAATCTTCAAAACAACAAAAAAGAATCTGTGAGTAAAGATTTGCTTATTACAATATTACACAAACGACCGATGACTTTGATAACCAGCGTTATAAGAGTCATTTAAAAGTCATTAGTTGCAAAGAGGTCATTGAATGTTCTACTTTAATACTAGTCTGCTGGCACCAGACGGGTCTAATAACTAAGTTTATAGCAGGTTCATTACGCGAGCCACCAGAACAGAAACTGCAAGAATTAATCAATATAATTGTTTCTAAGTCTGTAGATTTTAAACACGTATTTAAGTATTATATTTGTAATGCCTCTGTTCCTGATGTCTAATTGTTTACAAGCAAGTTATCTTGGTCAATTTAATGTATGACCTATTGTGTAAATTTAGTTGTTTCTATTGAATTGTATTTTAATTAGAATAACAATGAAAAATTGCGATTTTCCAACTGCTACATTCGTAATCCCGCAGAACAAACAGCTTTAAATTACTGACACAAATCTCTTGCTAAAGAAAAAAATCGATTAATCAGTCATTCGCAGTTCATCATTGGACCCCTCACTTCTGACCTCTACCACCATACATGTACTCTGTTTATCGACGACTCTTTCATTTCATTACTCTCTGTCCGACCTTATGAAGTTAGATAGGGATAGAAAATGTACTGTCGCTCGTTGTGGGAGAGAGTGGGGTGTATAGTACGGGGGATTTCACCCTCTGTTTGATGGTAAATTAAACTTGGACAGTAGCTCGAATCTACATATTATGTTTTTAAATTACATTTTACGGCCTCAGTGATGGATCTAGATTTCCAAAGCGTTTTGTTTAGAATTGTGCTAGTATTAAGAGTAAACGAAATAAGGAAAATTCCCCATCGTCAGAAGATCAGCTATAAAAGTCCACTGTTAGACACAGGCCACCCCAAGATATGGGCACTTTTGTCCATAATTGCCGCACTGGGCAGGCGTGATGGCAATCGCAGAGCGCAACTACGCGACGAAGAAGCTGTTTACCATCCTTACCCTGTAGTATTTAATCTGCGCTGTTTCGGATGGATATACCGCCATCTGTCGGTTCCGGAAACTTAGTCACTTCTTACGACACCTGGTGCAGAGAGAGATAGGTACTATTCTACTCCGCCGGTACCCCACGGGGGGAAATTACATTTGAAGCACTTTTCTCTTGCGGTGTTGGAATTGAATTTTACTAGGTTACACTTATGTTCTTAGTAAAATGATATTTTTTATCATCATTCTTTATTCTTTAAACAATTTCTTTCTTTCTTTATACATCAAAGTAAAAGTTAAGTATGTCTTTAATAAAATAGATCTATCATCATCTTCATCATCATATCAGCCGTTGGAAGTCCACTGCAGAACATTGCCGATAATTGCCGCGCTGGGCAAGGGTAGCGGCAATCGCAGGGTGTAGCTTTCGCAACTCACCTTTTTGGATGGATATACCGCCATCTGTCGGTTCTATAGTACCTTAGTCGCCTTTTACAACACCCAGGTATTACAGAAGACGTACTATTCTACACGTACCCCACGGCATAATCCTACCTATCATAGGCACTTCCAAATCGTAAAAACAAAATAAAAATTGTAAGTATAGATTTGCTTATTACAATTTTACACAAATGACTGATGACCCTGACAACCAGTGTTATAAGAGTCATTTAAACAAATAGATCATTGAGTGTCCTACTTTAATACAAGTCTGCCGGCACCAGACGGGTCCTATAACTAAGTTTATAGCAGGTTCATTACGCAAGCGACCAGAACAGAACCCGCAAGAAAAACTTATGGCGTTCTAATATAACGCCTAATAGACCAAAACGTAGTTGGAGTACTGCTCATTTCACTCTTGTTTGAAAGAGTAGGAAGTAAATGCAGTACTTTATCACGGATTACATGCGACTGTTTGCTCTAGTGTCGAGGACATATGATTGACTTCCATTTCCCTTGTACAAATAACCCGACCACTGTCTTCAAGTGTTGACCTCAACTTATTGTAGCTGTGTAAGTTGACATCTACGATGAACTGACAGGTATTGGATTTGGTAACTTTAACTTAATTGTAATCTAAGCTTATAAGCCGTGAGGTACCGGCAGTAGAACTACCTTTGCCTTTTTACTTTTTACCTTTTTTTATAAAAGGCGACTTGGGTACCAGAACCGACAGATGGCGGTATATTCATCTGAGTCAATGTAACTCAAAAGCACAGGGTGGGCATGGGCAGCAGCATCCCTGTGGCGATAGCTGCACTCTGCATTGCCAACACGCTTGCCCAGCGCGGCAATTATGGGCAAATTCCCCCTTTCCTTGAAGAGGCCTTTGTCCAACAGTGGATTTCTAATGGCACCAATGATGATCATGATGATGGTGAATGTAGAGACAAAGGATTTGTATCATTGGGCTACGCGATTGCGCGGGTGCATTTTAATAAGCCCTATGACGCAAATGGTAGTGATCCTATATTGTGCGCTAACGTTGTGGGTTCGATTCCCTCCACGACAACTATTTATATGATGATATTAGTGCTTGTTTTGTGTCTCGATGTTAAATGTATGCATTTAAGTAGTATATTTGTGATTACTCTGTTGTCTGGTGTCAGTAACACAGGTGCTTTAAGCGACTAACCACGGAGTCGGGTGGTCAATGTATGAGACGTTGTGGGAATTTATTATTAATACTTATACTTTGTCATGATGGACTTTAATCAATTAATTAATATTGTCAACTAGCATTAGTGTAATTGTTTCTCTTTTTTCAACTATTAATTATGCATTCATCATATTGCGACTTGTTAAAGGCTGCTATGTGTAATATAATAGGTAGCACCTATTATATTACAAATGACAACCTGTAATTAAGGCTCGCTATGAAAAAATATAATAAGAGCACCGCCAGAGTAGAATAGTACCGCTACCTGTAACAAATGCCGCAAGAGGCTACTAAGGTGGGAACCGATAGATGGCAGTATATCCGTAACAATAACGCGTATAATTATGTTAATAAATAAATAAATATCATTTTGAAGCAAGAGAAGAAGCCTTAAAATCCAACAGGGCGGGGATGGGCACCGGCATTTCTGTAGCGAAGCTGCGCTCTGCTATTTATACTACGCCTGCCCATGCTGCTAGCTTTGAGTAAATTCCCCTTTCTTGGGGAAGCCTATGTCCAGCATTAGACTTTAATGACTATGATAATAAAAAAATATCCTACACAACTGTTATTATCATTGGGAATGTCTTGTTGATTGTCCTGAAATAAATTAATGATATAAGTAGGAATGTAACGAATATGTTCAATTAGAACATGAGGTACAACAACGACAGATGGCGGTATACCCATCGGAAACAGTGTAGCTCAAATGCTAAGGGCGGGGACGGGTAGCAGCATCTCCGTCGCAACGCTCTGCAATTGAAACACGCTTGCCCAGCGCGGTAATAATGGGCCTTCTTTCTTGGGGAGGCCTATGTCCAGAAGCTTACTTCTTATATACTTATCTCATATGATAATGATGATGATAAATGAAAAAATTACTTAAATCAAATTAGTAGTTGATCTGATTTAAGTTATTCTTTAATAATAAAAAAGCGTTATTCTTTTAGAGTACAAAATCTAGAAACAATTACAAATATTTATCATAAATAGTTTGGAGATAGAACTGTTATTCAGAGCACGATACAGGAACATTGGAGCCTTGAGGTACCGGTAGAATTTGCAAAACAATTAATTTGCAAAAAACTGGTGGTTTAGTATTTGTGAACTTGTGCAGTGAACTTTAGCATTAAAACCCATGAATTTTGATCAGAATTTTATGATAATACTGATGTAAACGATTATTTGCTTATTAAGTTACAAAATTGTAAAAGTAAAACTACCTATAATTTATCAAACAAACCAATAGTAACATTTGATATGGTTCATTGCTTAGGTTTTTTTGCATATGACAGTAATAGCACCTCCCACTGCACAAAAATACCTCCTTTCTTGTAGAGGCTTACGTCCAGCAGTGGACTTCCAATGACCCCCGGCATGCTGTTTCCCATCCTCGCCCATCCGCGCCCTTTGCATGAGAGCTGCACTGTTCCGAATGGATATACGGCCATCTGTCGGTTCTGGTACCTTAGTCGCCTCATACGAGACTTGGTGCAGTGGAAAGTATTATTCTATTTTGCCGGTACCTCACAGCACTTGATTATTGACCTAGTCTAATAAAAAAAACTTCGAAAACGGCAATGTTTAATTCTGAATATGCAACCCAATTTTATCCCATTGAGGCAAAAATTTTCAAAAATATTTTCTTAGTGTTCCTTGATTTATAAAAGGAACCTCTGTGCAAAATTTCAAGTTGCTAACACAAACTTTGGGAACTGCCTTGATTTATCAGTTAGTCAGTCAGTCAGCTTCTCCTTATATATACATAAATTAACAATGCAAACGGGCCCGATGACGCAGACGGTAGTAGTCCTGTCTTGTGGGCCATAGGTCGTGGGTTCGATCTTCACCTATGACAAATATTTTTATGATGAAGCTTTTATTTATTCTGTGTCTGGGTGTATATTTGTCAGAGGAGTATTTTATTATTTATTTTCATTTTCAAATGCTAAAATGGTGTACAATAGAACATCAAAAAGTTTTTAAAACAATATTTACAAACACACAATCGACCTGTCAAACACAATTTTCACAAAACACATTGACAGCAACCCTCGAGCGAACGAATCCGCCGCGCAAACAGACGCCGCGAAAAGCGCAGCAATTGAGGGCCATTATGCGAAAGGCTAAGACAATGGGCCTTTCAAGGGCCCTCCAACTTGAGAAGGGAGCATTGAGTGTCAATGTCCTTGTTGATATACATTTTTAGTGTTATCATTTAACTGGCGGCTTAGCGATTGTAGTATCATTAAATATCCTACATTATAAATTCCCACAACATCTCATACATTAACCTGATACCGTGATAAGTCGCTCAAATGCTTACGGACAACAAACAACAGACTACTCACAAATATATTACTTAAACACACATATTTAACAGCCAGACACAAAACAAACATAAATATCATCATATAAATATTTTTCCTGGGCGGGGATCGAATCCACGACCTCTGACGCTCAAGTTAGGATGACTACCATTTACGCCATCGGGCCTGTTTGCATGATTCGTTAATCTCTGACTGACTGACATAGCAACTCAGTGCCTAAAGTATAAGATTTTGAAAATCTGTTATACAGAGGTTGTTTTTATAAATTAGGCAACACCAAGGAAGGATTTTTAAAAATGTACCCCCTAATTGGATAGAATAGTGGTGTAAAGTTAGTATGCAAATTTGCTGTTTTTGAAGTTATTGAAATGACATTCAGTATAAAAGTTCATATCATTTAAGTGTTTGTAGCTATTTATCTACAACATTGAAGAAATCGCATTGATTTCTCAGCACAAAAATAGCACTAGAAAAAAGCACGCTAAGATCTCGGTAGGCAGTCCCACGGCATGGGAAAGATCCAAGTCCAGCCGGTAGCTCGAGACAAGATGATTTCTTTTCTAGTAAATATTGTAAGTAGTCTTGACCAATTGTCAAGAATATCCTCCTAAATTGCCGACCGCTACCCAAAAGCATCGATTCTTGAGTTACAGCCCACAAATTCCACGAGAATAAGCCCTGCTAGGGCGAGCTTCGATACAAAGCTCGAGACTCAAAATCTACATCAAGCAAAAGTAATTACGTGTTAGTAAACTTCATCGGACTTGAGATTTTAATTCCACCGCTTAATATTTAATTGTTACAAGGAGACGTAGGTAATTAGTTTCCACCTGCGGAGGGTCAGCGTGACCCCTTCCTCAAGGGCTGTACTAATAATCTGGCCCTTTGTAAGGATCAGTACCGTAATTATAGTCTATCCTTTGATGATACTGTGATACATTGAAAATTAAACGAAGTTTACGAAGTTTCAAGGTTTACTTAATTTTTTTTATTAATATTACAATCTGTTGTTATTCATATTTATAGTAACTTGAAATGGTTCGCACTCCCCCCACTTTTCCCAATTTATCGGCACATCAAATTTACCATTAAATCGTAACGACCTAATTAAATAAACGATGTTGCCTCGAAATGAGGTAGACCTCACACAAAATGTCGTTTGGTACCTCACTGTCGTGTATTTCTACCACCTAATAGCTGTGTTCGTATTACTGTGCTCTGGTTTGTCACCACATAATACTTAAAGTCAAAAAGTTGGCAACGCGTTACTGATATCCTTGTGAAATTACGAGCGTCTATAGGCTGCAGTGACGCTTACCATCACGCGGACTTTATGTCGGCCTGTTCTATTAAAAAAACATAACGAAGCTATGTGTATTGTTTTATCACGAACCTATAAAAACATAAACATAATATTCCCCATCCCAAACAGAATAATCATATCCAATGTAGAATCAAACTACAGTATTAACTTTTCAGCTGTTACCTGCCCACTCCGCGCCTCTTCAACGGAGATTTTCCCGTTATCCCTCCCACATCTCTTTCACACCAACACCACCCCTCCAAGTGAGATAGAGACGGAGGTATTCTTAGCCATGAAAATTGTACGCGGCATATTCTGTTATCCGAAGGTCTTTGTAAATAAAATGGAATATTCAGAGGTGCGGAAATCACGGGGATCCCGTCAGACTTAGGCTGGCCCTTCTTTGATTGCGTGTGATGAAGGGAATAGGGTGGAGGGATGACAACCCAGGTAGCGTGACTAGCTATTTGTATATTCATTTTTATCCTATTTGTACAATGAAAAGGACATAAAAATATAGACGTTTATATTATTAAATAGATGTCTTTAACGCGTCGCAAACCTCAGCACCTAATGATATTTTGTCACCTTGAAGTCTTTTCCTTTCATATATATTTAATGAAATCTAGCCATCAAGTCCTTGATTAAAGAATACAATTTAGAACTTTAGATGCCATTGCAATGAATTTAAACCAGAATAGAAATTAAACTAGAATTATAAATCTAGTTACAAATTAAAAATTTTAATTTTTAATGACCATTATACATTTCTTTATATTCACGTTACATATTATAATATACTTGTATTCTAAATATTCTTTAATCGAGTGAAATGGATCCTGTTTAAACTGATTACTGATACCAGCCATTGGAAGTCCACATAGGCCTCCCCAAGAAAAGAGGAATTTTACCCACAATTGCCACGCTCGGCAGGCAATCGCAGAGTTTATGTCCTGCAGTGGACTTTGTATGGTTGATATCATGATTAAATTTGTGATTTCTCTGTTGTCTAATGTCTATATCACGAGTGTTTAAAGCGACTTATATTGGAGCCAGGTCGACCTATCAGATATTGTGTGAATTTATAATAATGTATGACAAAATAAGGATCTCTGTATTATTAAAATAAAATTTTACTTAGTTTCGTGATTAACTGATTATAGATGACAGTGATCTTGCCTTCTAAAGGTTGTGAGTAAGATCCGCAAGTAGGACAAATATTTATTTGCTGATATTTGTATTTGTTCTGTGTCTGGATATTTTGTGATTTCTAATGGTTGTAATGATAATGCACATCCAAAACAATTGTTACATTCGTAGGAAAATCAAATCGACTTTGAATTCGCCGCATTAAAATAACCTGTCAACAAGATTTAACGTTGCTCTTCAATCCACGAAACCCCTCTGATAGTTTCGCCAAAGAATATTCACAACAAACCACCACCCACCGCGTCAAATTTTGGTGAAAAACGCCCGAGCCAGGGGTCACCCTCGGCCACTCGCCTTAAAACGATCTCAAATAAATTAAATTCCTTCTGAAGCAAGGGCGATTGAGCACTCGAGTATAGAGCTTGGAGATGTATAATTTTCTCCGCTATTTTCAAGTAAAAAGGTTCTGTTGGTGTTGTCGCCTTCGGGTATTCCGTGAGGCATTAGATTGACCGGTTTTTTTACATTTTAATAGTATATACCATTTCATTTTTAGATAGTTCGCTAAATGTTTGGTAGCAAGATATTTATCATGAAATTTTGTCGGGTCAACTGGTATTTTCATATATTACTAAGTCAGCGAAACATCTTCTCTTGTCAAAACATACTTGTCAAAAGTGTCTCAAGTCGAAAGTTTTCGATCAATGTGTTTTACCAGCGATGACCTATGGTAGCGAAACGTGGTCTCGTACCATAGGCTTTCTAAGTCAACTCAAAACTCAACGAGCTATAGAGAGCAGTGGGCAGGGCACTAAGTACGATTAACCGGTGGTCGATGGAGTCATAAGGTTCTGGAATAGAGACCAAGTACCGTCAAGCGCAGCGTAGGGCGTCCACCCGCAAGGTGGACAGACGATCTGACTAAAACCGCAGAACCGCACTGGACGCAGGCCGCATACAACCGGTCCTATTTAAAATCTCTTGGAGAGGCATATCCAGCTATTCTAGTCCAGCAGTGGGCTTCTTGCGGCTGATATGACGATGATGATAACATGATAAAAACATACAAAATCGCTGGCGACAAGCTGTCTAACAGCACAAAGGCGTAACATGAAATCATTTTAAGACAATATAGCAAAAATTACCACTGAGACATCATAACTGATTTACACATTACAACATTCCGTATATTTCCCGATATTCAATTAAAAACTAAACCGATACAAGAAGCAATCGATATGTCGCAGTTGGATTCTACGAACCGCCGTATACATTACGGCTAGCTGTTTTTAAATACAGGGGCGTTTTGAAAAACGGCGATCCAACGGTAGGCCGAATTGATTGCAGTTAATATTCGGCGCCATTCGTCATTCAACACGGATAGTCATATCTATACTAATCTCATAAAGCTGGAGAATTTAGTTTTTTTGTTTGTTTTTACTTGCTAATATCAGATACCGCTGGTCTTATTTTAAAAATTCTTTCAGTGCTGGACAGTCCATTTATCGGAAAAGGCTATTATACCCTCCAAAATTACTATTTCACGTCGCGGGCACTGCTAGTGATATAATAAAGTGAGAGTATCCAAACATTTTCGCTTATCGTCATTTTCGTTTATCCTAATGTACTCATAGCCCTCAAACTTATAAAGTGTAACAACATTATATATAAATAAATAAATAAATTCCCACAACATCTCACACATTAACCTGATTTTGTGATAATTCGCTTAGAGCACTTGTGTTTCGGATCAGACAACAGGGGAATCACAAATATACTACTTAAATACATAAATTTAACACTCAGACAGAGTACAAACATAAAAACCATCATATAACTATTTGTTCTGGATGGGGATCGAACCCTCGACCCTAGGCGCACAAGACAGGATCAATACCATCTGCGCAATCGGGCCCGTCAAAAGTGATAAATGACACAAAATTAGTTAAAATGCCATACCATTACTTCACAAAATTATTTGTCAAAGATCAACTGAAAGGAAATGGTGTTTAGGTTAGATCAGAACTGTGACGACGAGCAACCCGGCTAATCGTTGAACCGCCGCATTTTAAAACAGCTAGCCGCCACGTAAAACGGCGGATTATACAATGTGACTACGACACAATCGCAGACGAAAGAAAACCTCTCACGGTTTGTCATTACTCTATAATTAGAGGCAACCGATGGCAATATCAGATAACTACGATTTATCGTCACTTAGGGAAATACGCTTTGTTTTGTGTTGGAATCATACGAATCAATATTGAATTGGTAATTGTCCATTTTTCTGTACTGGAATAACGATAGAATCATGTATATGGAAGGGCTCGATGGTGCTGATGGCAGTGGTCTTTTGCCTTCCTCGAAAAATGGACTATCCAATACTAAAATAATTTTTCAAATTAAACCATCTGTTCCTGAGATTAGCGCATTCATACAAACAGGCAAACTCTTCAGCCTTACATTTAATATAAATATAGTTTAATAAGAAAGATCTGCATCCAATAACATAGACGGTATTATATTTAAAAAATCATTACGTACTAATATTGTTTCTTAGTTCTCCCCTACGTATAAAAGGAATTCGTGTACAACATTTTAAGTTTCTAACTGCGTTGATATGTCAGTCAGTCAGTCAGTTTCTCCATATATATATATTTATACAGTGGACCTCCTGTAATCCGACATGGTCTACAAGTATGATTTGTACTTCAAAGTACATATATGTACATATGTATATATAATATGTATGTATAAAGAATCTTATCATTGGATCTGTAATGTGTCGGATTACAAGGTACTCTTTTGTAAAAAAAACCGGACTATAGGGGGTCTTAGGCAGTACTCTATAATCCGAAGAATTCGATAGTTCGACACTGCCCTGCATAATTTTTGTCGGACTACCGGGGGTCTACTGTATATATATATATAGATATTTATATACATATATATGTATAGAAGATTAGTCAGTCAGTTTCTCCATATATATATATATGTATAGAAGATTATAAAATGGCCAGAGACCAGCGCGAGCGCAATTATCCGACGCCATAATGGTCAGCAATGGATGCAGTTATTACGTCGCCGCGCAACGGTATACTCTCTTTGATGTGGCACTGCAGTATTCTGTATTTGCATCGCGCACTAGTGCCGGAGGTTCGCGCGTTTGTGTCCCGCTTTTATTACTTTATAGTACTACTTAGGTACCGGCACCAACAGATGGCGGTATATCCATCCGAAAGAGTGTAGCTCGAATGCATAGGGCGGGGATGATGTACTGCGTTTTCTATAAGCTATTGCTGAGGTAGGGTAGGGAAGAGCCGATTGCTGTTTAATACTGGCAGATTAGAATAGTACCTCCTGATGTACCAGGTGTCGTAAGAGGCGACTGAGGTACCCAAACCGATACATGGTATATTCATCCGAAGCAGCGTTACTCAAATGCAATAGAGCAGGCAAAAGCATTCCCGTCGCGAAGCTACGCTTTTCGATTGCCAACACGTTTGCCAAGCGCAGCAGTTATGGGCGAAATTCCCCCTTTCTTGGGGAGGCCTATGTCCAGCAGTGGACTCCCACTGGCTGATATGATGACTAGCAACCCGCCCCGACTTTGCAATTAGGATAAAAAAAATGTTTATTATGGGTTATCGCTAAGAGATAGACATATATCACTGCGGACTTTTTTGTAGACTTTTTCATGGTGTTCAATACTGTAGTACATTATTTTGGTGTAATCGCGAAAAAATATGTTCATTTACCATATCACATTAGAAACTCCTAAAATTATCTGTGTTTCTATATATTATGTATGTATATAAGCCTTGAAACACTCTAAGCGACTTACCACGGAGTCAGGTCAACGTATGAGATGTAGTGTGTGGGAATATTATAATGGTGAACAAATTATTGAAATCAGTCGAGCGGATTTCAAGTTGAAAGGTTACAACTAAACAATCAATACTTTCCTCTTTATAATCAATATTGTCATCAATCACCGTAAAACGTCCTGGATAGGCCTCCCCAAGAAAGGGGGAATTTATCCATAATTGCACGGTTGGGAGAGCGTGGTGGCAATCACAGAACGAAGCAATTCCTGCCTCATTGCATTCGAACTGCGCTGCCTTGGATGGATGTATCATCTGTCGGTTCTGGTACCTCAGTCGCCTCTTACGACACCTAGCACAGGAGAGGTAGGTACTATTTTAATCAGTAATTCTTTTATAAAATTATTTTGGAATTAATTTTGCCTCAATGTCCCATTGCATACCTCAACACTAGTTTAAAGAAAACGCAATACATCTGGCACAGCCTCCAAGTTAGGAGTAAGCGTCGTAATTAAGACATACCCCATATTAGACTCGTTTGCATCTCGCGGCTTGCAGTCACGTTAATTGTTAAGTACGCGAACTCAGATAGCTTTGGATGCGAAATGTGCGTTTAGTTGAAGACGAATGGTTGCTTCTACGGTGATGTCTCCGTTTTATCGATGGGTTTCTACCGCACCTATGCGAAAGCTTGAAGTGAAAATCCAAGTTTGGATAAAGTGGCTCTTTAATACGGATTTTCTTTAACGTTTTCGCAAATATCTTGAGCGATAATTAGACTATAGATATACTTATTTGCCGTTGTTAAGTCATATTTTGTGCTGCACCTGCGTGATTTATATCCCCGTCGATTTCTATATGAAGTAGACCTCATGTAAAAGTCGTCTGCATTGGTACCTCATTATCATCATCATACCAGCCATTGAAAGTCCACTGCTAGATATAGGTCTCCTCAAGAAAGGGAAAATTTTGCTGGTGGTATTTTAAGTGGTGGTAATCGCAGAGCGCAGCTTTGGTGACGGGGATGCAGCTGCCCATCCCCGTCCTGAGTATATCAGCTACATTGTTTTGAATGGATATACCGCCATTTGTCTGTTCCTATATTTTAGTCACCTCTTACTAAAACGGAACCGAAACAGCACTACTCAAATACTACAGGGCGGGGATGGGTAGCAGCATCCTCGGCGCGAAGTAGTGCTTTGCGATTGCCACCACGCCTGCCCAGCGCGGCAATTAAGTTTAAAAATCCCCTATGTCCAACGGTGGATTTTTTATAGCTGATATAATGATATTAATTTATAATGAGTTATTTATTTTTTAAAAAACAATTGTCAGACCACGATTAACTTCATTAAAATGGACCTTCCAATTTCTTATCGTTATTCGTTTGAAAATGTCATGTTATAATAATATTACAATATAAAATATGTAAATCGATAAACACTAGCACGCCATCGTCCACCGGTCCCAAGTCTCAGGATCCAAAGGTCATAAACCCGGGTATACACTGTAGGGCCTATCTGATAGGTAACCTTGTTAGCGGCAACGACCACAAAGGTGTGGATACACAAGCGAACTAGCTGGAACACAATCTGCCATCTGACTAATGTTGCTTTTTGCTAACCGTACACGTATAATGAACGCGGGCGCCAACGATAGAGGTAAATTAAATTCCGTATAGAGATTTTTAAGATGTCTCCGCAAATATTTCTGTTTACGCGCGGAGTTTGCGATGGGTGATTTTAATGTTTACATTTCTCAGAGTATCTTCAAATGGCTATCTTTGTAGTTTAGTATAGTTTACTATATCTTCTATCTTTACTAATATACCTTTTCTCTTCCAATGTCTCCGGTATATGTTCCACTAATTAAAAAAAAATCTGCTTTTATCGCT
>JACJUM010003147.1:1710327-1747092 GCA_020976665.1 Heortia vitessoides
TGAAATGAAATGAAATGAATTCTTCTATCTCTCTAAACTGCACACATTAAGCAAAAATTTATTAAAATCGGTTCAGTAGTTTAGATGTGCACTCCGGACAAACACGGTGACACGAAATTTTTATATATAAAGATTGTTAGAACATTAACATCTGTCACTCTTCGTACCAATTGTAAAGTAAACGAAAAGTCGATATAAAATATAAATAATCCGTTGAAAGTGGTTTTATTTTTAATCATCACATCAGCAAGTCTACTGTTGGACATAGACCCAAGAAAGGGGGAATTTTGCCTATAATTGCCGCGCTGGGCAAGCGTGTTGGCTGTCGCAGATCGTAGCTTTCGCGACAGGGTTACTGCTCATCCACACCCTGTGCATTTGAGCTATATTCCGGATTGATATACCGCCATCTGTCGGTTCTGGTACCTTAGTCTCCTTTTACGACACCTGGGTACAGGGGAAGGTACTATTCTACTCTGCCTATACCACACTTCATTTATTTTGAATAGTGAACGCAGAAATATAAGAAAATATTATAAATTAATAAATAATTTCTTCTTTAACCCAACATAGCAGAATTAATTTGGTTCTTGACACGAATAGAGTCATAAGACATGCCTCAAATCTGCGAACTCTCAAACCGCATGGTCAAGGCACCTAATTGGCACTTTTTGTACCACATCAATGAATCAGCGGAAGGGTCCCATCACCCGGTTTTTGTCCCTTAATTGTCGAGGTCTCAATTTGGGGATTCTCCTTTCAACGAAACATCGCCTCATTGGATTGCTGGCATATATCATGAAGAATCGAATCAATGTATTCATCAATCAATTTTTCTGCTCAGTAATGATCTGTATGAATCACGATGCTTTTTAAACTAGAGGGTATATGCAACTTTGTCCACGCGGAATTTAATCAATTGTTTTTTCTTGGTTTTATCTTTCACTTTTACACTTTTTTTTCTAATTCACCCAAAATCTGATACATTGACCTGATTTCGTGATAAGTCGCGTAAAGTACTTGTGTTACTGACATCAGACAACAGAGGAATCATAAATATAATGCTTAAATACACATATACAACACCCAGACACAGAACAATCACAATATTTACCCTAAGTGGAGATGGAGGACCTTTGGCGCTCAAGAAAGTATCACTACCAACGGCACCATCTCGCCCGTGTTATCTGTGAAGATTAATATGCAGCCTATCTGTCTCGTCTCTTCTAAAATTCTCATCAATTGTTTGCCTCTGTCATTATAAATGTCTGTTTTTGTTTTAACTAACTTTCGTATAGATGTTTTTTATTTAACATCATTGATTGTATTGTTATTGTGTGAGATTATACCAATGAAATCCCATGTAGGATGGATGATCCCATGAGCCTAGCCTCTTGAATAAATTCAAGAAATATGTTAAAGATAGCATATATTCAAAGCTTATTATTGCGTAGACGATTATGTCAACAATAAAACTGCTTGGAATTGAACTGCTTTAACCATTATCTTTAAGACAATGGTTTGCTAGCGCCGATGTTGATAGGGGTTTAACTACTACTTAGATGGTGTTAGTAGAACCTTAATCACCACCAGTTTTTCTTCCAGGTTCCTTTCTGGTGGGTCGCGTAATGAACCTGAAGTAAACTTGGTTTTAACTCTCGTTTGGTGCCGGCAGACTTGTTTAAGGTAGGCCTAGGGAAATTGTCTATGTTAAATGACTTTTACAGGCTATCCTAATCTATATCATCTATAATTATGCATATTATCACTGCGTTATTAGAAATATTATTATTACTTTTTTATTAATAAGTTATTGACGACTTATAAGTGAGGTACCAATGCACACGACCTCTTTAAGAGGTTTACCTATGGTGAAATCTATTTATCTATTCGACTTTTTAATAGTGAACTCGTAAATACTAAACATTCTAATTTACTATCCATACAGTCTTTATGTATTCCATAGCATTCTACTAGAGCATTTCACCAAATTTTTGACAGATACGATAGTAATTTGGCACTCGTACTTTCCATTATTTTTATATTACAAAGTCAGCAGATAAACAAACGATCCACTTTTTGGTAATCCTGTCCACAGCCTATAGATGGTCGTGTCACCACAAAGATATCACTAGTGTGTCGCCATCCTTAGGAACTGAAGATACAATTTCAAATTTACCCAGTAATTTTACTGCCTCTCTCACCCTTTATACGAACACTTCTATTTGGCAGTAGAAATAGGTGAGAGTGAGATAATAATGTAGGCGACATTCGTAAGAGGTCTGCCTCTAGTATTTTGTCTTTCATCAATATAATCGTCGGTGACGCCAAAGTAAAGACCTTCGCAACATTTTCGCTATGCGCATATCCTCGCCATCATGCGAGGTTTGCTCCCAAGTTTTTGCCTCGAGGAATCCGCCAGACGTGAGTTGGGTTGGTGATAGGCAATTTTTCACCGCGATTGTGCTGATCAATTAGCTACTGGTTTAGATTCTTTACATTCTCCGTTGGAATTTCTATTACTTCATCGGCAGTCAGAGCTATTTTAATCGTGTAACGGCTTTTAATGATTAAGTTCATATTTAAGGGGTTGTGTTTACTAAAGCTTACAACTTAAAATTTATGAGTTTTATTAAAGCGAGATATATTAACTTATCAATACTAATATTATGAAGAGTTTAGAGGTTTGTATTTTTGTTTGGTGCAAATAGGTTCAACCTTATGAACATAGGCCACAGATGATAACATATTCACTCAAAAACGTCTAAAATAACATCAAAATGTCATTACATTATTTTACTATTATTTTTATTTATTGTACTTACATTATTAGAAAACTTGTTTTATCAGTAAGTAATATAAACTACATTCCTATTACCTAAAGAGAAAAAAGCCGTAAGGGTGAAACCGTGGAATATATCTAGTATAGGCAAAATTACCCCTTTTTTGAGGAGGCCTGTGTTCAGCTGTGGATGATACTGAGGACGATGAATATATTTTATCTAATGTTCTTAGTCAGAGTTTGACTATGATTTATACTTAGTTTCTTATTTTCACATAAACGTTTGTAGTATCCAAAGAAAAATGGTTACACTGTTTCCCAACAATTTATCAATTCTAAAATCATTCACAGCTAACTCGCTAACCGAGGTAATTGAGCAACGATGTGGGAAAAACATAGAAACTTGTCGGCGGTGTTGCTTTCATATATTTGCATATAATGTAAGAGAAACAACCAGCAATAGGTCCGTCCGAAAAAAAAACGAGCAAAATGAAAGCGTTCAGTGACCGATACGGATGTACCTTGATAACTAATTACCTGCTAATTTTCATGTCGTTTGTAGTCTCTACATTAATTCAATTTACTCCTCAAAAAAGGGATAATTGGCATCGAGCACAGATTTCGCAACGGGAATGCTGCAGCCCACCTAGTCTCTGTGCATTTGAACTACACTGTTCCGGATGTATATACGCTATCTGTCGGTTCTGGTACCTTAGTCGCCTCTTACGACACCTGCTACTGGGAAAGGTACTATTCTACTCTGCCAGTACCTCACAGCAAGAATGGATACTTTAACTTTATGTATTTATGCCATTAGCAGGGATATTTTATTAGTTACTAGATATATTCCGCGGTTTCGCCCGCTTATTTCTCTTTAGGTAATAGGAATGTAGTTTATATTACTTACTGATAAAACAATTTTCTAATAATATAAGTACAATATATAAAAATACCTTTTTAATTGGACGTTAGGTACCGGCTGAGCAGAATCGTACCTCCCCCGGAACCAGGCATCGAATGAGGCGGCTGAGGTACCGGAATCGACAGATGGCGGTATATTCATCCAAAACAGTGTAGCTCAAAAACACAGTGGATTATTTGTAGCTGCTCCGTTGCGAAAGCTGCGCTCTGCGATTGCCAACACGCTTGCCCAGCTCGGTAATTACGGGCAAAATTTTACCCTTCTTAGGGTGGCCTATGTCTAGCAGTGGACTTTTAATGTAATGACGAGGGATCATCAATACGAGTAAAGGCAGCGAGTGAGGTATGCCAAGGCGGTGGCTAGTGGAAATCCAGTCTATGCCTATCCTGGTGCCTACTCTTGTACCAGGTGACGTAAGAGGTACTAATTTAGTCAGCCGGTACCTCATGGCGATACGTATTAATCTATTAAAATAAGCTTGTTTATTCCTGGTACTTCTGATCTGGACGGACTGACTTCTTTAATACCTCGTCTTTCACTTTGGCTCTATATATCTGTGTAGTCATTATACTTTCATTCATCTTATTTACATGGCCAAACTCTCTCAATATTCCTTTCTCAATGGTTATTACATCATCTCTCATACCATATCATTCCCTACTATATTTTTAATTAAACTAAAAGAAAAGAAAACAAAAATGGTTGTGAGAATAATAAAAAAATGGGATGGGCCGCGATTGATGGAGGTTCAAAATTTAGTATAATTGAGTATTTTTTATTTTACAGTTTGTTCGATGGTAAACGTGACCGCAGCCAATAGACGCGGGAGATCACAAGAATATCATTAACGTGTCGCCAACCTTGTGAACTGAAATACAATGTCACATTTACCCAGTAATTTCACTCCCTCTCTTACCCTTCAAACCGGAACACAGTAATGTAAACACTGCTATTTAACGGTAAAAAGGGTGAAAGTGATGTACCAATGCAGACGACCATTGTTAGAGGCTTACCTTAGGTGATTAAAGATTATTTTATTAGATATATGCAATCAAAATTAGAAGTTATGTCACGTTTGCGACGATCCTCCTGATAGCATAACATCTACAAATGTCTCTGACAATAATATGCCGCACTCGCAAGCGAAAGCGTGCAGCGTTCGGCCTACACGAGCGAACACCGACTAGTCCGGCAAAACACAAAGTCCCTTGCATTAACAGACAACGGTTCAATGACCCCGACGACGGCACTCGATCCGAGTTCCGACCTCAGAAACGCCCTCGAGAATACTTCGCCCTTCCCTCCGGTGACGTTGGAACCAACATCTAATTTAGTATCGATTAGTCCAAAAGAAAAAGCCACATTCATTAAGTAATTGGCATCTGTTACACCACAGCTATGCAATTACAAGTAAACCTCTTTATTGTTTTAAACTTCTGCCCTATAATTGATGATAATGTAAACAAGCCACATATTCCAGCGGTGTCTTCAATAATTGCGTTGATAACACGATTCCCTCGCTGTGCGCGGGAATTAGCGCGCCTCAAATATGCTTTTTTGGTTTATTTACATCCTGATTATTTATTCTAAGTTAAAGGTTAATTGGATGGTAATGTGCCGGCTTATTGTGCACAAAATGGACATATAATGGTTAGAAATTTGACAACTAAGTTGAAACGGAATTCAAAATAACTGATGATGTGATAATGTGGTAAAAATCCAACAATAATTGATTGAATTATGTAAAAACTCACTTTCTTGTATCAGCAACATGCCCGGGTGCAATGAGGAAAGAAATTTATTTTTGGATTGATTATCCCTAAAAGATAGATATATGCCATTGCTGACTTTCTTGTAGAATTATATCGTTAGGTTCAGCCAGCGTTTACAATGTAAGCAAAAAAAAATGTGTTTATTTACGTCATCACATTCGAAACCTTTAAAATTATCAGTGTGCCTCTACTATTTTGGTACACGTCATACTACCTCGTGTTTTAAGTATGTTGCCCACAAATTTTCCATGCAAAGGTTGCCTGTAAGAAATCGCTCTATGCAATAAGGCTGCCAATTGTACTTCACTATGTATTACATACTATTAATATTATTTGCAAATTAAGGTGTACAATAAAATATGTTATAACACTGAGGGTGTTTTATTATTATTATTATTATTATATTTTGCATGTTCTATCCATATAACCGTCCTCTTAAATCACTATCTATTTAAAATCGAAATCCGTTGCGTTGTTATAAAGATCTAAGCTTAGATAGCGACTGACAGACACCGGAAAGTGACTTTGTATCATAATGTGTTGTGATGTCAATTTGTCATTTCAACCCTTAGTAATATTTGTTCTTTTTATTATTATTATTAACATAATTATACTGGCTATCCCATCCCAATTACACAATTATGATTAAGATTTGTTATCACGAAGCGTAGCTGTCTAAGAGAATATCACCCCTCACCCCTGGAAAAACATGTTATGTTTTACAGGTGAACATTGCGCCATTTGTCAGACAAGAAAAGTACTAATGCACTCCGCTGGATTTATTAATATTATGAAGTCAACACATCGAGCCCTTACCGCCAAATTGTCGTAAGCGACACTGTTGAAAATGCTTTTTTTTATTGTAACGTAACTTGTATTTAAAGCCGTAACGGACATATCCCAGTCGACGTTTCCCTCCAAAAAAAACCGTTATAAAGTTATAGCAAATGCTAAAATTTAATTGCTTAATAATATTTATAAAAATCCTTCTCCTGTAAAATTTGGGTTTTGTAGGTAACGCTAAGACGGCGGTAAAGGCTCGACATAAGCAGACGGTCTGCTTGATTGTGACCGCAGCCTATAGACACTCGTGTCAAGACAAAAATAGCACTAGCGTGTCGTTAAACTGGCGAACTGAAGATATTATGCCACATTACCTAATAGTTTTACTGCCTCTCTCACCGGAATGGGTGAGAGAGGCAGTGTCTGGCTTAGGCCAGAACACAGAAACGAACATTGCTATTTGGCGGTAGAAATAGTTGAGAGTGGGCTACCAATGCAGGCGACCTTTTGTCTATCTCTTTTTCCTCTACCTCGCCTTATAAATGCATAGGATATTTAAAGGTTGGTATTGCCCAAGTTTACATGTACCTAGTGTTGCAAGCGTCCCTAGACTATCACATTTGCCCAGAAACTTCAGTGCCTGTTACCTTTTAAACTGTAACAGCATTTAATGAGTGCCGCAATGGCTCTATTCCAGTTTTGTGGTCTACGTTACTTTCTTTTTGCTGACGAGCCATTGCACATTATAATAAATAATTGCCACAACATCTAATATATTGACCTGACACTAAAATAAATCCCTTAAAGCACATATATTACGGACAGAAGACAGACAACATAAACCAAACACAAATATCATCATATCAATATTTGTCCTGGTGATCAAACCCATGACCGTTTAGCGCACGAGACAGGATCTCTACCATCTGCACCAATGGGGCCCTTAGTTATAGGCCCTTAAGTTTTAATGCGTTTTGCGATTTGCCCATTTACCTATAATCTTCACTGCCTCTCACCCTTCAAACCGGAAGACGGTAGAGCGAACACTGCCATTTGGCGGTAGGAGTAGTTGAGAGTGAGGTACCAATGTAGACGACCTTTGTATGAGGTCTAACTGCAGTACCTTACAGTATAAATAGTACACTTATAAATGAACCCTAATTGGTCGGTCGCAAGCGACGCCGCCGGATAGCATCTATATCACACATGCATGCATTGTAACTTTATCTGGGCAACTCTTCACGACTGTATCTCGGAGGCGATCTTCGCCGATATTTATCCATATCGGTGTATATGAGAGTCGGCGATTATTGATTCAAAGAAATAAAAACATACACTTAAATGGAAGCAGCACTCGCAGATTAAGCCGTAGCTTCATTTGGTGGGGGTTCAAGTCACAGTGGTATAGCGAGATACAATGGTATCTGATAGGATATATTATAAATCAAATTTCATCATACCAGCCATTGGAGATAGGCCTCCCCAAGATAGAGGGAATTTGCTATAATTGGCTGGATATACTACCATATGTCGGTTCTAGTCGGTTCTTAAGACACCTGGTACAGGGGAAGGTACTATTCTACTCTGCCGGTTTTACACGGCACTAAATAAATCACATTTATTGCATCAGAAATGTATTTCTCACTTAGTAAGTCCTATGTACAGCAGCAGATGTTCTACTATCTATATGATGGTGTTCATATTAGTATTATTTATATATATATATATATAATTCTACTGAACGTGTCTGTCAGTGTCTTCTTCCTAAACAGCTGAATTGGTTTGAATGATTTTTTGAGGGTTCGATTCCCACCCAGAGCAAATATTTATATGATGATATTTGTGTTTGTTCTGTGTCTGGGTGTTAAATATATCTATTAAATAAGTATGTTTGTGATTCCTCTGTTGACTGGCGTCCGTAACACAAATGTTTTAAGTGACTTACCCCGGAGTCGGGTCAATGTTTGAGATATTGTAGGGAAGAGAAAACAAAGAGAGAAAGAAATCACCTCGCAGACCTTGTCTAGCAATGGATATCCTGCGGCTAAAAATATATTTCTTTTTTATCAGAAAGGGCACACAAGCTGTTAGATAGAACTTTACTGTCTCTCTCCATTAAATTGGAATACACTGACACTTGCCGGTAGCAATAGGTGAGATTGAGGTACCAATGCGACCTCTGTATAAGGTCTACCTAATGTAGATAAATTTAAAGAGAACTACCCTCCCTCGCGTACATTTTGTGCCACAAATCCAGCCGACCCCTTACCACAGCGATACATCAAGGCAGCGCGTAACGGCGGCGCCTGCGCACCGCCGATTTATGGCAACACTAACGTTTAATTCCGACATAATTTAATTTGAACACGCCGTGTGCTTAATTATGATATCCCGATGCAAAGTCCGATACGATGTTCGAGCATTTAATGAGTGCCGCAATGGCTCTATTCCAGTTTTGTGATCTGCGTTACTTTCTTTTTGCTGACACGACGAGCCATTGCACATTATAATAAACAATTACTACAACTTCTCATATATTAACCTGACACCAAGATAAATCCCTCGAAGCATATATGTTACGGACATTAGACAATAGACAACACAGAACAAACACAAATATCATCATATAAATATTTGTCCTGGGTGGTGATCAAACCCGCGACCATTTGGCACACGAGACAGGATCTCTACCATTTGCATCATCGGGTCGCTCAACTATAGGGTCCTTAGGTTTTTATGCGTTTTGCGACTATCCAAAATCTTACATTGTATTTGACGGATGTTGGTGGTCAGTAAACGAGTCTTAAATCAAAAATGTATGTAAAGAGATGAAATTATATAATTTTATACCTGAAAGCTTTTCGGAGAGCATCGCTTGATTGAATGGCGGATGGACGTTAATTTTGTTTATTTTTATTTAGTGGAATCATAAAATAAAATACATAGTTGAAGGAGTGATAAAAGGAAACTTAAAATTACTTTTTTCTTGTATTTTCAGGTAAGATAAACATGCAATCAGCTTAATTAAATTGTATTTTGGGCCCGATGGCGCAGATGGTAGTGATCGTGTCTTATGCACCAGGGGTCGTGGGTTCGATTCCCACCCAGAGCAAATATTTATATGATGATATTTGTGTTTACTCTGTGCATGGGTGTAAAATATATCTATTTAAGTAGTATATTTGTGATTCCTCTGTTGTCTGGCATTCGTGACACAAGTGCTTTAAGCGACTTACCACGGAGTCAGGTCAATGTATGAGGTGTTGTGGGAATTTATTATTATTATTTATATTGTATTTTTATATTTATTAGACCAGGTCGATAAACAAACATACAGTCCGCGTGATAGTAAGCGTCACCGCAGCCTGTAGACGCTCGTAATATCACAAGGATATCACTAACGCGTAGCCAACCTTATGACTTGAAGATATTTTGCCACATTACCCAACAGTTTCAGTTACTGGGAAGTGTGAGTGAGACAGTGTCCTGTTTAGACCGAAACTCTGCTATTTGGCAGTAGAAATAATTGAGAGTGGGCTGCCGCAGGCCACCTTTTGTATAAATTCTACCTTTTTTCCTCCTCCTCTACTCATAAAGTCATAGGCTTTAAAAGATTAATATGACCTAAAATATATACATAGGTGCAAGCGTCTCTAGACTGCGGAATCCCTTATCGCAAAGAATATATTTTTATTATTGTAGATGTTCACACACAAGAAGATTAAAACACTTGTGTTTTGGTTATCACACAACAATGTGAACACAAAGATATATACATGGAGCGAAAAATCATCAACATATCATCCATTAAACGTCCACTGCTGGACATAGGCTTCCCTAAGAAAGAGGAAATTTGCTTATAATTGTCACAGTGGCTATTGCAGAACGAATAAGACATAATATCTTTAAGTCACAATGTTGGCAACGCACTAGTAATATCACGAGCGTCTATAGGCTGCGTTGACGCTTATTATCACGCAGATTGTATGCTTATTTGTCGACCTGGTCTAATAAAAATCTTTTAATATGGCTTCCTTAACAATCTCCTTAATTATAAAAAGGGCATTTCCGATTTAAATCATTAAAAATTGTCTCGAATATTTCATTACAGATCGCGTGACACATTTCACATTAAAATCAGCAAGCATCTGTTAAAAATTTAATGAAAAATATTTAAAAATAATCTCGAATATCGTTACAAACATTAATTCGGAATTGAAATCGATCACAACCGGTTTTACTCAAATATTAACTGCAACTCAATTTGGGTAGTCAAAAGACACCGAATGTATCGAGTGCGAGAGCGTACGCAATTTGTCATCGAAATTCGCGACGGCAGAACGTAAATTGTGCGTGTGTACGTGTAAAGAAAATATAATTAAGTCGTCCAGATCTCTCGAGAGACAAAACCAGTTGCATCAGATAGAATTTAAACAAATTAGCAATGGATATATACAAATACGAATGCATCTCTTGAATTATGTACTATAATTAAAACCTACAGTATCCATATTGAGTTGGTCGGTCCGTTGCAGTTGTTGGTGCTTATGTTGGAGTTCGTAGAATTTGTAGCGGACTCGATTTCTGTTTACACTTTGTTTCTTTATGTCTTTTTTGCATATATTATGAAGTCAGCAAACAATTTGTATTTACATTTTGTTTCTTTAATATTTATACTGTCTTTTTATGTATTATTAACGATCTCGGCAAACGTTGTATTGATATATATATATATTATATATATGTGCAAATTTAATTATATAAAATTACTGAAATGACTATGAAAAAATAGGTGTTTGTGACAAAAGGGTAAAATTTCGGCTTGTATTTATTTGTGTGTGCGGAATCATAAAAAAATAAAAACAAAAAAATTTGTTTTAAAATTGGGGTCTCCCATTAAAATTTAGGGGGATGAAAATTTTAAGTTTCTCCACCCTAGCCTATATGCACGCTACGATTCACGAAAATCGGTCTAGCCGTTTTAGAGGAGTTCAATAATGTACACCGTGACACGAGACATTTATATATTAGATGAAGTCAGCAAACAATTTGTGTTTATAATTTGTTTTTTACTACTTATTCTGTCTTTTTATATATAACTAGCACTGTGCCCGCGACTTCATCCGCGTGGAATAGTTTTTTTGGGTACCATACCTCTTTACGTTAACTTATATAAACTTTGAATGGCATGTTTATTTATATCGTATCAATGGCATGAAAAATAAGTTTCAAGTTTCTAGCCCCAAGATAGCGATACTTCCATACAACTTTTCAACCCCCCTTTCAACCCTTCATAACCCTTTTTTTGAATTAAAAATAAGCCTATGTCCTTTTTCAGGGTCTAAAAATTTTCTGTACCAAATTTCATCAAAATTGGTTCAGAGTTTAAGCGGGAAAGCGTAACAGACAGACAGACAGACAGAGTTACTTTCGCATTTATAATATTAGTAGGGAAGTAGGGATAGTAGGGATGAAGTCAGCAAACAAGCACGGTCCACTTGATGATAAACGTGACCAAAGCCTTTAGACGCTGTCATCACAAGGATATCACTAGCGTGTCGCCTAACCTGAGAACTGAAGGTATTATATTATATGGTCACATTTACCCAGTAATGCGAAGACAGATATTTGGCTAATTGTCTATGGTTGTGTGTAATCAATTAAGTACTAAAACAATAAAAAATATTTTATTATAACTTAATAAAGAGTTGACGTAACTTTGTTTTTTTTTAATTTGCACAATAAAAATAAATAATAACTTATAACAAGGTGTCACGTGTCTACCGAGCCGGTTTTAATCAATTGTTTCTTACTGTGTATAGTTTGATCCAATTTGGGAGATCATCATCAACATATCAGCTTTAGAAAGTCCACAGCTAGGCATAGGCCTCTCCAAGGCAAGGGAAATTGTGTCTATAATTGCCGAAAGTTGAACAAGTGAAAGAGTTTATATATCTGAGAAGTGTTTTTACGAGAGATAGAAACGAAGCATGAGGAAGATATTGAACGGAGAGTGGAAGCTGGAAATGGTGTCAATGGAGCCTTACATGCTTTTATGGGCAGCCAAAATGTGTCAAAAAGGGCACGACTGGTTGTTCATAGTTCAACACACCAGTATTGGTTCCAACACTGACCGGTATAGTGGTAAATGTTGGGCAGAAGAAGCACGGCAGTAGAAAATGCTGTTGAAATTAGAGCACTTCGAAGTATGTATGGTGTGAGTTTGAGAGATAGATTAAATAATATTGTAATAAGAGATCGGTGTGCTGTAAACGATGATGTTATATACAACAATAGAGAAAGGAATGTTAAGATGATTTAGATATATAGAAAAAATGGATGAGTTGTTATAGGACGGCAGAAATACCAAAAATAAACGAGCGTATATGAATAGACTAATGCGAGTAAGGGAAGCGAGAAAGGTTTGCCAAGATAGTAGCAAGTGGAGATTTATTGTCTCTGCCTACCCCGTCGGGATACAGGCGTGATGTATGTATGTATGTAATTACATATCATATCGTCTTTTAAAGATGTATTCTATATTTATATCTTATACACGTTTCGGTACGCTTGAATCTTGACAGCAGCTGCGTCGATGTCGTTCGACTGCCACATAAAGCACCCGTCAGTTAAATGACTCCATTTGGCTCGTTCAATAAACGCTCGCTTTGGCCACCGATAATTATTTACGTGTAAATTGGAACGACCGTACACGAGCCTCTTTAAGAGCAGAAGGTCCAAGTTCTCAAATTCTCCGGTCCATTCGTTGGCGCAGAGATTGAAGTCTGAACCGACGCCGGCAGGGGTTTCATTAGCACCAACTACTACATAGGTGGTATATGTCTTATTACTTACCCTTACCCTTACCCTTATCAACGTCAGTTTTACTTGCAGGTTTCTTTCTGGTGGATCGCGTAATGAGCCTGCAGTTAACCTTATTTTTACACCAGTCTGATGTTGGCAGACTGGTTTAATGTAGGCCTTATTCAGTTTTCTATGTGTTAGATGACTTTTAGAAACCCATGGGTCATCAGGGTCGTCTGTATTATCTAAAATTCAGCATATAATCACTTCCTTATTGGAAAAAATAATGCTATTATTTTTATTATTGTCGAATTATTATTTTATTGATGGTTTGAAATAAAAAAAAGAAAGAATAAACCATATTTGGGTTAGAGTTCTGACTGCATGATCATAGCTGACTTAGAAAGTCTATTGCTAGATATAATTTCTGTAAGAAAGGGCAATGCTGAGCATTATGGGTAAAATTGATTATGGGTGAAATTAAAAAAAATAAATGCCCTGGATAATCAGAACCAGTGCCCATCCTGTAGCGCTTGAGCTATGCTGGTATACCGTCAATGTTTGTTCCGGTATAAAGAAGGTATTGTATTCTGCTGGTACCGCAAGAACAAATATCCAGGGAGTGCGTTTGTGCTACGCTGTACTATGTGGATATACCGTCATCTGTCGGTTCCAGTCTGTCGCTTTTAATCACACCACATGGCACAGGAGAGGTACTATACTCTTTCAGGTGAAATGTAGAGGTTGTAATAGTATGTAGTTCACAAAAACTCTTTTTCTTTTTTTTTTTGGCCAGGTGGGATATTTTCAAAATCGGTTAACGACTTGATGTTTTGTTACTTGGACCTTCTGTACTTTACAGTTTCTTACACACTTACTGAGCCACTGTTTCTTGCTCACAAACACACGATTTACACTGTAAATATTGAAATTTATAGGTTTTTCGCTTAAGGGATTCTGTTTTTGGTTTATGAAAGTAGTGTTTAATGAAATTTATTCATTTAAAGTTATGCTTAAGATTCTATCATATATTTTACAAGGAACCAAGGCTAATATGGCCGCACTGCCAGATTGCAAGTTATTGTCAGCACAAACTGCGTGGGTGGGATCATTTGTTGGGACGTTAAAACACTACACAAATAAAATAAATAGTGAGAGCATTTACTGTATACTTTGATATCCTAAACATCTTTTTTAATTATGAAAACTTTTTAAAAGTAAAATTGTAATACGATTTTTGTTTCCAAAGTTATTTATTGCAATCTATAATTTTTCGACATTCAGCAATATTTTCATTAATTAGCAGTAGCTACTTGTGGTCCAAATCCAGTGACCTGCCTACTCAATACGTAGGTCAGAACCAACATTTATGGTGTTACCTGTCCATGATCGCGGGCATAAGTCCAGAGGCGTTTTTTATTTTAGTCAATATACTTTCGTTTTTAACAGGTCTACAGCAAGTTTAACATGGTTTAGTAGTCAATATTTGTATCTGGGCGTCACTTTTATAATTTCTCCATTGATTACAGGAATTATGAAATCATGGTGCAACCTCATAAAATTTTTAATCTAAAAAATTAAGATAAATAACCTGAGTATAAAGCCGTTATAAAATTGCGGTAGAACTCTACCAAACGTTATCTCCATTGGTACCTCACTCTCACCTATTTCCACTGGCATATGCAGCAGTATTTGCATTGCTGTGTTCCGGTTTGAAGGGTGAGAGAGGCAGTGAAAATACTGGGTAAATGTGATATAGTATCTTCAGTTTAAGGCTTTGCCGACACGCTAGTGATACCTTTGTGTGCCCAAAGGCTGCGGTCACGTTTACGATCAAGCGGACCGTGTGCTTATTTGCTGACTTCAAAATACAAAAATCAAGGTAAACATGAGTAGTAAACACGTAAGTAATAGAATATAACTTAATTTACTAGAATATTCATTCATGAAATGTACACGACTGTTTTTATCATGATTGCTACATTTGCCAATTTATACTCAAAATCGAAATATTCTTTATTCAAGTAGGCCTATTACAAGCTTTAACGAATCGCAAAAAAAGCAAAAATTTTAATAACTAAATTCTATTATACTCATAATACTGATGACCCTGATGACCCGACGAGATCATAGAGACATCATATCAGTCATATGTAAATTAGGCGTACCTTAAACTAGTCTGCCGGCACCAGAGGGGTCTTAATACTAAGTTTGCAGGTTGCCGGTTCGCTACACTAGCCATTAGAAAGGAACCATGATCCAATTCTGTTACATTTGTTTTCTAGTTTGGATATACCGCAACCTATCGGTTCTATTACGTAAGCCACCTCTTTCAATACCTGATAAATCAAGCTTATCGAATCAGTGATGAGAAACTGAACAGAAATGTTAAAAGAAATCTCTGACTAGACTGTGGGTTTTCGTTGTGAGTTGACCATTCTCCCGAAGCTCCGATGTACCGGGAGAATATAATATTACCCCCCTCCCCCTCCCCGTTACCTGGGTGACCTAAAAGGCGACCTAGATACCAAAACCGACAGAGGGTGGTACCTGCGATTGCCAACACGCTTGCCCATTATAGGCAAAATTCCCCTTGTTTTAGGGAGACTTCAAAAGGCTGATATGATGATGATATCACCTTTAATTGTGTATGAGCAAACACATCGTTAACTCTCACCTATAAGGAAATAATTATTTGCCATTAAAGCAATTACAATCCTACACTTGCCCGGCGTATTAAAGATTATTTATTTTCTCTCAAAACGACTTATTTACCTGGTTTAATAGTATTGCTTAAATGGCGAAGTTAATGACTATAAAATAGGTTTTTTTAAATTATTATAATTAATTACAATATCTGTCGTGTTTTACAGCTGCTCGAAGTTTTGCCCTATGTCGCCTAGCGCCACCTGCCTCTCTCATGGTAATTTAGAAATATCTTTATAGATTTAATTTATTTTATATTTTTCGCTCTGGCCAGATGTCATGGCATTTTATTGGCCTTAATCTGACACTCCGTCAAGATAGAATGTTTTATGTGAATATTAAGCTGCAATTTTTGATCACCCACCTAAATTAAATACGAAACTAGTTAGCACTAGCTACTGTACTAAATAGCGGTTAGGTTATCGAGAGACCGTTAAAGGATGTTAAAAATGAGAAAAATTGTAAGCATTATGTTCGGGCAATACACTATTCTACACTTTATTACTAGTTTATTTATTTATTTATTATAATGACGTCTTGCAGGCAAACAGGTGAGCTCACCCAAATCGCCTACAAGACTAAGTCTTAAGCGAAATTTAAATTATATCCCTATTATTATTTAATATTATAAATGCGAAAATAACTCTGCCTGTCTATCTGTCTTTCTGTTACGCTTTCCCGCTTAAACCTCTCAACCGATTTTAGTGAAATTTGGCACAGACAATTTTTGGACCCTGAGAAAGGACATAGGCAATTTTATAATTCGAAATAAGGGTTGTTAGGGGTCGAAAAAGGGGATGAAAAGTTGTATGGAAGTATCGCTATTTTTAGAGCTAGAAACTTGAAACTTATTTTTCAGGCCATTAAATCGATATAAATAAACATGCCATTCAAAGTTTATATAAGTTAACATAATGAGGTATGGTACCAAAATAACTATTCCACGCGGACGAAATCACGGGCACAGCTAGTTAATAAATAAATAATTGACAATAACAATAAACAAAACATTACCATTATGCAGGTCATTAAAAAACTAAATACACTTATATAGCTAATTCGTATCATGTCACGTGGTCTACAAAAGAATGTGCAGCCATTGTCAAACAACATGCACCATCAGCGAACAGATCAAAGTTCTCGTTTTGAGCAAGTATGTCCCTAACCAGGTGCAGTTTACTAGAGGTAGACTTTTACAAAAGTCGTCTGCATAGGTATTTTACTCTCACTTATTTCCATAGACAAATAGCAGTGTTCGCATTGTTGTGTTACAGTTTGAAGGGTGAGACAGAGAGAGAGAGTGTAATTACTGGCTTAATATGACATTGTATCTTCAGTTCACAAGGTTGGCGACACACCAACGATATCTTTGTGATAACACGAGTGTTTGTAGGCTACGGTCACGTTTATCATCAACTTGAACGAATGCTTGCTTGCTGACTTCATAACATAAACAATCTCTGGTTTCTATTTAGAGATATCTGAACATTTTTAAAAAAGAAATGGATTAACCTTCTTCAAATCATTTAATGTTTAGTAGCATTATGTAATTTGAATGCTTAGTAGCATTAAATATCTAATCAGACAGACGCCCTGCCCTGTTTTAACTGTATATGTTTAAATAAAAACAATTTTTATGTCTGTCTCTCTCGCTCTTAGGCGGGCTAACCATGCCCGAGTGGAAGGGACGCGTGCCTTCACTCGCTCTCATTGTGAGCGCATAACGTGAGCGGAGCGTAACGCAGTTTCTTGAACGCAGTTGCTGTGTTCCTGTATGAAAGGTGAGAGAGGCAGTGAAATTACTGGGTAATGTGACATAACATCTTTAAGTCACGATATTTGCAGGGCGTTAATAATATCTTTATAATCATATGAGCGTTTATAGGCGGCGGTGACGCTTACTGTCACTCAAACATACGTACTTTACATGTGTTTGTACTTTTAGTCCCCCGCATGTGACCTCAACCGCGGCCAAATCTGGTGCTGCAGCGGAAACGGCTGCCAGACTTAATACAGAAAAATACAGTTCATTGGCAGTTAATTTATTCTTTCGTGCCAGTTAAAATTGAAACATCTAGTGCACGGAATAAAGAAGGAAACTGCTTTATCAAAGAATTAGGTAGACGTTTGGTAGACCGGGGTTTGGACAACCACTCCGGGGCTTTTCTGATGCAGAGGATCTCGCTTGCTGCACAGCGTGGAAATGTTGCAAGCATTCTGGGGACCTTTAGGTCGGATAAGTAACTTTTTAGAGTAATAAATAATATGTATCAATTTTGTGTCTATCTCCTTGTCTAAAGAAAAACGAGACACATCATGTATAACGTCATTACAGCGATAAACGCGTCAAATAAGAAAATCTACCAACTAAATTAAGTGTATCTTGGCTATCAGGATATCTGTTGTGTCTGCTACTATTAAATATATAAATATTACAATAGAAGACTTTATCGCATTGAGCGATTCCAGACAATTTGAGGTGACCTATGCGTAAACAAAATAAAATATGTAAATAAAAAAATAGCATACGGTAACGCTTGTTAGCCTATACACGCTCGTGTCATCGAATGGATATCACAAAGCCGTTGCAATGTGACTTGAAGATGTTATGTCACATTACCCAGTAATTTCACTGTCACTCACCCTCCAACACGGAACACTGCAATGCGAACTGCAGTTGACAGTAGATATAGCTGAGTAGCTATCAACTATAGCGTTTCTCTTAGCCTTTATTCGCGGTAGAGACTCTGCCCTCTCCCTAGTAGAGCTTTTGGTATTTATTAACTATGTTTCACGAAATTAATTATAAAACATACATTCGAACTAGTTGCGAAAGGGCGTGTCCGATTTGGCACAGCAGATATCGAGTCGAGTTTGGTTTATGACTGCCATCTGTCACGAGCTGATAAAACCACCAACTCTCTCGCTTTATTAATACACCGGTTGAAACTGGTTCTGTCCGGTTATTACGAGATGTTAATCAATGGGTATGTTACGGTGAGTGTGATAAATTGATAATTATTAATAGCTGGCTGTGCCCGCGGTATCACGAGCGATAATCTGAGGCACAAAGTTGCCTACTCTTTAAAACTAGCTATCTACCAGTGAATTTCCCGTTAAAATCGGTCCAGCTGTTTCAGAGATTAGCCGGAACAAACGGAGAGACAAGATCAGACACAAGCTATAACATTTTAATTAAGTTTTTTTTATATAAGTACTGTATGAACTGGTAATGTGGAATTATAGAATGATACTTAAATTTTGTTGTATATATTATAAGCAACTATCACAATAAGCATTACGATGGCAGACCATTAATTAATAGCTCTTTCATGCTTAGGAATCTGAATTGCCAATCGCAAAGCGTAGCTTCCTACCTAATATACCTCAGAGTTAGTTGAACGTGTGAAATGTTGTCAAATTTATTTATTATTGAATTAGCTGATTATAAACGGTATTCAAAGTCCTATAGTGAGATAAACAATCAGGTAAAAATGTACTTACTATCTGCCTGGACAATTTCGGGGCGGGTCGTCCGTAAGTGAAACGTTTTAAATACAATCTAAACACACACAAATACACATACAAATAACTAGATACTACTTGAAGAAAGGGAATACGGAGCTTGTTCAGTTGCTTTTTTGACTTGTTTCTAATTTGTATTGGACTTACACTCAAGGGGATGACGATGTATGCCGTAACACAGGCTAACGCCTAGTTCGATGTCAGATACATAATTTAAAAGATAATATTAGCCCTAGGTTTTAGCATCAAAATTGTTATTATATGTGATAAACAAATACATACACACATCACACCTGTGTCTCGTCGGGGTAGGCAAAGACTATGGACCTCCACTTGTTATAATTTTGGCATAGCTCTCTCGCATCCCTTACTCGCATTAGTCCTTTCATACACACTCGTTTATTCTTGGTACTTCTGACCTAGCCATGTTTAATACCTCTTCTACCTGGTTAAGATATGTTCGCCTCGGTCTGTTCTGTTCTGTTCTATATATTTGTGCAGTCATTCTCTCACTTTCATCCATCCTTTCTACATGTCCAAACCATCTTTATATTCCTTTCCCTATTGATGTCACAACATCAATTTTTACACCACATCGATCTCACTCTATTCTTTAATCTATCTCTCAAACACATACCATACATCCGAAATTCTCTCATTTCAGTAGCATTTATTCTACTCGCGTGCTTCTTCTGCCATACCCAACATTCTCTACTATAAAAGAAAGAAAAATAAAGTATTTTCATTATTCTTTAACAACGATTTTCAAACTTTCGATTGCTCGTTATATTTTGTATTAATCGATTCTCATATAAACTTCACATGACCTTTCTCACCCCACCTTATAGAGCAATGGTCATCATTAATAATTTATAACAATTAAACTATCAGTGAGGGACATAGACTTCTTCCTGGAATAACAAGAGATCCTCCGGGATGAGATATAAAGTAAAGATCTCGTGGACAAGGTGGCGGGAGGAAATCTAGTGATAAATATTCGTGTTTGTTCTGTGTCAGCGTGTCACAGCCATTTGAAGTCCACCGCTGGACATAGGCCTCCCCTAAAAAGGAGGAATTTTGCTCAAAATTTCTGCGCTGGGCAAGCGTGCTGGCAATCGCAGAGCGCAGCTTTCGCGACGGGGATGCCGCTGCCTACACCCGCCCTGTGCATTTAGGCTGCACTGTTTCGGATGGATATACCGCCATCTGTCGATTCTGATACCTCAGTCGCCTCTTATTTGGGGCACCTGGTAAAGGGGGAGGTACTATTCTACTCTGCCGGTATATTACGGCTAAATAGAATAGCTGTGTATTTTATATGAGTTTATGTACTCGTATTATATTTGTAATTCTTCAGTTGTCTGATGTCCATAACATTAGTGTCTTAAGCGACTTAAAAGAGGTAGTCAGTATTGGTACCTCACTCTTACCTTTCTCTACCGCCAAATAGCAGTGTTCGCATTGCTGTGTTCCGGTTTGGAGGGTGAGAGAGGCAGTGCAATTACTGGGTAAATGTGACATAGTATTTTCAGTTCACAAGGTTGTCGACACGCGGTCACGTTTATCATCAAGCAGGATTTATATGTAATTAAAAAAAATGCGACATATCTCGAAGTCAGTTCAACGTGTTAGATATTGTCTGAATTTTCTGGAAGTGGTCCTATCTTATGTACTAAGTGTCAAGGGTTCGATCTCTACCCAGGACAAATATTTATATGATATTATTTGTCTTTGTACTGTGTCTGGGTGTTAAAAATATGTATTTAAGTATTATATTTAAGCAACTCACCCCGGAGTCAGTTCAATATATTAATTATTACTAAAACGATGTGCAGTGGACAGCCTACGCTATCATTACGTTATGTATTCGCAATGTGTAGTCACTGCAATAAGGGGTTATAAAAAAGGCATTCACTACAAATCGCCTGTAACACTCCGTTACATGCGAAACGAGTCAGCAGCACGAGGGGTCGATATCAAATACGTAATTAAGTAAAATGAGTTATCAGCAACAAGTTTGCGGGGTTAGATTTTTTTTTAATGTTTACAAATGCGTCTCTCCGTCTCGGTTGGGTACACACCCTTGCGTCTAGGGCTGGCAGCGTTGCTTCGTTTTCTAAGCCTTTCCTCTGTCAGGTAGACCCCATACAAAGGTCGTCTGAATTGGTACTCTCTCTTATGTCTCCCTCCAATTACAAGTTCGCATTGTTTCGATCTGAGGCAGTGAATTTACTGGATAATGTAGCATATTATCCGCAAATCACAAGGTTGGTGTCACAACGCGTTAGTGATATCATTGTGATATTATGAGCGTCTATAGACTCTGGACTCAGACTAATATATAACGATAACGCAGACTGCATGATTGTTTGTCGCCCTGGTATGTTATAATAATAAAAAACTTTTTGTCGGCTTTAGAAAACGGTTTATTCAACTTTTTAAATTCTACGTTCTACGTTTCGACGTTCGACTTTCAAAACATATTTTTGTCAAGATATTGTATTAAAAGTAACTTAACGTTTAAAAGCCGTTAACAGATCGTTTTATTATTAATAGTGAACGCGTGTTAGAATGACGATTATTTTGTCTATTAAGTAGGTAATGATGTTCTAAAAACTAGCCACAGATTTTGATAAGATCCGGTCTAATAAAAACAAGAATGTGTTGTGGGTTATGGCTCAAAAATCGAGAAAAAAAGACTTTAAAACTAACAAAAATACAGTTTGTTTTTGTAGAAAAAAAACTTCTTTTCTACGTACTATTCCGTATATTTGAATATAAAAAGAAATTCGACTAAAAACGATTTATGAATTTTGTGGCAATAAACAGCATAGAGTAAAAAAAACATGACATTAAATAAATAAAAAATATATGTTCCTATAAAATTAATATTCCTTAACAATTAAAAAATGTTGTTAATCTAAGTGAACTCGAAACATCTTATACATCGACCTGAATCGGAAATAAGTTTAGATAACGGAGGAATTACAGATGTTTATCATATACATTTTATCCTGGGTGAGAATATATATATATATATATATATATATATATATATATATATATAAGTTCTATATATATATATATGGTTACTTAGTATAGTAAAACTTTGTGATGAATACAATATTTTTAACAAATTATGATGACAAATACCATTAATTGATATAAAAAACCTCTTGCGACGCTACCACATTGACATCTGTCATTATACAGTATTCAATATTTTCTTCTATCTAGGCGGCGTGAGGTACCGGAAGGATATAATAGTACCTCTTTACCAGGTGTCGTAATAGGCGGTGACGGTATATCCATCCAAGACAGTGTAGCTCAAATGCATAGGGTATGAAATGTCAGCACCATTCCCGTCACGATGCGACTGCGCTCTGCAGTTGCCAACACGGCAATTATGGGCGAAATTCCCCCTTTCTTAGGGAGGCCTACGTCCAGCGGTGGACTTACAGTAATTGTAAGGATAATCCTTGTCAAATCTGAGTCTAAATTTAAACATTTCTAGAATAAGTCATGTCATCTAAAATCCAATCAACCCTACCAACACCTGCGTACCTATACACTTTAATGTAATCCACTTAACATCATGATATAGTCATTTTTTGTCCCCCTCACTCACTCGCGATTAAAGAGCAAACACACTATTTGCGGCTTATCATCCGACTCTATTATTTTGCGTTTAAAAGTACATTATACTTTATAAGTACTACACTTTGTAGTATTTGTAGTAAGTAATAATAAAAACGAGAAAATGTATTTATTATTTAGATCGATCGGAACTTGTATAGAAATAAAACCATTTATTTTAACTTACAAAATGTCATTATCATCATCAACGTAGCAGCCATTAAACGAAAAAGGGGAATTTGCCTACAATTGCCGCGCTGAGCAAGCGAGGTGACAATCTGCTGTTGAATGCTGTTGCTAATTTTGGCCCTGTTGCAATTGAGCTACACCACTTTGCATGGATATACCGTCATGTTTAAACGTTTCATTTTCTGTTTTCTCAACAAGTGCAAAAAAATATATACAAGGAACTTTCGACCGCCCGCGACTCCGATAATTTTCGGGATCTAAATTAGCACTTGGTTCGGTTGAGTTAAAACTATCTATATCCCAAATTTTATCAAAATCGATCCTGCTACTACTATCTACTCAACAAACAGCAAGAGTGGATATGTTATATTTAGTGACACAAGTTAATGAGTAAATAAATCAACAATCAATACTATAAATACATTCTTTTCTTATTACGCAAACATCAACCTACGCAAACACAATATGTGTCGATCCAATGTAGTGGTGACATTACTAAAGCCTTTTTTAATCTTTTTCTCTTCACAAGTCACGACAGTCTATCAATTGAGTTACTGTACCAATCTAGTGTATGATTAATTAGCATTTCGACAGCTGACAGAAAGTGTCTAATTGACTGATGAGTCAGCCAGTTTACGAGATGCCATGCAAATGTCTCATCATTGACTCTCACGGTTCTACAAGCAGCTACTAACTATAATTCGCATCACATCTCATACATTAAACTCACACAGATTAAGTCGATCAATGCACTTGTGTAACGGACATCAGGCAATAGAAGAATCATAAATATACTACTTAAATATGTATTCAACACATTAAATCCTGTAAATTATCATCATATCAGCTATTGGACGTCCACTGCTGGATATAGGCCTCCATAAGAAAAGGGGAATTTTTCCCATCACGTAAATAATACTTTCTAACATTAAAACTCTTCGACGGTCCGAATACATGAGGTATACCGCTTTAAAAAGGTTGCCTGTGTTGGAACCTCACTCACACCTACTTCTACCGCCAAATAAATTGTTCGCATTGCTGTGTTCCGGTCTAATTGGTGAAAGAGGCAGTAAATTTACTGGGTAATGTAGCATAATATCCGTAAGTCATAAGGTTGGCAACGGATTAGTGATATCCTTGTGATATTACAAGCGTCTATAGGCTGCAGTGACGCTTACTATTACGCGGACTGTGTGTTCTTTTGTCGACCTGGTCTAATAAAAAAATTATTTCGCGGCTATTCCTAAAAATATAAAATGGTTAAAATTTGCGGTTTAAACCGTTAAAAGAGTAGTTTTACTCGTATTACATCATTGGTACTAATGTTTGTTCTAGATGGGTATCAAACAGAAACCTTCAAGCACACAAAATAATTTCCACCGCAATCGGGCCCGTCAAATCAATCCAAGACTAATGACAAGATACATCGCCCATCCCGGGCTAAGCCTGAAAAAAATCACGCCAGCAGCTTCCTATAGTCACAACGATACAAGCAAAACGATAATTAATTAACCAGCCATTATCTCGTTTCTTGCTATCTCTATAGAATTTCGCATCCCACTTTTCTCAACACGGCTTATTGTTATCATCGGTGATCGCAAAAACTCGCAGCTCGCCGACAAAAGCGGTAACATAACTGCAGCGGAATCCGCTGGTTCCGCAGCTCATTAACGCTTCTCCGCTTCGAATCTCAATCGAGTATCACAATCCGCATATCTCTTTATCTATCGCGCTCCAAATATTTAATCTTATGCACGTAATCAGAGAGTCGAAAATCGCCTGACCATCGCTGCCTATAACACAATTCTGGAACATCGCATCTCCTTTCGCGTACGCTGTAACGCGGACACGGCTTTATTAAAAAAGAATACGTTCCATTTTTGAATTGACCCAATCCTACAGCTTAGTGCGTTCTATTCATCTCTTTCCTTATCAGTGTTCGCACAAAACGTCACAAGTTTGTAAGAGAACCATTTGAAATACGATTTTATTGCGTTTATCATAAAGAAGAAATCAGATTATTGTGTTGTTTTAGATATACCTTTGCAGTTGGTACGGATCGCGTACGATACGCGATTAGTGTTTTTGCGTCTCCCGCGTAATTAGGGGCTATCGGCGGCTCGTATGAAGACATAAATAAGCGAGACCAAAATTAGCAGGCAGCTAGCCGCGCGCCCCGACTCCGTCCGATCCGATCGGGCCGATTTCTTTGACCCATCGACCGACTACAGAGTTATTGATCGTAAAAGATTATTACGCGTCGTGGGTAGACTGCCAATATAGATCGGAATATTTCTTCAACCACTTAGATGGGCTGTTCTTTGAATTTGTTTGTGATGATTTAATATATAACGGTGCCGTGAGGTACCGGCAGAGAATAGTACCTCCCATTGTAACAGGTGTTAGAGGCGGCTAAGTTACCAGAAACGACAGTGTAGCTGCATCATTCTGTAACAGTGTAACTGCCAACACGTTTGCCCCGTGCGGCAATTACGGGCAAAATGCTCCCTTTCATACTAATGATGGTGAATCTATCGCACGAGGTTGTCCTCATGCAAAGGTCGCCTGCATTGGTACCTAACGCTCAGCCATTTCTACCGCCAAAAAGCAGCGTTCGCATTGGTGTGTTCCGGTTTTGAGGGTGAGAGAGGCACTGAAATTACTGGGTAATGTGACAGAGTATCTTCAGTTCACAGGGTCGGCAAGAACACTAGTGACATTTTTATGATGACACTAGTTTGACGTCACTTTTAAGCCTCCATCCGAAAGTAGCACCGTTCCTTCTGCAGCCATTTCCTTCTCTTTAACAGAATAATTGCTATTTATGGTAGTGAATGTTGGGTATGGCAGAAGAAGCACGTGAAGAGAATACATGTTGTTGAAATGAGAGCACTTCGTAGTATTTATAGTGTGAGTTTGAGAGATAGATTTTAAAAAAGATGAAGTTGTGATTTAGCAATGTTGAGATGGTTTTGGGCATATAGAGGGCATGGATGTAAGTAGAATGACTACACAAATATATAGAACGAATCGAATGAAGAGTTGGTATAGGACGACTACGCGGACATATCTTAGCCAGGTAGAAGAGGTCAGAAGTACCAAGAATAAACGAGCGTGTTTAAAATGGGAGGCGAGTAAGGGGAAGCGAGATAGGTTCCCCGATGGAACACAGGCGTGATGTATGTATGTATGTAATTTTTTTTGTTGCGCGTCGTGTCGGTCACGCTGGGACTATTCGCGTCTACCGTTCGTGGCAAATCGTGATAAATAACAGCAACACGATTTAGATGCGTATCATTGCCTATCTCATATGGAAATTTAGATAGCCGTATTCATTATATGCTCTAAGTACATTGAACTAGGGTTGCCAACCGTATGCGTATACCACTTAATTCTTTTTGCGTGTACTTTATACTTTCGCGAAGACTATTTTTTACCTTATTCTTGCCTATATCTACCGCCAAACAGCTGTGTTGACATTGCTGTTATAGTTTGAAGGGTCAGAGAGGCAGTGAAATTATTGTGATAACACTAGAGTACATATATGGGCTGCGGTCAAGTTGTATTTTTTATTTTTTAATAATGCTGCTGTGTTTTGGTATGACAGGTATGAAATTACTGGGTATTGTGACATAATATCTTCAAGTTACAAGGTTTGCAGCGCGTTAGTGATATTTCCGTGATATCACGAGCGGGTATAGGCTGCGATGATTAGGTACTATCACGCGGACTGTACGCCGAAGAAGCCGTGAGTTACCGCACGAGTAGAGTAGTACCTCCATCTGTATCAACTGTCTTAAGAGGCGACTAAGGTAAACCAACATGTGGTAGTATATCTATCCACATTAGTGATACTAAAATGCACAGGGCGGAGATGGGCAGCAGTATTCACATCGTGAAAGCAGTGCTCTGCGCTTGCCCAGCGCGGCAATTACGCCCAAGGCCGAAAAGTGGACTTCCAATTGCTGATATGACGAAGATTCTTCGTATGCAATATTTATTGATACGTGAAATATTAAATGCAACCAATGCATAAAATATTTATTGATGTATTATTCACATAATTAAACGGTATATCCTAATTATATAATTATGTACTTGTATTAAAAATAAAATGATAAAAAATTTAACATAATTAGAAAAATATAAATTTATGGGCCCGATCGCGCAGATGGTAGCGATGGTATCTTGTGCGCAAAGAGGTGTTAAATATGTATTTAAGTATATTTTCCATTCCACTGTCGTCTGATATCCGTAACACAGGTGCTTCAAGCGATAAGTCGCTTATCTCGGAGTCAGCAATGTATGAGATGTTGAGGATAAACAAATAATGACTTGCCGTTGATAGATACGTAAAAATGCAAATGAGATTCAAGGAGTTCAATACGGAGAAAGACGGTAGAATAGACGATTGAATAAAACTTACATGAGGTCTCACTCATACATAGATCGTCTGTGTTATTACGTCACTTTTATTATGTCTACTGCCAAATAGCAGTGTTCGCATTCCTGTGTTCAAGTTTGAAGGATAAAACAGATTAAAAAAAAGAGGTTGTGGCCTCTGTCACGTACATTGACCTGACTCTATGGTAAGTCGCTTAAAGCATTTGTATTACTGGCTTCAAACAACAGAGGAATCACAAAAATACTACTTAAATACATACATTTTACACCCAGCCACAGAACAATCTTAAATATCATCATATAGACATGGGTGGGCATCGAACGCACGACCCTTGGCGCACAATATAGGATCACTACCATCTGTGATATTGGGCACGTCATGATTAGTTAATTACGGTGTTATTTAAAGAAGATTTGCTTATTTCATTTGTGACTTGATCGACCGGCAGTGCCGTGAGGTACCGGCAGAATATAATAGTACCTCCTACTGCACCAGGTGTCGTAAGAGGCGACTGGGTACATGAACTGACAGATGGCGGTATACCCATCTTACACAGTGCACCTCATATTCACTGGAATGGGTAACAGTATCCCCGTCACGATAGCTGCGCTCTGCGAGGAGGTTTCTTAGAGAGGCTTATGTCCAGTATGTGATGATGAGTTAGAGACGAAAAGAATCAAGATACTAGAACTAAGTAAATAAAAATTGGCTTATTTGCTAGAGCAAAGCCAGGACTAACGATTAGTGAACAAATAAATATACATACATACAAAAGGAACATTTAAAAAAAAGTCATAAGACTTCGTCGCCGAGTCGAGTTTTTTTTAATTAGGCATTCAAGCATTTTTCATTAGCTATACTATAGTCTGCGACAGTAAGCGTCATCGCAGCCTATTGACGCTTGTAATATCACAAGGGTATCAACCTTGTCGTCATAACAGCCATGTAAAGTCCACTGTTGGACATAAACTTCCTCAATATAGTGGGGATTTTTGCCCATACTTCGCTACAAGCATGCTTCAGCCCATCCTCGCCCTCAAGTATTTGAGCTGCACTGTTCGTAAGGATAAGTAATGTTCTCCGCTCCTTGTTACTTGAAGATATTATGTCATTACCTTTTACCTAATTTCACAGCCTAAACACAGCAACGCGGGGGTAGAATTAGGCGAGAATGAGGCACCAATGCAGACGACTGTTTGTATGAGGTTTACCTGTGACTACGCTTTTTTGTTACAAAACAACTCAATTATTTATAAAACTATAATTTATAGTAAATTATATCAAAATCCGTTTAATGTTTTATTAAGACAACCTTTTTTTCCTAAATAATGTTTTTACTTCGCCAAGTCAATTAGATCAATAATCCGGAAAAGAGCATAATTATATAATTATAAATACAATTAATATAAATAAATAAATGCAACTGAAATTCCAAATGGGGTCTATTTTAATTATTATAAATAACAATGATTGCTATACATTCATTTTTTGTTGACAGCATGTACATATTATCATGTCATTATAATGGAGGTTGTAATCCTTAATGACGATAAATTGATTCAATATAAACTGCATTATCTATGTCAAACATCGTTACGTATAACTAGATTCGCCGCCGGCGATGCTCGGGGCTGCAGGATCGGTTATAAAAAAATTACATAAAATAACAACTTAATGTTAGCTAATTAATTACACTAACATTTTTATTGAACAATATGTAGTAAATTATAAATAGGTTTATGTACATTTATTTTTATTAATTTTATTTATCCTGGGTATTGGTCATTAGTGGACATTAGTCTTATCCTAGAATGCCGGGCTATGCTAGGATGGACCGTGATGAATCCCTTGTTTCTCGTAGGACATAAATGGTTAAAAATACAACCATAACCAATAATTATGGTGACGAGGTTCGCAGCCCGTCACGACATGTGACATCGAGGTCCGAAAAGCTGGAAATATGTCAGATGTTGGATGAAAAAAAGCTTGATATTTTATGTGTGAGTGAGACGAAGCGAAAGGGTTGCGGAACGACCAAAGACCAGAAATACACAGCTTATTAGTCAAGAGTAGCATCAACCATTAGAGGCTGTAAAGGTGTAGGTGTGTTTCTGTCTAAACGAATAGTGGAATGTATAGAAGAGTTTGCAAGTGTAAGCCCCAGATTTCACTGGTTTAGGCTTAAAGTGAGACTAACCCGGCGTTTTGTATTTGGAGTGTATGCTCATGATATAAGATCCGAGGGATCACGGAATAGCCAAAATGAGAAAGAGGAGTTTTGGGATGGAGTGAGAGATACTTTGAGGAATGTAAGGCAGATTAGTAATGTTAGGTGATTTTAATAATTGGGTTGGAGTTAAACGTGATGGGTATGAGAAAGTCATTGGAAAGTATATGATGATATTTGTCTGAAGATGAATTAACTATTGTGTTAAGTCTTTAAAAATCGGGTCAACTTCAAAAACTATATGTATATATTTTATTGTCTAGTCTGAAATATATATATATATATATATATATATATATATATATGAGACCAGACAAATATTTTCAGACAAACCAACAAGCATACTGTCCGCTGATCGTAAGCGACAGCCTATGTCATCACAAAGATATCATTAGCGTATCGCCAACTCTGGTGATGATAGAATCAATGAAAATGGTTAAATAAACAAATTTGAAATTAGGTATGTGTTATATGTATGTTAATATGAGGTTTTTGTGCGACAAACACGTTATTTTATTGCAAGAAGATCCACGAGTATACGTGGAAAAGAGAGAATGCAAAAAGCACGATAGACTTTGTGATAGTAGTTGGAAGGCTCAAAGGGAAGGTTGTGGATATAAGGGTGTATTCAGGTAAGTATTGACACATATCACTTTCTTGTAATTAGTCGTTTGAGTGGTCTGTTTAAGCGCTGGTGACTTCGCCCCCGACAACCCACAAATGTACCGGAGAGAATGAAAGAGAAGTATTCTTCATTAAAAGTGATATGATACATGTGTGAAATATTTTTTCGAAAATCATTCCTTAAGAGCTGCTAGTATTATCATATAGTTATGTCAAAATTTAGTTCATTTTACATTCACTTTCTCTAGAGCGTCGCCACTGACAATGAAGAAATCGTCTCGATACTTGCAACGATATACTATTTAGAAAGCGTAACATGGAAATGTAATAAGTGCCGAAGATTACGGTTCATACATATAGTCGTAAAATAATAACAAAGATACTTTTAAAATAATACCAGACCTCTTACGAAGGTCATCTCCATTAGTCCTCCATTACCTCATCGTACCAGCCACTGAAATTCCACTGCTAGAGGCTAGGCTAGAGAAGGCTAGAGGCATATGCCCATATGCCTCTTCAAAAAAAGGAGGTTTTTGCCCATAATTGCCGTGTTGGGCAAGCATGTTGGCAATCGCAGAACGCAGCTTTCGCGATGGGAATGCTGCTGCTCAGCCCCGCCCTGTGCATTTTTGAGTCCGACTGTTCCGGATGGATATACCGCCTATGTCGGTTCTGGTACCTTACTCGCCTCTTACGACACCTGGTACAGTGAGAGGTACTATTCTACTCTGCCGGTATCTCACTCTTACTTATTTCTATCAAATAGTAGTGTTCGCATTGCTGTGTTCGGTATGAAGGGTGCGAGAGACAGAGAAGTTACTGGGTAAATGTGGCATTATATTTTCAGTACACAAGGTGAGCGACTCACTAGTGATATCTAAGTAGTAACACGAGCGTCTACAGGCTGCGGTCACGTTTACCATCAAGCGGACCGTATGCTTGTTTGCTGACTTCATAACATAAACAAAAAATTTTCACCCTAACTTTCAATTATTATTAGTATAACAGATAATATTACCGATTAATAAATTTAATAAAACTAATGATGTTAAACAAACTATAATTCAATACCAATCGATTCTGATCGCATTAAATTAAGATGTACGTATTTGAATAATCAATTGATTAATGGCCGATGTAGGCGATTGTTCAATTATTCTGTGCGGAACCGTTGTGTTAACGGATATGTCCTGCACGGGAGTCAGCTGTCTGCTTTCATATAACAACCGGCCAAGTGTGAGTGTGCGTTCACTTGCGTTCGATTCCGCAACAATAATAATACAATTCAGAACATCTCATACCTGACTGCGAGGTAGGTCCCTTAGAGCACTTGTGTTACGGACTTCAAATATATTATACTTATATATATATATATATGAATGTATGTACTTAAAATATCCTCGTATATTTTGATATTTGAGTTTGTTCTGTGTCTGAGTGTTAAAAATGTGTTCAAGTATTATATTTGTAATTTCTCTATTGTCTGATTAAAACACAAGTGCTTTAAGCGACTTACCACGGAGTCAGGTCAATGTATGAGATGGGTGAATTTACTACTATGTTAAGTTCGTTAAAAATCGGGTCAATTTCAGTAGCTGTATATATATTTATTTTAGACTAGACCAACAAACATCAAACAGTCCGTTTAAACGTAAACGAAATCGCAGTCTATAGACACTCATGTCGTCACAAAAATACCACTAGCGTGTCACCAACCTTGTGAACTGAAGATACAATGTCATATTTACCCAGTAATTTCATTACGTTTCTCACTCTTCAAACCGGAACACATTTATATGAACACTGCTATTTTGGTATGTACAAAGATATCAATTGAGTGTCGCCATCATTATGAACTGAAGATACAATGTGACATTTACCTAATAATTTCACTGCCCATTTCACCATTCTTACAGGAACACAGCAATATACCCAAACTGCAGTTGTTGCTACCCAAGAAGCACCCGTGTTGGGTGTCCATAGGCTGCGGTCACGTTTACCATCAAGCGGACCGTAGTGTATTGATTTCATAATATAAAAAAATAATTCGTGGTTTTTGTCAGAGTAAGGAACCCAAAGTAATTGCAGTAATGAGTTGCTTTAAATTTCCTAAGGCGGTGTTACAAGGTATGCAAAATAGGGAATAACGTGACGTGTTGCGAAACATTGTAATTAACCGGCGTTGAGTGTTGCTCGCGATTCTTTCTATGCACACTGTACGTACATGTACTGTGACTATAATATTTCAGGAACTTTATAGATTATTTTAGCCGTGTGATACCTGCGGGGTAGAATAGTATCTCCCTCTGTGCCAGGTGTCGTAAGAGGCGATTACGGTACCGAAAAAGATAGCAAACACTTCATAAGAAATACTATCTCAACATTGCATTTCAAAAAGAAAATAAAACCATAGACCTAATAAAAAAAATAGAACAGTTAAGTTCCTCAAAGATAGTAAGTAGAATAGTACCTCCCCCTGTACCAGGTATCGTAGTAGGCGTCTAAGGTACCAGAAACGACAGATGGCGGTCTATCTATCCAAAATAGTGTAGTTTAAATGCACAGGGCGGAAATGGGCAGCAGCATTCCCATCGCGAAGCTACGCTAGGCAATTATGGGCAAATTCCCCAGTTCTTGAGGAGGAGGAGATTTGTGAGAGTCAGTTGTGTGCAACTGCGGTTAGTCAGACCATTTAAAAAAAATTAAATATACTTTATTCAAATGGACTTAACAAGCGCTCTTGAGTCGTCAATAAACAAATTAATAATAATTACACCAATATTTCCAATTAGGCATAAATAAACTCAAATTTACAGTAGAGACGATTGTGATGAACCAATCATTTTTAGAGTTATTTAACACACAGGTCATTGAATTATGCCAAACTTAAATTAGTCTGCCGGTTCAAGTTGTATAAAAGAGTTTGTAAAAATTAAAGACTCGTTAGTAAAAAGTAGGTTCATTACACGAGTTAGCAGAAAAATACCTGGTAGTTCCTCAGGTCTCATTACTTTATCAAACTAAAATCCATTTAAAACATTTGGCATTCCAAAGTAGCCAGCTAGAAATGGCCGAACACCTCCAAAATACTTGGCCACTTCACTCTAGCGATAAAAAGCGCGTGCGCGGACGTGGTACACGCAACGCCGGCTCTGCATCAGCCGGTCTGGTATTCGACGCCTGGACTGGCAAGTCTGTGACACGACATGCTCGCTTTGGAAATATTAAAAAACTGCTTGACATTCAGGCAGACCTCCCCAAGAAACGGGGAATTTCGCTAATAATTGGTGTGGTGTGGTAATCATCGTACCTTTTTACCCTTTATTGTACACCAATAAAAACAACACAAGAACATCACAAAAACATGGCATAGTAGGTACAAATGGCGGCCTTGTCGGTAAATGCAATTTATTACAGCACCTTTAGATTAAGAGAAATAATGTTAAAGTTGGTGGGATTTTGAGGTGCATTTAGTACAACTAACAAACATACATACATATAGACACACACATGCACATATATTATATATAAATATAAAGGATATAGTTACAGAACAAGGAAAATCGAAGTGACAGATCATACTTCATCACCATTCTCTTAAAAATAGAAAGAGAACGAGCAGGGCGAGCGCATTCTACAAACGAACGGCTTGAACTGTATAGGATTACCTATTCTAGTAGGATTATGTCCAAAAGTGAATGCTATGATCATAAATTAAGATAGCGGAATCAACAAATTTAGTATATCCATCTGAAACAGTGCAGTTCCGATGTATAGGATGGGCAGCAGCAGCCCCATCACGAAAGCTATGCTCTGCTATTTCCACTTAACTCTTTTCTTATGGAGACATAAGTTCTGCAGTGTACTTCTAATAGCTGATACGGTGTCCTATCATAAAAACGGGTGATTTGGTCATGGGTAAAAAAACAAATATGGATAAAATATAGCAGAATTCCTTTTTATATACCTTTCATTATCTACATATCGTAGGACATCCACTGCTCAAAGGCCTCCTCTGATCCCCAATAGTACCGGTTATATACAGCTCGTGGCCTGCGCGATCCACGTCTGTCAACATCCTACGCTACGCTTGCCAGTATGTTGCCTCCATTTTATGATCTTGCGACTCCCACTTGAACTTGCCAGTCTGACGACGGGCCAGTCAGTAGCTTTGGCACTTTTACGGACCTTCTCATACCTGATTTAATCATGTAGACTTTGCCCTCTCCATAACTTGTTGGACTATATTAAGTTGGTTTATATTATAATAATTAGGTTCATATATTCGTTTTACATACTCGACATATCCTCGTGTCAGCCATTCAAGGAAAGTCTACGGCTGGACGTAGACCTCCCATGAAAGGAGGACTTTTCCTATAATTTCCGCGCTTGCACAGCGTGTTGGCAATCGTAGAGCGCAGATTTCGCGACGGGTATGCTGCTGCCCATCCCCGCCTCGTGCATATGAGCTACACATTCATACAATTCGGATATATATACCCGATATATCTGTCGGTTCCGGCACCTGAGTCGCCTACTACGACACCAGCGGGAGGTTCTATTCTACTCTAAGGTCTTTGGTTTTATGTCACATTATAGACACATTTTCTTTTTGAAATGCAATGCAGAGGTTATATATTTCTTATTAAATGTTTCCTATTTTTCTCGTATCAGTCAGTTTTTAAATGAAGAATAAATTCTAGATAACTTCTTCAAACAATATAATTTTGTCATAAAAAGCTTTTTGTATTATAAAATGCTCGATGCTCTTTGATGAACTATACATAAGTACATTATATTTACTATTGTCTATAGTTTGATGCTATATCAAAGACAAATATTTGCTTTTTATGTACAAAGTCGTGAGGAGTTTTATTTTTATTAACGCGGTAGTAGTTGCGTTTGAAAGGCAAGTCAATTTATAACTTGCTTTTGGAACGACGTATTAGGCGACTCTCACAGACGTATTAGTGTTCCATACGTATAATATAGCGAAGAAAATGGCCTACCATTAGTATCGATCGTCAGTTCGCAATTATCTCGTTTAATTACTGATTAAGCTGACAATGTCATTTAACCTCTGTGTTTAAAGAGAAAACAAGAATTACATACACACAGACATCACGCCTGTGTCCCCTCGGAGTAGGCAGTGACTGTGGATCTCCAATTACGATCTTGGCATACATCTCTCGCTTCCCTGACTCGCATTAGCCCTTTCATACACGTTTATTCTTGGTACTATAATTTCCTTCCGTCTGTAACTATGTCCTTTATATGTATTTAATTATGTGTTTGTATGTTTCTTTGTTGTGCTAAGTACACCTCAAACTCCCAGCAGCTTCAACATTATCTCTTTTCGAAGGTTGCCTGTAAGAGATTGCATTTAGCGATAAGGCCGCCTCTTGTACTTTCTATTCTATGTTTTTTGTGATGTTCTTGTGTTGTTTTTAAAGAGTATATTATTATGTATGTAGAATTAAATTTTATACATACTACATTCCTACGGGAGAGGGACCTCTGGTCAAACTGGCACGTTGCTTGACTCACTCGTACGCTTGACTTACAACCAATACACTAAATACTTTAGAAAGCTATCAATTACAACAAGTTCATTCATTTAATGGATATACAATGACAGCTGTCACGCGTCTCGTCATAAAATCAAGCCGCTGCCATGTAATCATATAGAGAAGTACCAATTTAGCCCGCGTAAGCCTTAACACGTGTGTCACGTGGGATGGTCATAAAGATGGCGGCGAGGGATGGATTGAGAGATATTGTGACCAGTATATGTTTATCTAATCGCAACTTTGTATGTCTGTGTTTTATATGCCTATAGCTGTGCCCGAGACTACATCCGCGTGGAATAGTTTTTTTGGGGACCATACCACTTTACCTTAACTTATATAAACTTTGAATGTCATGTTTTCTTATATTGAATGAATGGCCTTCATCCCCCTTTTCGACCCCTTACAACCCTTATTTCAAATAAAAAAATAGAATTTGTCCTTTCTTAGGGTCTAAAGATTGTCTGTGCCAAATTTTATCAAAATCGGTTGAGAGATTTGAGCGGGAAAGCGTAACAGACAGACAGACAGAGTTACTTTCACATTTATAATATTAGTAAGGATGTCATCCTCACTGCACTTATTTTATTTAGTTTATTATTTATGTCTATTCTTATTATTCTTATTCTTACTATGGAAAGGGTAATGCTCGGAGTTTCTTGGCGCGATCAAATTAGGAATGTGGAGATTCGTAACAGAACCAAAGTTACCGACTTTGCTCGGCGGATTTGTAATTTGCAGTGACAGTGGGCAGGGCATTTGGTAGGTGTAAGGACCACGTATGTATATATATATATATATATATATATATATATATATTTTT
>JACJUM010003147.1:1757092-1798164 GCA_020976665.1 Heortia vitessoides
TATGTGTAAAGGTAAAAATAAAATGTTGTTAATATGAAATTCAGTGCGAGATTCTTTGTATAAATAAATGTTTTAAATTGTTACTATTATTTCATCCTTATTCCTACTATACGAATTAATATTCACATTAAAATTATTTTACCACTCAAAGTCGTTGTCACGTAAAACTTTCGCCCGTATACCGACTTTACAGGCATCCAAATTTTTTTTTAATAAGCCAATCACGCGCACTTTTAAATCGTCATAAAAAACAAAAGAATCTATGAATATAAATTTGCTAATCATAATTTTACACACACGACCGATGACCCTTAAAACCAGTACTATAAAAGTCATTTAAACAAATAGTCAATTGAGTGTCCTACTGTAATACTAGTCTGCTGGCACCAGACGGGTCTTGCAACTAAATTTAAAGCAGGTTAATTATGCCTTCGCAGTTAGTCAACTTGATCCATAATAGCAAATGCATCCAAACTATTCCAGCCAGAAACGGCCTAAGAAAACAAAATAAGTCGACGACTAAGTCTCGCTAATTGCAAAATTACATGATAATCTTGGGGACAAAAGATGCATCTTTATTGAAAACCAATATTTAATTTTTAATTTTCTGATATGTATCGCATCGTAATATGACAGAAACAAATCGTCGGTTTATGCAAACGGTCTCGATATAGATTTATATCATTTTCCATATCACAACACGCCGCTCGCTGTTATTCCATTTTGCGATAAGGCAAGTGTTGTTGTATAGAAATATTCAAATAAAGAAATATCCTCGTTATATACCTTTACCTGTACTTGATGTCGTATTGGAACCGACAGATGGCGGTGTATCCACCCGAAACTGCGTAATATAAATTGCATTTGAGGTACTTCAAAACTTACGATAGCTTTAAGCTTTTTTTCATTATTAGACTAAGTCGACAAACAAGCATACAGTCCGCGTGATATCACATCACTACAACCTAGAGACGATCGTCATATCACAAGTATACTTAACGATATTATGTCATCATTACAGAAATTCGAAGAACATTGCTGGAAATAGGCCTTCCCAAGAGCTTACGCGACTCCGCAGCTTACGCGACGGTGATGCTGCTGCCCAACCCCGCTCTGTGCATTTAAGCTATTGGGGTGGATATACCGCAATCTGTCGGTGGTACCGTACTCGCCGTATACAGTGGGAGGTACTATTCTACTCTGCCGGTACCTCACGGCTAATGTCATATATTATTTATTTTTATTTATTTTTATTTATTTTTATTTATTTTTATTTATTTAACTTTATTGCACAGAATGTTACAAAATGTACAAATGGCGGACTTAATGCCAGATGGCATTATCTCCCAGTCAACCATTACACAAAACTGAAAAATATATATATATATATAGTGGTGTGGTTATATAGTGGTTATATCGACCAGATTGTAAGGTCCTGGCCGAGTTTGTAGAAAACTGGTCAGTAAACATACTGCCTGTCACAACATCGGATATAACGATGTATACCAACCGCATTTAGTCCCACCAAAACAAACTGAAAGTAACAATCGTAACACTGAAGAAGTAAACGAAGATCAGTAAAACCCTGAAGAGCAGTTTAGGCCAACAACAATTTCCGAGGCACCTAGCGCTATAACAGTTTTGCAAAAATGTGTTACCTTTAACGACCAGTTTAATACTGATGACATTCATAACTTGAGGAGTATGAAACGTAAAATGCTGAACATATTTGAGAGCGAATCTTAAAAAACAGACTAAAATGACTGATTACTTTAAAAACCAGTGTAAGTCTTATAGTGCAGCTATAGCGCATTTTTAATTCATTTTTTGACATTAAATTGAAAATAATATTTTATTCTATATTAGATATTTTATTATGATAATTTAACTACTTATGCTAAGTATTGCTTATAACAACTATCGGATATAACGTCGGAAATAGGTCCCTTCAATGACGCTATATCCGGTTTGGACTGCACTTATATTCAACATCCAGACACAGAACAAACATAAATATCATCGTATAAATATTTGTCCGGCCACCACTACCATCTGCGCCATCGATGGTGACTCGTTACTAATATCCTGTCGATATCTCGAGCGTCTCCAAGCCAAGCTTATAGACCATTATAATGCATATCACGCGGCATCTAACAGCCTGGTTAATTGACCAGCCTTTATGGTATAAATTACCAGAGCTAAACAGTTCATGGTGTGACCCTAATCAATTATCAAGTCGGCAGGCAATTTCCCTAAGGGCCTCTCCGCTATGGTGCCACCGACGTGCCTGGACTCAAAATATTTGACATTTGCCAAAGATAAGATCATTACGCAACATCGCGTTTATAATAATTAAATGGTTTAGAGTTTGCTGTTTTTATCGCAGAAAATTGAAACTTGCAAGGCTTTGATCGAATGGAGGTTTTACGAGGCAGTCGTAAATGAGTTCGCGCGATAAACCCTAGGTGACCGGCCACCTGTTCTTCGTACAGACGTGTCATAACTGGGACATGACGCATTATCTGCCATGATATCAATACACATAAAGGAAATTGGAGTGTCTGTTTGTAACACAAAAATAACTGTTTAGTACTAAATGAATGTGAATGTAATCGCGGTATATTTAACATTTTTTTTAATTTTTGTCTGTCTGTTTGTTTATTTGAGGTAATCTCTAAAACGGCAGGACCGATTTTGATGGCAGATGGTTGATATTATTACTGGCAGATAGCTGACGAGCGGTAATTTTTATACAAACACACACTCCATATTTTATGTATATCTATTGCTTTACTATGCAGTATCCAGGTAATTGTAAACCGTCCCGCCCAGGGTCGTGGGTTCAATCCCCACTCAGGACAAATATCAATACAATGGATAACAATATCGGTGTTAAATATGATGTCTGTCTGTTTCCCCCCTTTAAAACAGTAACAAAGCTGTGAGCACTGCTTTCTTGTTAATTTTTAAGACTAGTTCGATCAGCAAGCAGATAGTCCATAGCATGCCCATCGTAACCCATCCCCGCCCTGTTCCGATTGAGCTGCACTGCTTCGAGTGTGTATACCGCTATCTGTCGGTTGCGTTACCTCCGTCGCCTCTTTCAACATCTGGTACATAGAGGTACTATTCTACACTGCCGGTACCATACGGCTATAACAGATTATCATCAGTCCACTGCAGGACAATTTGTGTCGCCTGCGGGGGATCTTCCAACGCTGCGATAAAGATTTCAAACATTTTCTTAACCTGCCGGAGGGGTGGGTTAAAAAATAAGACTTGACCTTACCTATTTGACCTCGCTTTACCCGACTTCACCCGCGCAGTCTGAAGACTACTAGAATGCGGAGCGCGTTCGAAGCGGCGGCGGCGCGCGACGGCTCGGTGTAATTGGTAATTAGCAATCATAACTCATCAATATAGCAATTAATACAGTGGGTAGCCGGCTGCCTATTTAACTAATTGCAACTGATTTTCATAAGAATCGCTATTTTGTAACAGTTCACTCGAATTGAATTATATAAAGCTGTTAACTACGAGATCTAGCGGGAGATTATTTAATACGTGTTTTTACACAGTCTTATCTCACTACAATATTTTTATATTATTCTTTTTAACTCACATGGGGTAGACCGTGCACCGTACGTTGACGTGAGGTACCAGAGGTGAGGTGGCAGAGTATAATAGTACCTCCCAATGCACCCGGTATCGTAAGAGGCGACTCAGTTACCAGAACCGACAGATGGTGGTATATCCATACGAAACAGTGGAACTAAAATGCACAGGGCAGGGATGGGTAGCAGCATCCTGGTCATGAATGCTGAGCTCTGCGATTCGATTCACTTTCGCAATAAAAGTATATATTTTGTTTAAGATTAAATCTATATATATATATTATATAGGTTTAATCTTAAACAATATATATACATAATATTGTGTGTTTTTTTAATCAAAAAAATGCTTATTATTAAAACAGTTTTCAATAATACTGTAAAAAGATTCTCGAAGAAAGAAGGCATATCCCTAGGTATATTCATCCCAAAATAGTGCAGACAACAAACCAAATGTCTTTTACAATCAATTATATAATTATTATTATTGTAAATACTTCTTAAAAACTATTGTACATATTTACTTATTTTATTTGTAATTACAGTCAACTCTATAGTATATTTATTTTATTTGTTATAACAACTCTATATACTTCCCGATGTGTAGAAGCAGCGTACCGGGGCGATGCATCGCAGGCCGTTACAACAGGTCCGGTCAGTTTTTGCGCATGCGCCGCGGCGACTGACCGACGAGCAGGATCGCTCACGCTGCCGCTTGTCACTTGACACTTATTCTTGCTCTCGCATATTACATATCAGTTGAGACGAACGAAGATTTACATCGCGATTGTACTGCTGCGGCATTTCTTAAGCAGACTGCGGCCCAGGCGGTGCAGTTACTTAGGATTACAAAGGAAAATAGGCTTTGATTCCTTTTTTTTACAACATCTCATACATTGACTTAACTCTTGATAAGTACTTAAAGCAGTTGTGTTACCGACATCAGACTACAGAGAAACCACAAAAATAATAAATTAAATACATATTTAATACCCAGACAAAAAGTACAAATATCTGTATATATACATATAGCTGTGCCCGTGGCATCGTCCGCGTGGAATAGTTTTTTTGAGTACCATACATCTTTACCTTAACTTATATAAATTTTGAATGTCATGTTTATTTATATCGAATCAATGGCCTGAGAAAATAAGTTTTAAAGTTTCTAGCTCTAAAAATAGTGATACTGCCATACAACTTTACATCTCCCTTTTCGACCCCTGAAGAAGGGTTGTAAGAAGGGATGAAGGGTTGTACCTTCTTTCGATTTAAAAAATAGCCTATATCCTTTTTCAGAGTCTTAAGATTGTTTGTGCCAAATTTCATGAAAATCGGTCGAGAAGTTTAACCGGGAAAGCGTAACAGACAGACAGACAGAGATATTTCACATTTATAATATTAGTAGGGATATAAATACAGAGGCTGACTGACTGCCTGATATATCAACGCAGGGTCTTAATAAACTATAAGGGTTAGAAACTTGAAATTTTGCACATTGGTTCCTTTTATAACTTAGAGGAGGACTAAGAAAGGTTTTTTGAATTTACACCCTAAAAAGATAAAACGGTGGAGCAGAGTTAGTATAAAACTATGCTGTTTTTCTAAGTTTTCAAATTCAATTCATAATAAAGGTTGTTTTTTCATTGTATGTAATGAAATACGTGTGATATATTTTTTGAAAATTATCACTTACTAACAAACTTAAGGCGGGAGAAACCGCGGGTTGCTGCTAGTTCTTCATATAAATGTTCGTCCCGTAGAGGGTCAAGCCCACCACCCTTAATGCACAAGAAGATAAAGATACTATCATTGCCTTCTGCGCCACTAGGCCCGTCGCGAAACCATAGAATATATTAGTCACGTCAACATAACGGATCGCTCATAACTTGCGCCCGCAATCGCTCTCTCTTCACACAAAGTCCACACCTCAAAGGTACACTTTTTGTTTATTAACATTTAATTAGTAGATAAAGTTATATTAATTCCGTAAGTATACACTGTTGTATGCATTATGTACAAGTAATAGTATAGCTCGGAGTATTTGACCTATTGTATTACAAATGCGTTGCCCCTAATCGAACACTATAGATAATAGACTACTCTGGGAATCGTAATTTTTCTTTTTAGAGGTATAAGGGAAAAAAATTAATACCGTCACACTCCACGTACTTCATAACCGACGGCACAACAGTTCATAACAATGGTATCATACCAGATTCGATATCATCATCAGACCAGCCATAAAAAGTCTACAAGACCCAGTTTTTGCTCATAATTGCCACGCTAGGCAGGCGTGGTGGCAACCGCAGAGCGTATCTTCACGACGAGGATGCTGCTGCACATCCTCACCCTGTAGTATTCAAGCTACGCAGTTTCCGATGGATATACCTTCATCTGTCGGATCTGGACCCTCAGTGGCCTCTTACAACACCTGGTACAAGGAGAGGTACTATTGTAATTTGCTGGTACCTCGCAACAAATATTTTGATTAACTCGCGGCACCCGTTTGAAAGAATGGAAATATACTTCTGCCGTGAGGTACCGGCAGAGTAGAATTGTACCTCGCTCTGTATCAGGTGGTGTAAGAGATGACTGGTGTACCACAACCGACGGATGGTGGTATATCTATCTGAATCAGTGTTGCTCAAATACATAAGGCGGGGATGGGCAGCAGCATCTCCACCGCGAAAGCTGCGCTCTGGCGATTGCCAACACGCTTACCCAGCGCGGCAATTATGGGCAAAATTCCAGCTGTGGACTTCCAATAGCGATATAGCGATATATATGATAAAGTATACTTTCTTGAACGCGTAAATAATACAAAAGATATCGCGGTATAATTTTAATAGAATGCAAATTGAAAAATATATAACTGAGTCATTCTATTTTACATACTGGGTACCACAAGGCTCTTACCTCGGCCATTAGTTCTTGAATATGCATTACGAAGTTTTGTGTTTATCGATGCACTAGCTTCTTGCTCGTGACTCCGTCTGCATGAACTTTTCACCCTTTTCCCAAGAATTAAAGATTACAAGTGGGTATTGATCTTTTCCCTAGGGTTCCAAGTAACTGCATATCAAATTTTATAAAGTGTCTAAAAATAGAAAAATCACAAACATATGATATACTTTTGACGGGCTTGATGGGGCAGATAAGTGATCCTATCTTGTGCGTCAAGGGTTGCAGGTTTGATTCCCAATCGGGACAATTCTTTTTTTATTATCAAATTCCCACAACATCTTATATATTAATATAACTCCGTGGTAAGTCTCTTAAAGCATTTGTGTTACGCCAGACAAGATAGGAATCACAAGTATACTACTTAAATACATATAATTAACACCCAGATAAGGAACAAACATAAATATTATCATCTAAATATTTCCTCTGGATGGAAGTCGAACCCAAAACATTTGGCACACAAGAAAGGATCACTACCACCTGCGCTATCGGGCCCGTTAAATTTATATATTATTATCTATTCAAGTACCATATGTATGATTCCTCAGTTCACATTTACATACTAATTTCACTGCTTCTCTCACCCTTCAACACAGCAATACGAACACTGCTATTTAGTGGTAGAAATAAGTGAGAGTTAGGTACCGATGCAGGCGACCTTTGTATGATCTACCTCTAGAAAAAACTCAATGTCACCAGTGACGGATGCTTCCCGTATACTTCGTATAATTGCCGCGTTGGGCAAGCGAGGTGGCAATCACAGAACGTCGCTTTTCCACCGGGATGCTGCTGCCCATCCCCGTCCAGTGCATTTGAGCCACACTGTTTTGGACAGATATACCGCCATCTGTCGGTTCTGGTACCTAATTCAGCCTTATTTTACTCTGCCAGTACCTCACGGCTTCTAAGACAAACTTAACTAAAAGTCATCCTCAAATTGCGCAGCAGAATTTATTTGTGAACCAAGTCCCGAATGGCACAGGATGAAAAGGCCTCTCACAAGACCTCTCAGGTAGGTGCTCTATATACCCGACGAAGTCTATCTAATAGCTGGAAATCGATAGATAAGGGTTGCAGATGATGAAACAGTAAAAGTCGCCAATGAACGTAACGTACAAGAATACATGTTTTTCCATGCATGTTCAGCTGCCATATGCATCTCCTCTCACCTTGATTTATTAGCTTTCCACTAGCTTAAGCATTTTAATGAGCCTCTTACATTCAAACAGACGGACGTTTCATAGGCTATAACTCCTTTTTTGGAGGCAGCAATGAGGCTACTCGATTGTATACTGTATTTAAATTACCCCAATAAAATAGTGCTAATGTTCTTGGTTATAGTTTGTTGGAATTTAAAATGGTAATTGCAAAGTGTGAACCCTGCATTAAAATAGCGTATTTTTTTGGTTTCGCTTACTTTATCACGGTTGCGTTATGACCATAAAATTGTATAGCTCCCGGATAAAAAGTGGTGTTAATATATATATATATATATATATATATAATATATATACATATACTTACTTATATACATACGTCTTCTTCTAAATTAACCATTATCCTACGCATAGACAATAGTAAATTGTTGCGAAATTTATAGTTTCTAAATTCGGATACAAACTTTTTATTGTTTTACGTTTGAAATAGATAAATGGTCATATTTGCCAGAAAAAAGAAGCTTAGTCTTCAAATGGGGCAAGTAAACATTTTTTCCTGTTAATCTTAACTTAAATATAATTTAACTTGATTCTATAGAACCATAAAAGTAAAGAAAATGGCTACTCAATAAACAGTTATTTCTATTCATTCAAGTTGTACCTCGACTATCCATATTCTATATGAATACTGAGAAAAAATTATGCTGATGCATTAGAAAATAGTTACTGGAGCTGGGTTATTTAAAAATAAACTAGTTGTTAATGTGAACCTTTATGGCAACCGATTAACTTAAGCCTATACAAAGAAAGTAACAAAGAAAATACATCTTATGGACAGAGAATAACACAAGCTAAAAAAAAGGGTGATCATGAATAATAGAAAAAAGGTAAAGAAAAAAAGCGAAATTACAAAATGGAAACCATAAATAATTTCCTAAGTTTTTATGTAACTTGCCAAAGATTATGTTCTACCGCCAATTATATTAGATTTTCAATTAAAATTATCGATGTGGTGCAAAGATAATGTCGTGACAACAATAGAAATAGGAATGTTGAGACGGTTTAGACACGTAGAAATGATAGATGAAAGTAGAAGGATTGCACAAATAAATAGAATGGAAGTGGATAGAATAGTTGGTATCTATAGGACGACCTAAGCAAACATATTTTTACTAGGTAGAAGAGGAATTAAAGAAGGGCCAGGTCAGAAGTACCAAGAATAAACGAGTGACTATGAAAGGACTAATGCGGGTAAGAGAATCAAGAGAGGTATTCCAAGATTGTAACAAGTAAAGATTCATAGCCTCTGCCTACCCCGGTGGGACACAGGCGTGTTGATGTAAGTTTGTAACAATTTAAAAAAATGTGACTTGATTGATATATGTAAAAAAAAATTAGCTGTTTCTGATTGTGAACTGACTTCTGACTGAAGTAGCTGATTCTTATATAAAGGTCTCTCTAACCATTCTAACTGATGGTATAAAGATCACGGTCAGTTTTTCATATAAGCCTTTCATATCTTTTCTGGTCGGAAATGTTGGTACCTTCAGAGTAGAATAGTACCCACCCTTGACAAGGTGTCGTCAGGGGTGACTAAGGCACCAGAGCCGACAGGTGGTGATATATCCATCCGTAACGGTGTAGCTGAAATGTACATGGAGGAGATCACCAGTAGCATACTTGCAGAAAGCTGCTCTCTGCGATTTCCAACACTTTTGCCCAGCGCGGCAATTATGCAGCGAACTTCCAATGTCTGATGACTGATATGATGATGATGATGGAATTGAGTTTGAGACCCGTCCAGTATGGCTGTCTAGTGTTTATATAAGATTACAGTTACCGCTTGATATCAGGTTTATTATGTGATTATAATTAGTATTGGCTAAAATTCTCCGGAGTTAGACCAATATCAATAAAAATGTATATTTAGATTGCATGGTTCAAAATAGTGATATGTTATGTAGTGCCAATATCATACAAATGGTATTCTCTCCTTGGTTTTTTATCAATAGGTATAAATAACCATTCTAGTATCTTGAAAGCCAATATACTTCATAGCAGCTTGAAAGCACTGGACACGTCCACTGCTGGACATATGCCTCCCCAATAAGAAATGGAAATTTACCCATAATTGCCGCGCTGGGCAAGCGTAGTGACAATCGCAGAGTATAACTTCGTGACCGAAATGCTCCTGTCTATTACCGCCTAGTTGCATTTGAGCTTCCCTGCTTCGGATATACCGCCATGTGTCGATACCGGTATCTCAGTCGCCTCTTACGAAACCTATAACAGGGAGAGGTACTATTCTACTCTGCCGGTGCCATACGGCCAACTTCATCTATAATTTAGCCATAAGGTTGGATCCCAAAAAGGGTTAATGTTAACAGAATTTACGGCCATTGGCATCGTGAGAGATAGATATAGATAAGATAGTTTAAGCGATTCTACGATTTGTGTTTATGGAAACGAATGCTAGTTTCACTACTTAGGGGATAGGTCAGACAAGTTGAATAATCGTCAGCATTGTTAGTTATTTCTTCTGCCATACAGTTATTCTCGCATTTACTATCTTCCGGTTTAACATTACTTAAACAAAAATAACGCTAAATTTATCCCATAATCCGAAGAAGAATCATCCAAAGCAGTGCAGCTCAAATGCACAGGGCGGGGATGGGCTGCAGCATCCCCATCGCGAGAGCTACGTTCTGCAACTGCTTAGCACGGCAATTATGGATATATTCCTCCTTCTTTTTGGGGAGGCCTATGTCCAGCAGTAGTCTTCCAATGGCTGGAATGTTGACGATGATTACATGTTATTACAGGCTGTCGACAATCTGTACGCCTAATTTTAGATCGGTCCAACCATTCTGGTGTCAAAAGTAACAAACATCCATCCATTCATACTGAGTTTTGAATATGTAGAATTGTAGGACAGTTAGTAATGCCATTACAGGAAACAAAATAATAAAAATAAATTCCCACAACATCTTATACATTGACCTGACTCCGTGGTAAGTCGCTTAAAGCACTTGTGTTACAAACGCTAGACAAGAGAGGAATCACAAATACACTATTTAAATACATATACTTAACACCCAGACACAAAACAAACCCAAATATCGTCATATAAATACTGGCTCTGGGGATCACTACTATCTGCACCATCGGGTCTGACATAACAAAGTTTGGTCACCCCTTCATTTGAGAACTTCTACGGTTGAACGAACCATATAGTCATGCGATACATTAATTAGTGAAAATGTCTTCATAGCAGATGATTCCGGATTAGCAATTCTGATGGCGGTAAGGTGCAACCACACTGTGCTGAGACACCTCTACAAGGTTTTAATGTTATTATTGACACGAAAAAACGATAAGCTCTCACACTTCACTGGCCATAAGCGAGACTTGTAACACAATATCATCTGCCTGTTTCTCTTTTTTCATTCAAATTCCGTTAACGATTACAACGCAATGTTGGACATTTGATACAATATAAAAATTTAACATCATCGTATTATTTATATTGGAAGGTTATATTGGAAGTCCACTGCTGGACATAGGTCTTCCTAGGATAGGTGGAATTTCGCCTATAGTTGCAGAGATGGGCAAGCGTGTTGGCAATCGCAGAGAGCGGCTTTTGCAACGGGAATACCTAACCCTGCCCTTTGCACTTTACACTTTTGGATGGATATACCGACATCTATCAGTTCCGGTCTTCAGTTGCCTTTTACGACACTGGTACGGTACAATTCTACTCTCCCGTTAGGTCACGGCTTTGAAATTTAAGTATAATATTATTAATATAAATTTACTTGAGGTAGACAAAGGTCGTCTGCATTAGAAATTCATTCTCAAATATGTCGCCAAACAGCAGTGTTTCCATTGCCGTATTCCGGTTTGAAGGGTGAGAGAAGCAGGCGGTAAAGTGGCACGATATTTTCAGTTCACAAGGTTGGTGACACGCTCTTTGGTAATCACTAGCGTCTATAGACTGCGTTCACCATCAAGCGGACCGGTTTCGTGTTAGTTTCGTGCTGAAATTACTGCGACGTAACACCATTAAGTCACAAGGTTGGCAACGCACTAGTAATATCCTTGTGATGATACAGTGGCGCTTACAATCTTGCGGAGCGTGTGTTTGTTTGTCGACTTGATCTAATAAGAAAAAAAAAGGTTTTATTTTGTACTACTTTACCTCCGCAAAATTAGCACTTCGTAGCCTATTTTCTTTTCCAAGGTCCCATGATATATTTTCTTACCAGCCAAAATTCATCAAAATTTCTTCTGCGTGTTTAGTCACTAAGGAGTAACACATAGAAACTAAATGTTTTATATGATGATCTTACTAGTAATGATCGCTAAAGTGTGCGAGGACTGATCGTTATATTTTACATAGCAAATTGAAGTGTCTGTTTGCGATGTTAAAATTACTTTAAAAATAGGCATATAAAATTAAACAAATATTATTATTAATAATTATGAATTGAAACTGATCAAAACTAATTACAAAATTATAATTAGTAACCTGGAATCCGATCATTTAGAATAGTCTATTACATTTAAGTGTGGGACAAAGTTTATTTACAAAAAGAAAATTACTGTTGTGCCTGAATCCGTTAGCCGACTGGTACGATTGATAAATAATTTAGTATAGGTACTTGGGTATAACTTTAGATAATAAATTGCAATGGGAACTTCATATAGTGAATCTCTCTGAGTAGACTTAGTTTTACGGCATCTGCAGTACACAAAATCCGACAATTAACAACAGACATAGAAACTGCGTGGCTCGTTTGTTTCAGCTACTTTCACAGCGATGTGTCATATCATCAGTGATACTTCAATACCGCGTATGTAGCCTCAGTAAATAAGGTCCACATTCCATGTTTTCTAATTGAATTTTCAACTTTATTTGCAACTGCTACTTACTCGTTATTGCACTGTCATTGACGATATGGTATTCTTCTGTGAGGTAATGCTGCTGACATAAATGATATTTTTGTTCTGCAGAAAAAGTTTTATTCACAATAACACAAACACACTCACAATAGCATAAAGATTCCCAATTACTTAATTTTATATAAACGAATACATACACTAATATATAATTATATACTGCTGTACCGGTAGGGAGGCCTGGTGATTTGAAAATTATAAGCTTAGTAAGCTTAGTAACCTTAGTTTCAGACTCTAGTCTCCATCGCACCCGAGACTTGATCAATTACTTCAATATACCTATGTAAAGTAATAGTACATAAGTTCTTAAGTGTGAAGGAGAAAAATAAAATATTATTATTATTTATAAAATTACTATTTAACACAAAAATTCAAAGATTTTGAAATAACGACTGTACGCAGGCAATATTGCAATGAAAATATTATTTATGTTCTTAAAAATATAAATTATTTTCAGAAAAATAGTGACATACATAATATTAATACAAGATCTCAAGATCAAGAAGAAGATCAAGAAGAAGATCAAGTGTTTTATACATATGGTATTGAAAAATTGGAAAAGCGTTAGAACCATTGTATCACCCTAAAATGCAATTATGTTGATGAAAAAAAAAATTGCAAAGATAATATTTGCCGGAACTCATTGATCCATGTGTTAGATATTGTAATAACATCCTAAGTAGAATTACAAATGAGCTTTTAAATAAATTCAATAAGTGCGTTTATGATAAACTTATTGATAAAGCTTATTACTGCTTGAAAGATTATATTAAAGATGAAAGCCAGCATGGAATTGAATTGGATTGCTTTAACATTTACTATTAAGACAACGGTTTGTTAGCACCAACGCCGGTGTGCATTCCAATAATACCTATCATTAGGTGTTATCGGAAACAAATAACCGTCAGTTTTTCTAGCAGTATCTTTTCTAGTGGCTCGCGTGATGAACCTACTATAAACTTAGTTGTAAGACCCGTCTGGTGCCATTAGACTAGTATTAAAGTAGGACACTCAATAACCTATTTTTTTTAAATGACTCTAATAACACTGGTTGTCCGATGATCAGTCATTTGTGTAAAATTGTAATAAAACAAAAGAACCATGAATATAGATTTGTTAATCTATATTCCCAATCAGCTGATGTCATAAGGAATATCTTAGGCTTTTACTAGAATGATCTCTAGAAAGGTCGTCTGCATCAGTACCTCAATATCACCTATTTCTACCGCCAAATAGCAGTGTTCGCATTGCTGTGTTCCGGTTTGAAGGGTGAAAGAGGCATTGAAATTACTGGCTAAAGTGGCATGATATTTTCAGTTCCAATGTTGGTGACACGCTAGTGGTATCTTTGGAAATCACTAGCAGCGTCTATAGGCTGCGGTCACGTTCACTATCAAGCGGATCAGTTTCGTGTTTGCAGACTTCGTTATATAAAATAAACAATTTTTATTCTTGATAATTCCCATACTCTTATTAAAAATTCAATTTTATATTTACGCGGGTGTTATTAATTTCATTATTATCATCAACATTGGGTATCAGCCGTAGAACGTCCACTGCTGGACAAAGGCCTCCCCGAGAAGAAAGATTTATGCCCATAACTGTCACGCTCGGCAGGGAATGCTGTCTATACGCGCCCTGTGCATTTGATTACACTGTTTTGGATGGATATACCGCCTTCTATCGGATACCTCAACCGCCTTTTACAACACTTGGTACAGAGGAAGGTAGATACTATACAACTCTGCCGGCACCCAACAGCTGGTAAAAGTAGTCATTAATTTAAAGAGAAAAAATAAACGGAACTCAAAACCGAATTGAAATTATCTTACGCTCGTTTCCACTGTCAATTAGTTATGGGTGTTTCGCATATTTGTGTCGATGACGCGGGCGACAAAAACTGGGGGTATGTCCGTAATTTCTTGCAACCGTATCTAAAATCTGAAACTCCGTGCCACATTTTAATACGCGTTAAATTTTGCTTCCGCGTATTTATTTGATATTAGTCTTGCAAAAGTAAAAATATTATAATTATGAAGTTTTTAATATAAAGCGGAGCGAATTATTGTCTTATTTTACTGATTCGATTTTTAAACTCTCATATAGACAAACAACAAAAAAGTCAGATATAATATAGCATTGATAATTTAAGGTATCTTTGATTTGATATAAAAAAAATGGCTTTTCAGTGACAAAAAGCAACATATTTTACATTTTTTGAAACCACATCTTAACAATTTAAATTTTATGCAGCAGCAAAAGCAGCAAAAATACATATTAAGCCCGAAACAAGCATCAAAGTTTCATTATTTGTGTTCCACTGACAATTGTATGACTTAAAACAACATAAACCCAGTGGCCTAACTAATTGGCAGTATCGAGTTTTTAGTAAGCAAATTACTCTTTTCTAGCTAAATCTAAAAGCCAGTCTGACACTTCAATATTTTTATAGGTTATAAATAAAAACGGTGTTGGTCTTGCCATCAAAAAAAAGCGGTAAAACCAATTTAAGTTACTGGCTTTATCGATTGTAGGCAAATTATTTGTCAAAGCCAAAACTCTACAGCCAAAAATGTATAGACCAAACTCTATATATCCAAATTTTATGCATCCAAAAGACTACATAGCCAATCTCTTTACAGCCAAAAGTCTATAAAGCCAAACAGTAGAGTCAAAGTTCTTTACATCCAAACTCTTTACAGCTAAAACTCTACACAGCCTAAAAATTAGTTAGGAGCTCTAAATCTTAAGGCTTCATATACATTCGTCCAATCAACCAATGAGTTGTTTAGTCTATCTGTGCGTCTGCCCAGAGCAGTCCCACGACCTGTGCAATCTTTCATAATCGCCGGCCGGCGCGTTTGCTACGGGAGCATGTAATTACGCTCAATCACACTTCGTTAACAACGAATCTCGGCCGATTAACACTTGCCCGCTTTTTACTCGTGAATCAATCGCCCGCCGCCTCCGCCATCTTGTGTAATTACAATGTACAAAATGGCCGACAATATGGCCGCTTCCATTCACGCGTTTTTACCACTCATATTTCTAGTTAGGAATGGGTTTAAAGTGATTATTTCGTACTTATAATGACACGGTTGTATGAAGTCATTATTACTATTAGTTTGCAATACACGTATGGTCTTTTAATGTTCATGTTAATAGGGTTACGTCTATAAAATCTTAACGATGTGGTAATTAACGCTTCGGGTACTTAATTTTTTTTTTTTTGATTTCGTGATGTTAATTAATATGATAATTTGTCATCGATTTGTTGTTTCGGGTAATTTATGTTAGTTTTAATGGGTGTTGCATACCTATAAGGCTGGCTGGCTAGGGTTGGCTGTGGCGTGTCAGCGAGAGGTTCCGTACTGCGCGGCGTCATTTATTACACGCCACCCGTCCACTGCCTTATTAAGGCCGTGTGACATAGTTTACTGTGCATAGGGTTGGCACTTTCATGTATTATTCTTAAATCATTATTTTCTTAATTGCATTAATGATATTTTATAATAAGATTCATAATAATTACTTTAGAGTTACTATGCATAGAAAAAATATATAACTGCTGAACATAAGCCTCCCCAAAAAGAAGGGATTTGCCTATAATTGCCGCGCTGGGCAAGCGTGTTGACAATCACAGAGCGTAGCTTTTGTGATGGAGATGTTGCTGCCCATCCCCACCCCGTGCACTTGAGCACTCAGACTTAGCAGTCATCGGTTCCTTTTAATTATATTTCAGATAATATTTATTAAAAAAAAATTCAACTTCTCTCAAGCTTCAGACGGGATCCGAACCTTCATCTTTCTCATGCCGGAGGACTATACTTCCTTCAAAGTTGTTAAAGTTCAACATTTGAGTGTTTACCTGCAGGTAATTAATTGCACATTGAAGATATGGCTCTTATTTCTCAGCAGAAAAAGAACACTCAGAAAAATGTCTGTGTGTCTGTCTAAAGTCTGCTAAAGTCTCGATAGCACAACGGTAGAGCTGTTTCCTGGCAAGGAAAAGATGCAGGTTCTAGTCCGTCTGAAGCCTAAGACAAGTTCAAAATAGTGTATAAATAATGAATTTACTATGCCAAGTATAAATGTTTATAAATTGAAATTTTTTAACTTTTGTAACATTAAAAATGTTTTATTCTGAAAACTTTGGTAACCTATAAATTCACCATAGAATTATAAAAATTTATTATTAATTTTAAAAATGTTTTAGAATGTCATTTTACATAGAGGCATTGATACAATACGTAATTAAATAGTATTTTATATACTTATGTCGCAAAAAGGCTGTCAACGTCCGATTAATTGCTCTCAATTTCTTTAAGTATGTCTGTAGTTCTTTAAGTACTTACTTGTAGGTATAATTTCAGCGTCCCTACTAAAATCGCCTTAGCATATTTGTAAGCAGTTTAAGTTCCACATAGAATCTTAGTTAAAAGACAATTGTCTTTTTACATGTATAATTCACACAACATCTTTTACATTGACCCGACTCTAAGTCTCTTAAAGTACCTATGTTACAAACGAAAGAGGACAGACGAATTACAAATATAATATTTAAACACATTTAACTATCAGACACTAGACAAACACAAATATTGATAGCGTACAAGATAGGAACACCACCAAATGGTCTTTTAACGGCTTTAAAACAGGGTCTATTTAACTTTTTACTTCTTTTATTTGACGCTTCGGCTACCTTGCGGCAACCGTTCTTAAGATATTATAGTGTTGTGACAACATCTTATAAACAGCATTTTAAAGCCTTTTTACACGCTTTGTATTACATTTAGTTGTATGTATGTATATAGGTGTGTATGTTTGTAACGAACTCATTCGAACTTGATTTTGACCCATTTTTGATAGACAGATTTAATTGAAACTTTGTACATATATCAATAATCGGTGCCAATACAATATTTCAATAAGATTATCTGATTATCCTCATCAGGATCCTCAGAATTAAACAAATGCTTCTGCGTAAGAGCTAGTGAGACTAAACAGCCTGCGCATGCGCAGGTACCGTCTACCTAATTTCCAACTTAAGTACTCATGTAGTCAATATTATTTAACAATAAATGGAACTGAAACGTGAGAAATAATATATAGTTAACAAAACTAAAAAACACTCTTTTAAAATACATCAAACTTACAATCAAAAAATATTTTTATTTATGATCAAAATGATGAACAAAAAATACTAGCTGTAGGTATTTTGAACAAAACGTGGGGTGCGTTATGCCATTTTTTTCGTATAGCTAGAAATCCGCGATTGTTTAGAATACTAAGCACTTTATTATGTATTTTTTGTTTATTAAAAGTGTATATAAAAAGCTTTTATTTTTCAACTTTATTTTATTTTATATTATACCAGATCGACAAAAAAACATATAGTGCACGTGTTAGCAAGCATTATTACTAAATCAATAGACACTTGAAATATAGCTAGGCCACCAGTATGCCAATGATTTCATTGTTTCTTACACTCTTCAAATCGGAACACACAGCAATGCGAACACTGCTATTTGGCGGTAGTAATAGTTAGAGTGAGGTACCAATGCAGACGACCTTTGTATGATGTCTACCTTAAAGAGTCGATTTATGAATAGTAGATACGAAATTGTTAGAAAATCCACTGGAAATTCGAAGTCCACTGCAGGACCATACGCCTCCCCGAAAAAGCAGGAATTTCACCAAAAATTGCCGCACTGGGCATGCGGTTGGCAATGCAGTGAGCAGCTTAGGATCATGATGGGGACGCTGTTGCTGATGCCGAGCTGCATTATTTCGGATGGATATACCTACCGCCACCTGTCGGTTCTGATACCTAAGTCGCCTCAACGACATATATCACGGCCAGATTAAAAAATGACTACCGAAAGCTTATTCGCTACCAGGATCCAATGGATGGACTGCCAGTGTTTGTAGCCCTACTGTGTGTAAGTTACAAAAGCGGTAAAGGCATCCGCAGATGTGGCGGGGCAAAAAGCGCCTGCGACATCCTCAACCGGCCCGATTATGTCATTACGAGGCGCGCAAAAAACTAAAGGGCATTTTAGTATGCAATGATACGTCGCTATTAAGAGTCGCATAGCCCAAATGTCGCTTTGCCGGGCCGGCTATCGGTCGGCTTTATTCGGTTGGCGTTTTTGTGATCGCGTGCCTTTATTCGGCGATAGGATTTCGTTTGATGCTCGTTTGCTTTTCGTACGGAGCATCAATAGTTGGGTATGCCGTTGGGTATTGCATTTGACACAGTCCAGTGAACTCCCAGCCGTCATGATTCCTTCTCACATTTTCAACAATTACCGTTGTATCAAGTGAGTTGTGTAATTCACATCATATTTTTTTGCGTTTTGATTATCAACTTTATGCATTTAAGGAATATTGTTGAGAATTAAAAAATGACACATAATATTTATTTATTTAATAGTAAAAAGGTAATTGTTACACGGTAATTTTTTTTATTGTTGCACAGATGCTAGAACTTTAAAAAGAGTGAGAATAAGAACCTACTTATGCGTTGTGCGATCAGACGACCTTGAAAATTTCTTATTTTTCTTATTTAATAAAGTTTAATTGTTAGACTTGGCGCTTGATTCTGATTCTATATTTTATGTAACGCACTTTTATTAATAATAATAATAACAGTATCATTTAATTACTCAAATGTTATATCCTTTATTTACTAGCATTACCCGCGACTTAATCTGTCGTCGCTAACCTTATGAACTGAAGATACAATGTATTAACTCAGTAATATCACTGCCTCTCTCACTCTTCAAACCGGAACACAGCAATGCAAATACTATTTGCCGGAAGAAATACATAGGTCAAAGTGACATACCAATGCAGACAACAGTTGATTAACGAAGCATATAATAATCACGGTTCGCAATGTACGTGTGCGCACACGCATAGACAGTGTACTTTGTATCTGCCGCGCTGTCAGAAAATCTCGTGCAATATTCTCTATTTTTAGAGGAGGCCTATGCCCAGCAGTGGTCTTCCAATGGCTGTAATGATGATGATAACAGTTCGCAATGTACATCGAATGCGCACGCGCATAGACACTGTACCCAGTATCTGCCACGCGGTCAGAAAATCTCGTGCACTTTAGAAAATCGCTCATTTTACTAATAAAAACACATCGGCGGTCATAAATTCAATTGTTGTAACGGACAATGTGCAGTTTTATTGGATGAAAAAAAAGAAAATACAAACTATTCATTCTATGTTTGAGAAACTGTTTTTAATTATGTGTAAGCTTTTTTTTATTAAATATTACTGAAATTTAATCCTCTTTTACTTGTAACAATTAACAAAATTTGCATATATGTATTACGCCAGTAGAATTTTTGACCATCGTTATGGTTTTTTTTTCTGTAAAATTATTTAAAATCATATTCTATTTCGTTTTCTTTACATCCTGTAGCTTCGGCACCGCAACAATTAAAAATACGTCAAGTGTCATAAATCACCAAGACTTAATTACTCATCAGAGGGTATTTTGCCGGGAAGTATTCATATAAAATGTCCTCCAAATTTCCGAAATGCGGTAACTGGCTCGAAATGCGGATGAACGTTCTTGAAAATCGACAGTTATGTTGCGGAAAAGTAGAGAGTGGCGCACGGAAGCAAACAAGTAATAAAACTCAGCAACATAGAGGACTCCGTTCAAAATGGTGTAAAAGAAGAATAATCCGAAATATTTTTAGAAGTTCGAACTCTTTTGCCGAATTTTAGGCTCGAAATCTTTTCCATTATTTTTTTTACTTGGTCGAAAGTACTTTCGCCATGTATGAAATGACATATACCTATTTGATATTCCGAATGTTTGTTTATCTCGACGTTTCATCAGTTCTGGGTGATTTTCGTACCCAAACCACTGGCACAAAAGATAGAATGAATATTTAATTATTTCTTAACCCTATATTGTTTATCTATATTCGTAATTGTCTCCGTCCACAATTACATGCAAATTATGTAATAACGGTAGGTAAAATTTAAAAGGCCCGATAGCGCAGATTGTAGTAATCCGATCTTGTGTGTGTCTTCTTCTCCGCCAAGAGTCGTGGATTCGATTCCCACCCAGGACAAATATTATATGATGATATTTGTGTTTGTTACGTGTATGGGTGTTAAATATATGTATTTAAATAGTATATTTTTGATTCCTCTATTGTCTGGAGTCCGAAACACAAGTGCATTAAGCGACCACGGAGTCAGGTCAATGTATGAGATGTTGTGGGAATTTATTATTATTATAAAAAAATTTACATGTCACTAATTAACCAACACTGGTAAAATGGCGGCGGTATATTCTCGAAACTAATTATGATTATAAACACAATCATAAACGACACTGGTGAATACTCGCGGCACAACACACGGCCGATTGGAATTCCTTATTTTTTTATAATGAGACAATCTGCATTTAATATTGTCGAGCTTCTACTCGACGCTGCAATTTCAAGGTGAAAAAAGCATTGTAAATTCTAATAATTGTATTTGTCTAGAGATAATATTGTTGTTTTTTTATTGAAACGAAATAACTTATCGCGCGTTGCGAATGGGGGCTAGACGGAAAAAATTCAGACCAAAAGTTGTACGCAACGTGCGCGTAGTTCTGTCTGTCTCTCTCTCTCGCTATCTTCCTCTAACATTCGTTCTCTATCTCTCTCTAACACTCGTTCTCTCCCTCTCTCTTTCTCTCTCTCTCTCTCCCTCTCTCTCTCTCTCTCTCTCTCTCTCTCTCTAACACTCTTTCTCCCTCTATCTCTCTCTAACACTCGTTCTCTCTCTCTCTTCAACACTCGTTCTTATTCTCTCGCTCTCTTGTTCTCTCTTTCTGACGCTCTCTCTCTCTCTCTTCAACACTCGTTCTCATTCTCTCGCTCTCTTGTTTTCTCTTTCTGACGCTCTCTCTCTCTCTCTTCAACACTCGTTCTCATTCTCTCGCTCTCTTGTTCTCTCTCTCTTGCGCGCGCTCTCTCTCTCTCTCTCTCTTGCATTCTCTCCCTCTTTCTCTCGCTCTCTTTTTCTCGCGTTCTCTTTCTCTCTCTCGTTCTATCTCTCTCGTCTTTCTATTGCGCATTAAACAGTTGGTGTCGCAACGATTATTTTTGTTAAGCGTATACAGGATATAATAAATAATAAAAACAAAATTTCTTCACTAATTATTCACAAGGAACTCCGTTCCATCCCTTCATGTCCCTTGACTTCTCTCACTTCTTTTTATATATACTTGTAACTTGATTTCCATCGCCTATTTTTGGTTTATTCAGGAAAAACCTGTTTAAATAAAATAAAACCTATGTTTGCCAAACTGTTCTCTATAAAACATCTTTTGCGAAGCGGGATTACTTCGTCATTAGCTCTTATTTATATAAAGCTGCCAACAAAGCTTAAAATATTTACCCTTTACCATTCTAAAATGCAGGGAAAAACTCAGGAACGTTTAGACATATCTTTTTCTTAACATGTACGCACTGATTGTGACAACTGGAGTTTTCTGTTTATTATTTAAATTAATGCGCTATGCTATGTATATACTGAACACAATGGAAGCTGAAGGCAGCTGTAACACAGTTTAATATTAACACAGCTGCCGAAGATCACTTATTATATAGTTGCATTTTATATTCATATGTATTGATTACGGTTTTTCTCTTTTGCACCTTCCTAAGGGATGATTTTCGAAATAATCTTTTACACGAGTTTCCTGAATTTCACTCGAATAACCTCAAAACACATTAAAGTTTTATACTAACTTTTAAACAGAGGTGCTGTTTGAACCCTTTAGAGAATTTTTAAAAATCTTTTATTAGTCCTCTTCTACGTTATAAAAGAAAACCTTGCACATTTTTAGTTTCTAATCCTTATAGTTTGGGCGCTGCGTTCATATGTCAGACAGTCAGTCAGCCAGTTTCTCCTTTTATATATATATATATATAGATACTAAATCATGTAGACGTTATTCTGTCTTAAATATTTATAATAATCCTAAAAAAAGTACTGCAATATTAACTTGAAATATGTAGTTAGAATTCCATCACTCAAGTCAGATCAACTGTATACAGTAAAAAGAAATTATAAAAATCTGTTCACTAGCTTAGAAGTTCATTTCCAGGTCGTCAAAAAAGCATACAGTCCGCGTGATAGTAAGCATCACTGCAGCCTATAGACGTTCGTGACATCACAAGGGTATCACTAACTCGTTGCCAACCTTGTGACTTGAGGGTATTATGCCACATCACCAAGTAAATTCACTGCTTCTCCCACCCTTCAGACCGGAGCAGAAATGCGCACTACTATTTGGAAGAAGAAATAGGTGAGAGTGAGGTACCAATGCAGACGACCTTTTATATGAGGTCTACTTCATTATATATATATATATATACGCTAACATGAATAAATACCTAAAAATTGAAGTGTCTGTTTATAATTCCAACAGGCTTTTTTTATTAGACCAGGTTGATAAACAAGCATACAGCCCGAGTGATGGCAAGCGTTACTGCTGCCTACAGACGCAGCCTTTGTGATGACACGAGCGTCAATAGACTGCAGACACGTTTACCATCAAGCGGACCGTATGCTTGTCTAATAAAAAATCTGTTGCGCGCTCGAAATATGCCAGATAATAGCCAAAAGCCTACAAACGATTTAAAAAAATACATCAATTTTAAGGAGTAACAGAGATAACCATATATTTATCCATAAACACTTTCGCGTTTATAATCTTGGTCGGATTTACGTTTCACAAGTCATAATCGACGCCACTACCCAGCACACGGCCTGGAGAACATTAAAAAACACCATTAATTAGTGTCAAAGCCTCGCCAAGCCCGGCTACTATCATTAGCATCGGTATCTCAAATCGACCCCTCGGGAGTTGGTATCGATACATCGGAATCGTACCGTGAGTCTATATCGATGTACTTCGAATATATTCACACAAAATCTCATGCATCGTCCTGTCTCCGAGATAAGTCGCTTAAAGCACTTGTGTTACGGACATCAACCAACAGAGATAACACAATTATAATTTTTTTTATACATTTTACACCCAGATACAGGACAAATTTATTCATCAAATAAATATGTTATGGATGTCGATTCAACCCACGACCTTTTTGCCAATATCGGCAGTAATTTCAGTGCCTCTCTCACTGTTCAAACCGGAACACAGTAATGCGAACACTGCACGGAACACTCTCGTAGAATGATCCATCAAGGCAAGACTTTTGTATGAGGTCTACCTAATTTACAAGTGTTCACCATCATCATCATCATCATGATTATCATTTCAGCCATTGCAAGTCCACTGCTCCCGATGAAAGGGGGCATTTTGCCCATAATTGCCGTGCAGTGCGAGCGTGTTGGTAATTGCAGAGCGCAGCTCAAGCGACGGTTATGCTGCTCCCAATCCCCGCCCTGTGCATTTGAGCTGCATTACTTGGGATGCCTATACTGCCATCCATCGGCTTTGGCACCTGAGTCACCGCCTACGACATCCAGCACAGAGGGACTATTCAACTCTGTCAGTACCTTACGGTACACGAAGGGAAATTACAATAAATAATACTTTTCTTAATAAGGAAGACAGTAAAAGGGTATAGGTGTATCCAGCCAAAGAAACATCGGAGTATCGATTTCGAAACAAAAGAAGGTAATAAAGACGGGCGGGCGGAGGCGCCGCCGGCGGGGGCGGAGCGCCGATATTTATTGACATTGAGATAGCTCCAAATATCTTCATTAGCGAATCACTGGTGCGCGGTACGATTAGTATAGATACGCTTTCATTAACACTACTTGCTTGTGAAGCTCCAAATATTGTGGAGTACCTCCCCCAGTGTTGTAAGATGTTACTAAAGTACCAGAACCAACAGATGACGTTATGACCATCTGAAATAATATAGCTCAAATGTACAGGGCGGGCATGGGCAGCATCCCCATTGCAAAAGCTGCACTTCAACATTTTGGGCAAAATTGCCCCATTTTTAGGACGGCCTATGTTCAGCGTAATTGATAAAATCATCATATTTCACACTAAATATTCTGTCACACTGTCTCCAGTCTTATCATTTAATTTCTCCACAGAGATCTAATTTCAACCAACCTTATACCAGAACAGGTAAAGCCACTTAACTACCAACCCTATTACATACCAAACCCTCATCAATACCGAGGTGTATCGTCAATAAGCCAACGTCACTCACCGAATGACCTCATAAGTCAGGGTGTCTATATTAGTGACCGCCGGGGGTGGGGTGCGGGAATGATCGCAAGGGAGCGGAGGGGGGGGAAGGTAATTAATGGCGGTCTAATTACCGGTTGATACCACTTTGTGACGTGTGTTTTTTATTATAGGTGAGTAATTGTAATCTGTGTTGGAGGTGTGAAGATTTGTTTTATTTTTTTATATGACTTGGTTGATAAACAAGCATATGGTCCGTAATCACTGCAAACTATGGACGCTTGTAATATTACAAGGATTACAAGGAAGGAATAACGCGTTGCCAACCATTTGACTGGAAGATTTTGGCTTGGATATCCTTGTGATATTATGAATGTCTAAAGGCTGCGGTGATGGTTACTATCACGCGGACTTTACGCCGACCTTCTCTTATATAAAAATGGGGAATCAAGTAAAAGTCTCGCGCATCGAAGGTTTTGGTAGAAGGTCATATCAAATTTCATAATATAGATCTTCCCTATAGGATTTGTTTCCCTTTGCTGAAATGTTAGAAGAGAAGGCTTAAATGGCCATTTCTTAATTTTACACCCTTCAAACAGGAACACAGCTACACTATTGATAAACGTAGACCTCCCTCAGAATAAGTAAATTTTGCCCATAACTATCGCATCGCATCGCAAAGTGTAGCTTCGCGCCGGTTATGCTGCTGCGCATTTCCGTACTGTGACATTTAAGTAACGCTATTTCGGTACCTATCTATCTATTCCAGTACCTCTGATAAAGGGGGAGGTACTATTCTACTCTGCTGTAAAGCATAGACACCGTAATGATTTCACATTACATCCTCTAAACGTGATATCGTTAACAAAGATGCCGCGGTCACTGATCCCAAGATAGCATCCCACATCCCCGATCGGTTCTGGGGATTTATTCCACACCTCGCGAGCGACCCCGCGCCCCGCCCCCGCTCCGGGCCGCACTGAATCACCCATAAACACCCACGCGCTATCTGATGCCGGCACAGCTGCCGTGTGCGATCGAGATATCGTTACGAGCTGTGTTATTACGTGAATTATTCCAGTGCTAGATGTTTGATGCGCCATCTTTTTTTACACCAACGATATTTGTTTTAATAAGTGTTGCTGAGTTAACAGAGACGCTAGCTTTCCGCCCGCGAGTGTGTCCGCGTGATCTTCACATCTCTTGCTTAAGAAACTTTTATTGTTCCGTAGAGCCAGTTCTATCACACAGGAACAAGACTTACCAGCCATTAGAAGTCCACTGCTGGACATAGGCCTCTCTAAGAATCAGAGAATTTTGCCCATACTGCTGCCCATCCCCAACCTATGCATTTGAGCTACACTGTCTCGGAAGGATATACTGCCATCTGTCGGTTCTCGTACCTTATCCGCCTCTAAAGACCCTTCTGCCGGTATCTCGCGGCACTCTGCTGGTACCTCACGGCATAACTGGACGGTACCGGTAACATATATATTACCAGGTATTCAGTTATCCAAGTAAAATTTTGTCCGGTTCTGTTCAACCATTCCGGGGTAGAGAGTTCCACACATCCATACATCCAAACGTTCGTGTTTCAAATATTAGTAGAGTTATTTGGACCAGACAGTAGTTGAGTGGTTTAGCCGTGAAATGTTGTAAGAGGTGACTAAGGTACCAGAACTGACAGACGGCGGTATATCCATCCGGAACAAAGAAGCTCAAATGCACAGGGTGGGAATGGGTAGCAGCATCCCTGTCGCAAAAGCTGTGTTCTGCGATTGCCAACACTATTAGTTTTACAGCGCGGCAATTACGAGCATAATTACCCCTTTCTTGGGGAGACCTATGCCTACTAGGTTGAGAACGGATGTGCTGCTAGAATCCTGTTGTCGATTCCTGTACTCACAAAAATGTGTTTAACAACTATATGATATTTTCTAACATTTACGCGATCACTCACTCGTAATTAAATTACATTTTTAACGGCTTGAAGATGAGGTTATCAAGATTGAGAGGGAATAGTTGCCATAAGATAACAGAAACTTAGAACTAAACATGAAAAAGAAAATAAATCGTGTTTGAAAGTCGTTAAAAATCGTATTTTCATTTAAATACGCTTTTTTTCATGGCGTGGGAGCTGGACGTATAAAAGGTTGCAATCTTGATATTGGTAAATATATGTAAAGAAATATATTGTCTTTAACTTGTATATGCGCGTACACGTTAGCGTGTCGCGTAAATCAAGCTGTCATTGTAAAAGACAAATATGTTCTGTTCATAAAATGTTGTAATAATTTTCTTTTAGTTTAATTAATATTATGTTGTATAAATCGAGAGGTGATAATTATAAACGTTAAATGTCGTTTCTTTATTTACAGGTCAGATTTTTGGTTAGTTGTGTAAATATTATATGATTGTGTAATATCTACTCGATATACTCAAATAAAATTGCTATCTTTATTTACAGAGAAACAAATTGGAGTTTTATTTTACTTCTGAGATTAAATTACAATTGATTGTCTTATATATATATGAGAGGAGAGTTATGAAAACGTAGCGGAATGCGCCCACGCAAACAGAACAAAATTGTTCAGTTTACAACTTATTTTATTATAATTTTTTTTAAGATAATTTATTGTAATTGTTATTTCGACTTTATGCTACAGTAATATAACAATGAAAGTGTGTTTTTTTTAACTATTATCTTTTGCACTAAATTCGAACATAGCATTTAGGCTTTAAGAAAATACTATTATCCAAATCTATAGATACTCGTGTTTTCTCAGTGATACCACTAACGCGTCACCAACTTTGTGACCCAGTTTGCTAACTCTCTCACCCTTCATGTCCAATATTCCTTTAGTGTTCCAGATGTAACACGATCAGAGTTTTGATGTAAAAATAGATGAGGGTGAGGTACCCAAACAGACGACCTTTGAATCGATTTTTCTTAAATAAAAAATAGAACAATTTGTTTGTTTGAGTTTTAAATCAAAAGAACTAGAAACATGACAGCTGACTAATTATTTTTATGGATTTTTGACTTCATTTTATTTACAGCTATTTAATGATGATAATATTAATAACAAATTATAAAATACCATAATGCCATAAAAATCTAAATCAACTCTAATATTGAAAAGAGGAAAGGATATATTTTTTGATTGTCGGCACGAATTTACTCAAATATTGTAGACAGATTTCGATAATTCCTAAAATTATTTAGCTAAATTTTTTACTACAACTAATTAGATCCCTACTAATATGACGAATCATTGTTATAAAAAGACTCATCGCATGCACCGCGGAAACTATAATATTTTCTACAATATACAAGCAAAATATCTATAAAAATCCTTGAGTTATGTCCAGCTACTAATTATGTCACCATAAATACATTTTTGGTGGTGATCCTATCTTGTACGCCGAGCGTCGTGGGTTCGATTCTCATCAGCAGCAATTAATATGATGCTATATTTCTTTCGTTCTGTCTTTGGGTGTCAATTATATATATTTAAGTAGTATATTTGTGATTCCTCTTTTTTCTGACGTCCGTAACACAAGTGTTTTAATCGATTTATCACAGAATAGGGTCAATTTATAAGGTGGCTATTTATTATTTATTTTAAACTTTTACTTGGGAATATTATTTGAGATAATATTTACTAGAAAAAAATGCATTCAAGATACTAATAGACAAATTGAATTTCATTCTTCATCATTATATCAGCTATAAGACCTCCACTGCTGGACATAGGCCTCCCCAAGTGATCTCCAACAGGGCCGGTTGTATGCGGCCTGTGTCCAGCGCGATCCTGCGGTTTTAGCCAGATCGTCGGTCCATCTTGCGGGTGGACGCCTCACACTGCGCTTGTCGGTACGTGGTCTCCATTTCAGAATCTTAAAACCCCATCGACCATCGGTTCTGCATACCAAATTGTTTTAGTTTTAGACAAATACATCCCAATGTCACTAATAAACAGCTATAACATTTCGTTTAACATCGACTCTCCATTTAATTACAAATATGTTAATTCTTTGGTAATATAAATGCATGTTATAATACACGCGGGAAGCAAACTTACTTCTAATTTAACTAAATGTCAACTATTTGACGGGAACCATAAATATAGAATACGACTTTTTTTTAAACTACATATAGCTTATACCAATGCTTCGCGCGGTTACCATAGACAACGTCACTATCTACTACATACATGAGTATTTGTTTGCATTATTAGCATGTTATGAAGTCAGGAAATAAGCATACCACCCAAAGATACCACCAGCATATCGTCACCCCTGTGAACTGATGATAATATGTCACATTTACCCAGTAATTTCACTGATTCTCTCACCCTTCACACCGCAATACACCGGAACATAGCAATGCAAACACTGCTATTTGGCGGTAGATATAGGTGAGAGTGAGGTACCAATGCAAACGACCTTTTTAAAAGGTCTACCTTGTGTAGTTGTGTTCCGGCAGGCGATGAAATTACTGGCTTATGTGACAAAATATCTTCCGGGCACAATGGTGGTAGCGCGCTAGTAATATCCTTGTGATATTACGAGCGTCTATAGGCTGCAGTGACGCTTTATATTTCACGAAATGTATGTTTATTTGTTGACCTGGTCTAATTAAAAAAAACAATGCCAATAATGACACAACAAACAGCCAGATCTAATTAGATTTAGTTTACGACTCCTCAACCTACGACAATAACAGCGATATAAAAACTCAATAATTTATTTATCACGATGTTGGATTAAAGTATGAGATGTTTTGGGAATTTATTTATTTAGAAGCTTGTTGTCAAACTGCAGTGCTATGATTTATGTGAGCAAGTATGAAGTTCGAGCAAGACACTGCTAGACAGTCCTATCCAAGTGATCCGTCTTTCCTATAAGACCTGTTGTATTCGGCCTGCATCCAGCTTAGTCTTGTGGTCGTAATCCTGCATGGTTGGCGCAGATGTTAGTGATTATATGTTGTGAGCCAAAGGTCATAGGTTTGATTCCTACCTAGAATAAACATTTATATGATGAAATGTGTGTTTGTTTTTTGTTTGGATATTAAATATATTTGTGATTCCTCAGTTGTATAATGTCTGTAACATAAGTGATTTAAGAGGCATACCTCCCAGTCAGGTCAATGTATAAGATCTTGTGTTAATTTTATTGAAAAAAAAACAATGTCGCAGGACCGTGTTTCTCCAAATGACAATCGTACACAATAGATTGTCTATGCCCTTAACTATGCAGTGACCGATTAAAAAAAACTTATTACCCGCCTACTTAATGAGAATTCTGTAAAAGGACATATAACAGGGCAAGGGGTGTAAAAAGTAATAATTCATACATTTGTATTAAAGTAATGATCATTAAATTCTTGTCCATTGTTTCGATATCGAAGGCGATCGTTTTTTTTTTAAACGGTGCAGCTGCGCAATGGTGTTTTTAGGCTGTGTACTCACTGAATGTTTTATTATATCTGATGACGATCTCTGCACAATCACAATAGACTAGTTGACCTTTTTAATGTCAACGTAAAATTATCCAAGATAGTCTTCATATAATTGTCTGCATTTGTACCACACTCACACGTATTTCTACCACAAACACTACTACCTTCTAACAATAGTGTTGGCATTATCTCAGTTTAAATGGTAGGAGAAGCAGTGCAATGACTGACTAATGTGATATAATAACTTCTAGTCACAAGGTTGGCAAAGTCATAGTGATATCTTTGTGATAGCACGAGCATGTCTAGGTGGGATATCCGCGTGACGCTTACTGTCACGCGGATATCCCAGCTTATTATTATACTGTTTGGGACCTGGAATTCCGCAAAAACTGTTTTTGTATTTATATGAGGATTATTATAAACGATTATCAAAATACATCAAGATTTGTTACTTTGAAAATACAATGATACAAAATTAAAATTTCAATAATTTTATATTATAAAAATCATCATCACCAATCATCAATCTAATCATCAATCTAAACGGCAATCCGCCATTGTATCAAGTGATGTTCACCGATGCGCCCTCTATGGAATTCATTTTAAAGCATTTTATTTTAAAATAATTAAACGTCATTTCATTAAATCTATATGTAATAAAATATTGTTTGTGTGACGATGCAAAAGTGTCCATAAGAGGCCTATTAAAATAAAGTTATTACTGACTTAACATTTCATAAACAGGCGAAAATGCTGACAGCTATATCTGTGTACATATTATCTGTGCTATGTCGTCACATGGCTTGTAAACAATACAACTCAGCCAGTAGATTACTACGAGCACAGATTAAATAGGTTCGATATATTATATATTTTTGGTTAACTCAATTATTGCAGGATATACAAATTTTTCGCGCCAAATTTGATATGAATCATGTCACGTTTTTTATTACACTGCGAAGTTTTCATTCTGCTTGATTTACCTAAATAGAAGCAAACAAGAGGGTAAAAACTAATTAGAAATACATTAAGAAATGTAAATTAAATAATGTGAAATAACATCATTTGTTGTTATTTTTAGTAAAAAAAAAATAAGCTTAATTTTTTATAAGAGCTACGGTAGTAATTAATATCAAATGTTACAACTCAATAAAGATCTTTGAAATATCCAAAATGGCTCCTATCAACTTTTACAAATTAACTTCAAACAGTAAGAAATAAACATTGAAAATGACATTTTCCTCAACGCGTCAATGTCAGTCTTCTATTAGTTTAATTAATTCCGCTATAATTGAGTTTTTGGAGTAGGATTACCTATTACTTCAATGAAAATTAGTAATATTTAAAAAATTAACGTCGGCAGGTGCAGCGAAGGACGTTCACCTACAAGATGGATAGGCGATATGGATAACGCTGGATTCAATCGCGTACAAGTGGTTCATTTGTTCCTATTTTTGCGTATGTTCATCAGTTGATGTTATTAATTTTTATTGATATGCTTTTCTTATGATTGTTAATACACCATCAGTCATGGTCATAGTGCAAGGTCATGGGCATATTTCCTCCCCAAGAAAGTAGGTATTTTGCCCATCTTGACAAGCGCATAGCGCAGCGTTCGTAAAGGGGATCCTGTATGTTTAATCTGCACTGTTTCGGATGGATATACCGCCATCTGTCGGTTTCGGTACCTTAGTCGCCTCTCACGACACCTGGTGCAGGGGGAAGTACTATTTTACTCTGCCGCTACCTCACGGTTGAAAGATCAAATATCAAATGTGTCCATAAGGCTGGACCTACCTGGCTGGACCTGGATTAAGCTACATGTTCAGTCATGTCCCAAAACCCACAATTGCCCTCAATCCGGTCCTTGTCGCAAGATTATAGTCAACTTTGAAAGTCTCACCTAAATGACAAGTTACCTGAAAAGCTAACTTTAAGATTGTTTTATATACTTATTACTAGCCAACCCTTATAAGCACATCTTATTACATGAAGTAGACCTCTTACCTAAGGTCGACTGTATGTCCTTAATCTTACCTATTCTTCCGCAAAACAGCAGTCTTCACTTTGCTGTGTTCCGGTTTGATGGATGAAATACGCAGTGAAATTTCTAGGTTATGTGACATAATATCTTCAAGTCACAAATTAAACAAGGCTTGAAATATATCCTTGTGATATTACGAGCATCTATAGGCTGCGGTGACGCTTACTGTCACACAAACTGTATGTTTGTTGGTCGAACTGGTCAAATATTAAAAAAAAAACGTTTATCATTAAAAAGAAAGTTAGTAGAAGTCTCTCAGGTTATATCAAACTGTACGCTTTAAGCAAAAATAAAATTAAAAGGTTCCCGTGGTATACCATCACCTGATGATACGTGATCAGCGTCAGTCAAGGACACCTGCAATACCAGAAGAGTTACATGCGCGTTGCTGGCTATTGAGAAAAGAATAGACTATTCGTGAAGGTCTGTAAATTGTAACAGTCTGGATATACTTACCAACACTACGAGTTTCTTCCAAATACCAGTGATCCGGGAAAATGGCGCAAAAATCGCACACAGGCCTGTGCCATCCATCGAATGTTCTGTCCTGTCCCTAAGTCCACAATTGACCGGTATCCGGTCAATTGAGTGAGTTCTCGCCTCTTGTCGATGTTCCGTCGCAGGTCAACTCGATGAGGCAATGAACACCCATCAGCGCTGATTAAGAGATCAAATAATAATCAACCGTTATGTTTTCGCACTTTTTTTATCTCGCTTGAGAATTATATTCATTGATCATTTTATAGAAGTTATCCTGCTCATATTATACGCAAACGTAACGTACGCAAATGTACGGATGTTTGTAACTCTTTTACGATGGAACAACTGAACAGATTTAGACGCTCTTTCGAATAGATAATATTAATACATATACTATATATAAAAAAGAGAAGCTGACTGTCTAACAAATCACCAAAGGGCCTTAGACTATAAGGGTGCGAAACATAAATATGATACTGGGGTTCCTTTTATAGCACAAAGTTATTGTAGAACTTTGCTGTTTTTAAAGTTATTCCAATGAAATTCAGTGTGAAGATTCTTTGTTGAAAACTATAAAATAACTGTAGTTTTTTTTCGAATATAATCGCTTAAATGTTCACTAATACTAGGTATTTTGTACGACTTGACACGGGTGAAACCGCTGGGCGTTCCTAGTATTATATGTGTAATTATATCTCCGGCATAACTTATACTTTGTAATAGGCACAAAATAAACACAAATATTTTTTTTTACTGGCTGGGGACTGAATCCACGACGATGGCACATAAGATAGGAACAATACCGAATTTCTAAAAGCAAGTTTTTATTCAGTAATCACAGTAACCACTATACTAAATAATTTTACAGTAAATACTTATTTTTAATATGAATGTATTACTTTACTTATATTTACTGACGAGTGTTGTATATATCAAAACCAATTTAAAAATGAAAATATTAGACTGAAATTTATGACCAACAGCAACCAATATATCATAATACGATTACGAATAATTTATTGCATAATTCACAAATACAAATAAATGAACTCTGCAATGTTTAATTGTGGAATCGCGCGACCGCGTGCGACTCGTTTTTATTAAAACTGTCCCATTTCAAAACACAATTACAGTGCTCATTTTTCTTTTTAATAACACGCAGATGTTTGTGTATGTTGGGGAGAAGTTCGTACATTCATTGTTTTCAAGGGTTCTGTGGGTAGATTCGCCTTGAGGTACCACCAAGGTAGAATAGTACCTCCTCCTTACCTGGTGTTGCAGAAAGCCTAGACCTCATCATCATTTCATCCATATAGGCCTCTCTAATAAGGGGGCCATAGTTGCCGCTCCGAGCAAGCGAGTTGGTAATCGCAGAGCGCAGCTTTTGCGACGGGGATGCCGCTGTCTATCCTCACCCTTTGTATTTGAGCTATAATACTGCGGATAGATGTACCACCATCTGTCGGTATCTATACCTCAGTCACCTCTTACAACACCTAGTACAGGGGGAGGTACTATTCTACTCTAGCTTAGACCTAGAAGACCTTATAATAAAAACTATGCAGAAGCTTACATGAAGTAAACCTCCTATTTCCCCCACCCTATTTTAACCCCGCCAAATAGCAGTGTCCTCATTGCTGTGTTCCGGTTTGATAGGTGAGAGGCAATAAATTACTGGATAATTAGCATGATATCTTAAGTCATAAAGTAGGCAACGCGCTAGTGATATCCTTGTGATATTACGGGTCTATAGGTTGCAGTACCATAACTCAAAAGCCAGGTCGGGTTGGGCGGCAGCATCTGTGATTGCCACTGCATGCCCAGCGAGGCAGTTTTGGACGAAGCAGCCCTTTTTTTGGGGCGACTCTTGTCCACTAGTGGACCTTTTGCGGCTATCATGATGATGATAATCCAGGTACATCCTACTAATACTATAAATGCAAATTTTTGAATGGATGAGATGTCTGTTACTGTTTCCCACCGGAACACCTGAACAGATGCAGGTGTTTTATTTTATTACTACTACTAAATTTTTTAATAAAAATATTAATTTATAACGTTAAAATTAACTGTCTTTTAACGTTAAAATTAATGATTGTCCGAATTGACTGCTAGAAATTGTTAAATAAGTACATAATCTAAGATATTAAGTTCGGCCGAAAAGAAAAATTCAATTTTCTAATTAATTTTGATGTAACATTTTATATTAGGAAACTCAGCTCCAAATGAGATATTTTGTGTTGGAATCACGATATAAACTGAGATTATTGATAGCCAGGAATAACACATACCCTCGTTTTTAATTCCCAAAAATGTTCCCGTAAAATGTGGCTTTTAATTTTTCTCTGAGGAATCGGCGTGGTAAAGAAACATAGACTTCTGACTAGAATAACCTGATAGTGGAATGAACCTCCTTAAGAGGTTTTCCCAAAGGACTACAGGGGTCCTTCAAAAACGGAGTAAAGAGGTTTTAAAAGGTTGAAATGAAATTTTAAAACTTGTGAATGATGCCTTGGTGTTGTAAACGTCCATAAGCTGTAACCAGTTGCCGTCATGCGGGTCGCATGATTGTTTGGTATAAAAAACAAGAGTTTGTTATCATCACAGCAGACGTTTTATTGCCGAGCATAGGCGTCCTCAAGTAATCTCTAATAGGACCGGTTGTATGCGGTCTGTGTTCAGCGCGATCCTGCAGTTTTAGTCAAATCTGTCCATCTTGCGGGTGGGTGTCTAACACTTCGCTAGCTGATAAGTAGTCTCCATTCTAGAAAATTATGATTTTTTCTTCAATCTATTACTAGCTGTGCCGGCGACTTCGTCCGCGTGAAATATTTATTTTGGGAATCATACCTCTTTACCTTAACTCATATAAACTTAAAATTTCATGTTTATTTATATCGAATCAATGGCCTGAAAAATAAGTTTCAAGTTTATAGCTCCAAAAATAGCGATACTTCCATGCAACTTTTCAACACCTCTTTCGACCCCTCAGAACCCTTTTTTCGAATTATAAAATAGCCTATGTCCTTTCTCAGGCTCTAAAGATTCAATTCTATGCCAAATTTCATCAAAATCGGTTTAGAGGTATAAGCGGGAAAGCGTAACAGACAGACAAACAGAAAGAGTCACCTTCGCCTTGATAATATTAGTAGGGACTGGCGGCGCATCGCTAACCCAAATTCGACCGGGAACAATGTAAAGTGTTATCCCGGTGATCCCGTTACCGATGCAGTTTTAATTCTGTTTTTAGGTCTCTAATATAACAGATAATTGCGATAAGTGAAAGTGATGTACCAATACAGTCGACCCTAGTACGAGGTCTACCTTCTTTCTACCTCTTGTATTTGAATGCATACTGGATGAAGAAGTTTATTCTTGTATCTGTTTGACGGGTGTACAATATAGAGTATTATTATTATCGGTTTTCGTTCTCTTCTCAACTCTAGGCTGGTTAATTTCCATTGCATTTATGGGCTTATCCAAGTAAGCACAATTTTTAATGTGTTGAGTCAGTGGAGAAATTATATGAAGGGTATAATTCAGTGACGTAAATTAGCATGAACTTTGTAACTATTCTTTAGGTGTTTAATATAGCGGGTTTCCGCAGTAAATTTACTTAGATCTATTATTGCTTTTAGACTGGAGAAATGGTGCTTAGAGGTGATACTCCTTTGTTTGAAACGACGGTGGGGACTATATAAAATTATACTATTGTTACAACTGTCCTCAACGACAACCACGAGACCTGGCTTTAGAAGCGCCTTCGATTAATATCCATCGCATTGATCTAGCTGCTATAAATCGAACATATTCCTCTAATAATGAGTGGCTTCATTGCAGTAGGCTGCAATAGACGTATAAATATGTCTGCATTAGGTTGGTTCAAATTTGCAGAGTATAGTATCTCCTTCTGTACCAGGTGTCGTTACCACACAGGGGGATTGGGCAGCTGCATCCCTGTCGCGAAAGCTGCGCTCTTCGATTCCCAACACACTTACCGCCCTGGGCAACTTTCAATGACTGGTATGATGATATTGAAGGTGGGTTTAAAAGAATAAATAAATAAATCATTGCGTGAGCTACCCATCAGCTTAAGCTGTCAGATTAGAAGTCTATAATATTACCGGCTGTATGAAGAATTACAAATGATAAAAAAGTAGATTATATATACATATTTTTCTATTGCCAGCACGATGCGTGTAGTAGAAATTATTCTCTTCATCATACACAAATACAAGCGGTCACAAACAATACCTTTATAACTAATACATGTCAAGTTACATCGCTAAGGTAATTTACAAGCGGAGGATTGGCGGAGCAGACATTTATTGCGCTTTCTTCGCACCCTCGTGTCGTTTTTATTCCATTTACTAGTTCACGTACAATACAATTACAATGCTATCATAAAAATTTAATTTGTTTTATTGTCGTTAACCTTTGCCATAAAGTTTTAATGCAAACCGCGACCATTGTGACATTTAAAAATAGGACGACATGAAAGGTTGTGTATCTATGCTGTATTTACACGAAGTAGACCCTTAATGACCCTGATCATCATCATATCAGCCATTGGAAGTCAATTGCAAAGGGGGTTTTACCCATAATTGCCGCGCAGGGCAAGCGTGCTGGCAAACGCAGAGCGCAGCTTTCGCGACGAGGATGCTGCTGCCCATCCCCGCTGTGTGCATTTAAGCTACACTGTTGTGGATGGGTATACCGCCATTTGTCAGTTCTAGTACCTTAGTTGCCTCTTACGACACCTGGTACAGGGGGAGGTACTATTCTACTATGCCGTACTATATACTATTCTACTAATACCTCAAATTGGTAACTCACACTCAAGTATTTCTAAGCATTTTTAAAATAATAAAATATGAGACCCGGTAGAACATCCGGTATCGGCAGAGTAGAATAGTACCTCTTAATGTACCGGGCGTAGTACCTGCCTATGTAGAGTCGACAAAACCGTGGCTTAAATTAAACAGAGCGGCTATCTATAAGCTGTATTGCCCATCGCAGTAGTTATTGGAATAGGCCCCTTTCTTGGTGAGGTTTATGTCCAGCAGTGGATATCCAATGGCTGATATGATGGTGATGATTGGAAGCTGACATATGACTGGGTAGTGTGACATAATATCTTCAAGTCACAAGATTGGCAACGCGTTGTGATATCGTTGTGATGATGCTAGTGTCTTAAGACTAAAAATAAGTAAAACTTTCTGTCTGTATATTTTCTACATTTTCACGGCTCAACCGAATGATTTTGATGAAATTTGATTTGTGGTTAACTTGAGCCTTAAGAATGAACTTCGACAAGGATCCTAGGAAAATCCTGATTGCGACTAGTATAATAATAAATAAATCAATAATTTCAGCGCTTGTGTTACGTAACACAGAGAGTAATCAAAAAAATAATAATTAAATACTTACATTTAACACCCAGACACTGAACAAACACAAATTTTCGTCACATAAATATTTGCTCTGGGTAGGGATAGAAACGATCTTTGGCGCACAAGATAGAATAACTGCCACCTGCACCGTCGACCCGTCAAAAACTTTATAGATAAGTACATAAGATACAATTTTTTTAAACAAATTAGCTGGTTTTCGACTATAGTTTTGGCATTGTCATATAAATCTTGCCCCGTTACATTTCATTTTAGGTGTTCAAATTTTAATATTATTAAATACAATGTCCCGTGTAACTCGGTGAAGATGTAGCTTTCTAATTGTGATAGAGTTATGTGGAGTACATTTCTTGTTCAATTATACCAAACAAACAATCAAAAATTTCCTCTCGGTAATATTAGAATAGGCTACATACATACATACATCACGCCTGTGTCCCATCGGGGTAGGCAGAGACTATAGATCTCTGTTTGTTTCGATCTTGACATACCTCTCTTACTTCCCTTAATCGCATTAGTTTTTTCATACACGCTCGTTTATTCTTGGTATGTCCGACCTGAACCCTTCTTTAAGACCTCTTCTACCTGGTTAAAATATGTTCGCCTTGATCGTACTCTACCATTCACTTCCGCTCTATATATTTGTGCAGTTATTCTACTTTCATCAATCCTGTCTACATACCCAAACGATCTTAACATTCCTTTCTCTACAGTCGTCACAACATCATCTTTTACACCACATCTCTTATCACACTATTCTTTAATCTATCTCTCAAACTCACACCATACATACTTCGAAGTGCTCTCATTTCATCAGCATTTGTTCTACTCGCGTGCTTCTTCTGCCATACCCAACATTCACTTCCATATGTCAGTGTTGGAACCAACACACCTCTTTGAACAGCCAGTCGTGCCCTTTTTGACACATTCTTGCTGTCCAAGAAAGACTAACAAAAGCAAACGTTTTTTGTCTATACAATATTAGCTGAAATTCTTCGTAAAAAACTAATTAATACTACCAACGAGTTTCTCGTCGAATATTCTCTCTATTGAATTAACCGCGGCACAAAGCGGTTATTCTAAAGACCACCGGATGATATTCACCGCGGGGCAATCGAATTAGAGCGTCATTAAATGTGCTTGCATATCAAATTGGATTGCGAAACAATCTGTTGACATCAACTATGGCGGTAGCGACAGATTAAGGCGTGTCCATATTAAGACAACGCAATTTTCTAATTACAAATAGACATAAACACAAAGCATTAGCTGGCTGTGAGGTACCGGCGCAGTAAAGTAGTACCTCCTCTGTACCAGAAGTTGTTAAAGGTGACTAAGGTATTAGAACCGACAGATGGCGGTATATCCATCCGACACAATGCAGCTCAAATGTTTAGAGAGGAAGGGGTTAGCAGCATTCCCGTCGCGTAAGCTGCACTATGCAATTGCTCAGCGCGGCAAGTATGGGCAGAATTCCCCTTTTCTCGGGAAGACCTATATCAAGCAATGGACTTCCAATGGCTGGTATGATGATGATTGGCGGTTGTTAATGGAACGTTTATCACCAGTTTCCGTCAGTTTTCTGATCCTAATGGAGAACTTGAAAGACATTTCACTCATAGTTAAACAAATTAACTTGCAAAAAGTCAATGAACTCTATAGTCATTATACAATAATATTTACATGAAGTAGGCCTTATACAAGGGTCGCCTGCATTGGTACCTCTCCTTCATCTATTTCTACCGTCAAATAGCATTGTTCACGTTTCTATGTTCCGGTTTGAAGGCTGAAAGGGGCAGTGAAATTAATGGGTAATGACACCTGCCTTTTCCAGTTACAACGTTGGCAACCACAAACAAGCTTGATAATAAACATCACCGCAGCAAATAGACGCTTGCAATATCACAACGATATCACTGACTTGTTGCCATCTTTGTGAGAGCGTAGTGCGACGTTTGTGGCAAGGATACTACTGCCCATATCCGCCCTGTTGCATACCTGTTGTATACCGCCATCTTGCGACAACGGATACTTTTCTACTTTGCCGGTACCCCACGACAAAATTACCGCTTACTTACATACTTTTTTTCTTAAAAATATGTATTTCTTTTTAATAGGGTGACTTACCTATATTTTGAGTTTGAGCTCATAGGTGGGAACGCGCCCTACGAAAATGGGAACTAAGTTAGGCGCGGGTCCAGGAAGCGCCCGACACAGAGTAGCTTTGTGCCCGAGATTGCGCCCCGGGGGCACGCCCCGTCTGCAGTAATCTACCCTCTCGTGAACTCATCTCGCCACAAAGAGGCTTCGTTTACGTGATATTAGAGGTTGTATCACAGTTAATTGTGAATTTCGGTTGAAATAATAAGACATTACAGTCGAAATTTGGAAGGATTGCTTTGAAAGACTGTATCAAATGCCTTTTATAATACTTGTGATATAAAAATAATTCCAATTGAAAAGAAGTAAGACTTGCATATAAATTGGTTCTGTAATAAATAGATCTAACTTATTCAATTTTATAATTAAATTTATCAAGCCTATCTTACAAATCCGATAAAAATCAAGCGTGATGTGTAGATATACTACATATATTATTTAAATGAGATGATCATTTAATCTACCATGTCATAATCTCAATCAATCATCATATCTGGCTCAAATAGGCTAAAGTAGGGATAGTTTTGCCCATAATTGCCGCGTAGGGTGGGCGTGGCAATCGCAGAGAATCGGCAATCGCATCATCGTGATGAAGATGATGTTGCCCATCCACAACA
>JACJUM010003147.1:1798564-1843423 GCA_020976665.1 Heortia vitessoides
ATGGGCCCAGATTACGTGCAAAATAAATGTAAGCAATTATTTTTGGTGAAAAGTGCCAAGAAGAGAGTGAATCAATATCACGAGCCGGCACAACGAAATTACGTCCACAATGACGGCGCCAGCAACAAGTGCAGGAATTTCAGTCAACTTTGAAAAACTCAGTGGAATTTCTAATTATGGAAATTGGAAATTCTTAATGCGTATGTACTTGATACATGAAGATTTATGGGACTGTATTGAAGAGTCCACGACAGCACCGGGCACTCCCAAGGTCGCCGACGAACGCAAACAACAGAAGGCTCTTGCAAAAATATGTTTGATGGTGCTACCGTCGTCTTTTTCTCATGTACGGAACGCTGCGAATGGTTTTCAAGCTTGGAGTAACCTGAAACTGGCGTACGAAGACAAAGGGTTGTGTAGAAGACTTGGACTTTTACGTACATTGTTTGGACTGAAACTGGAACAATTTAATGACATGGAGACATATCTCTTGAAGATCACAGATTTAGATCAACAACTACGAGACATAAATGCTCCATTGGACGATGATTTTCTATCAGTGTTAATGTTAAGTGGTTTACCGCCAAATTACGATCCACTTATTATGGCGTTAGAAAATTCGAACATTAAATTGTGTAGTGAAACAGTTAAAAGCAAATTGTTACAGGAAAAATTACGTAGAGATTTTGACAAAAGTGAAGAAAATGCAATGTTTACAAACCGGAATACAAAGAGTGCAAACAACAAACATTTTACCAAGGTCATCAAGTGTTTCATTTGCAAGAAGCCTAATCAATTATACACTCTGATTTGTGTGGACCGATGTCAGTTTCCTCATTTAGTGGCAGTAAATATCTATTAACATTTATAGATGACTTTACAAGAATGACATTTGGTTATTTTCTTAAGAGTAAAGATGAAGTATTACCAGTATTTAAGATTTTCAAAAGTCTTGTAGAAAATAAATGCAATTTAAAAATAAAAGCTCTGAGAAGTGACAATGGTCGTGAGTATGTCAACAAACAATTCCAGATGTTTCTACAAGAGCATGGCATCGAGCATCAACTGACTGTGCCCTACTCCCCGCAGCAGAATGGAGTAGCAGAACGGGCCAATCGGACAATAGTAGAGGCTGGACGATGCATGCTACAAGATGCTGGAATGGATCGGAGATTTTGGGCAGAGGCTTTGAATACGGCAATATTTATTAAGAATAAATCACCGAGCAAGGCAGTGAGAGGTACCACACCTGAAGAGATATGGTCTGGTAAGAAAGTCAATTTATCTGATTTAAGAGTTTTTGGCTGTGTTGCTTATGCAATGATCCCATATGAAAAACGTACAAAATTGGATCCCAAGAGTAAGAAATATATACATGTTGGGTATTGTACAGAGTCCAAGGGATATAGATTAATTGATCCAGAAAATCCTTCCAAAATTATTAAATCTAGAGATGTACAATTTTTGAAGAGAAAATGTTTAAAGATATAATTTCTAATCAGGAAAATACTTCTTCCGATTTGCAAGTGGAATTAACTAATAATTTTAATGTTGATGTGAGCACTATTGAAGAACATACTACTGAACTCCCTAATATAGAAGATGCGGAATTGTCACAACCAAACTCTTCTGACTCTAGTTATGTTGATGATCCCAATGACGTCACATGGAATCCTGATATGACTATGAATCAAGGATCATCTGATTATGATGACATGGAAGAGACTTCAAATTTAATTGTGGCCATGACGGCAGCAAGTTCGGATGATGAACCACACACAATACACGAGGCGATGTCGGGACCTGATAGAGAACATTGGAAGGAAGCTATAGCAGATGAATATAAATCATTTGAAAAGAATAAAGCTTGGAACCTCACATTACTACCTGAAGGTAAGAAGGCAGTCCAATGTAAATGGGTCTTTAAGAAGAAGCTTGGATTAGATGGTCAACTTCTACGTTACAAAGCTCGCCTTGTTGCTAAAGGGTTTACGCAAGAATATGGCATAGACTACTTAGAGACTTATGCACCTGTGATAAGATACTCTACAATACGCATCTTGCTGGGTCTGGCAGTAAATTTAGATATGAAAGTTGATCACATGGATGTGAAGACGGCCTTCTTAAATGGAGAATTGAAGGAGACAATATATATGGAACAACCCGATGGATACAAAGTAAAGGGCAAGGAAAACCATGTATTTAAATTAAATAAAGCGATATATGGACTTAAGCAAGCATCAAAGGTCTGGTATAAAAAAATAGATAAGGTTTTGACAGATCTCCAATTCAGAAAATCACTGAATGAGCCTTGTGTATACATAAAATCAGATAGAGATGGCAACCTCATCATATTAGCATTGTATGTTGACGATATATTGATTTTCAGCAAGGATACACTTGGGGACAAGTTGAAGAAGGACCTGATGAGAATATTTGAAATGAAAGACCTCGGCCGTGCTACACATATATTGGGAATGAGATTAAATCAACAGAAAAATAAAATTATTCTTGATCAAAGAAATTACATACAGAAAGTATTAGAGCAGTTTAATATGTCTGACTGTAAGCCAGTCCATACACCCTTAGAAAATGGTGTAAAGTTTGAAAGAGGGAATCAAACTGATAATGACACAAGGTACAGAAGTCTTATTGGATGCATTATGTACATAGCAGTGTGCACAAGACCAGACATTGCTCATGCTGCAAGTGTTTTGAGCCAGTTTAATAATTGTCACTCTGAAACACACTGGAAAGCAGCAAAACGAGTTCTACGATATTTAAAGGGAACCATGGACTACTGCATAGTATATGAAAAATCTAATTTGTCTATTACAGGATATGTAGATGCAGATTGGGCATCAAACCAACTAGATCGACGTTCATATACCGGCTACGTATTCAAAATTGGTAACTCTGTGGTGTCGTGGGAGAGTCGTAAGCAAAAAACCGTTGCTCTATCCACTACTGAAAGTGAATATATGGCTTTATGTGAAGGAGCCAAGGAAGCTAGTTTTATTAGAAATTTCTTACATGAATGTCTAGGTAAATATTTGCCAGTAACCATGTATAACGACAGTCAATCAGCACAGAAAATATGTTATAGTCAAGTTAACCATAGTCGTAGTAAGCATATAGATATAAGACATCATTATGTAAGACAAATTATAAAAGACAAAATAGTTAATTTAGAATATTTGCCTACTGAGCGCATGCCAGCAGATGTTTTAACTAAATCTTTATGTACAGATAAACATTTAAATTGTGTTTCTAATCTTGGTTTGCAGACTGTTTAGTTTAGGGGCAGGTGTTAGAATAAGTGTATAAACCAAACAGTTATAAATGTCTTTTGTTATTGTATCAGCCGCTAGGTGGCGCTTTTCATTCTTTTTCTTTTTGTACCATGTAACTTGGTCGGTTATTACCTTCCTTCTCTGGGTGACACTCACTGTATAGCAAGATAATAAATCTCTCTTTTGTAATTCAATCCTGGTTTATTTTGCTCAAGATCCTTCAAAATTAACACAACATCCCATACATTGACCTGAGTTGATAATTTCTGACATCTGACAAGAAATATAACACCAATTTAACACCCAGACTAAGAAAAAATCAAACCCCCAACCTTTGCAAAAAGATAGGATTACTAAAAAAATTGTCATCGGGCCTGTCGAAATATCGGACTAGAATCAATCTAAAATTTGTTTAAAAAACATGACGTAATTATGACAGAAAAATAACTATCGTTCTTGAAAACTTGAAAATAAAATAAAAGTATTTAAACAAATATCAAATTTTAATTTTTACATACATCACGCCTGTTTCCCATCGGGGCAAGCCTCTGTCTACGGAATACAGTCTACTATAAATTTCCACTCGCTACGATCTTGAAATACCTCTCTCGCTTCCTTTACTCACATATGACCTTTATTACACACTTGTTTATTCTTGGCCCATCTTCAATACTTCTAACTGCTATGTTCACCCATTACGCCCTACACCAACTCTTGCATTCAGTTCCGCTCTAAATATTTGTGTGTATCCTTTCTACATGTGCAAACCATTTAACTTTTTGATTAATTTATTGATGAACAAACATGCATACGATCCGATATTATCACAAGGATATCACTAGTTCGTTGCCAGCCTGGTGACTTGAAGGTATTATAAAATTCTGTCTCCTCATAACTTATCATCTTCAGACAATGCATTCGGCGCAGATGTAATAAAATTTAGGTCAGAATCTATTGATCGATACCCTATCAAAACCCAAAGCGTGCTCACTCGACAAAGACAGACATCGCAACTCTAACTCGATAAACCATCGTATTCCAATGTAACGAGATAGCTGGTAGACGCAGCCGCCTCAGGCGACGAGCTCACTTATAAGCCAATTTATAGGGGACTCTAATATCGATGCGAAATGAACACAATACGAGGCACAATCTAATAATTGCAACGGTTATTCTACTTTCATTGCTTGAACTGATGGGATTTTGTGTAGAACCCTTTCCGATTGTTGATTTGGGCAACCGCGGGCTTTTAAAGTGCGGTCTGTTTCACTTTATACGTCGGAAATGTCGAATAAAAAAAGAAAAACAAAATAGTAATTAAATAATGAATACTAAACAATTTTATTGGTTCTATGCACTGAAAAGTCCTGAATTTCAAATTAAAGATAATATGTATTTCATTATATCTTCCAATATAAAGTCCACTTTTGAACATCAGCTGACCAAGATAGAAGGGTTTTGCTCATAATTGTCGCGCTGGGCAGGCATGATGGAATCGTGGAGCGCAACTTCGCGTCGAGGATGCTGCTGCCCATCCTCACCTTGTAGTATTTAAGATGCGCTATTTCGGATGGATACACCATCTGCCGTTTTTCGGCACCTTAGTCACCACTTATGACACCGTACAGAGGGAGGTAAAATTCTACTCTGCCGGTACCTCACGGCTAGATAATATTTACTATAATAAAATCTACTTGTCCCAGTCTGAACTTACAAGTCAAATTTTCCCCTATTTACCTTTTGTGTTAAAAAATTAGCACCATCCCTGAACTGACATTTCGATGACATTACGAAAAGACATTTTTGACATATTCTACCTTAGGATGATAGAAATTACTTTTCTATTGCTATCGCTGACCTAATACTAAGTCTTAAGAGATGTTTACTTTGACAGATGTCCTCTTTATAATTTAGCAATAGAACCTGCTTCTGATTGCCAATAGATTCTCTAGGCTATAAAAAATTCCCACAATATCTCATACATTGACCTGACTCTATGATTAGTCGCTACTTAGGAATCACAAATATTCTCCTTAAATACATCTATTTAACACCCAGACAGAGAACAAACACAAAAAAAATCATATAAATATTTGCTCTGGTGGGAATCGTACCCACGACCTTTGGCGCACAAGATTGCATCACTACCATCTGCGCCATCGGGTCCATCAGATGCTTTTACTTTTTTTACTTCAGCCTTATCATATCATACCAGATATTGGAAGTCACTGCTGGACATAGGCCTTTACAAGAATCCGGGTTTTTTGTCTATAATTGCCGCGCCGGGCAAGCGTGTTGGCAATCGTTAACAAAAAAATCTTGTTGGCAATCGCAGCGCGCAACTTTCGCGACGGAAATGCTGCTGCCTATTCCCGCCTTGTGCATTTAAGCTGCATTGATTCGGAATGATATACCACCTCTCTCATCTATTGTTTCTGGTAACTTAGTCGCCTTTTCCGACACCTGGTACAGAGGAAGGTACTGTTCTACTCTGCCGGTACCTCATGGCTTAAACTATTGCAGATGCTATGATAATAATGTTGATGATGACAGTCCTAAAAAATATTTAACAAAAATAAAGACATATTTCGTAATTTTCGGAACAGAGCCATTCAATCCCTGGCTTATAAACTCATACCAATTTGCCGGATGCAGATTTACAAAGCATCGCTTTACCGATGTCTTATTGCATGCGAATATAGACTCTATTGTTATAGGCATAAGGTCATATGGTAGTGAGTAATGTACCCATTTGGGCATGGTGTCGGGTTACATTGGGGCTCCTGTAACGTTCACAGATTATCCTAATGGTATGATTCAGATAATTCCCGTTTTGTTAATTTTTAATGGGAAGTGAAAGATTACGCCCCACTTATTTTGGTTGCTAGCTGCCGGCTTTGTTTGTTTTGGTCACTTTGTTCACCGCAGTCGGCTTTTTTATGCAGTATTTTATAACATTATCGCATTTCCTGTCTACATTTATCTTTTTGTTTATTTATTTTTTTACATCTTTGTGGTCTTGCCCAACGCGGCATTTATGGGCAAAATTCTCCCTTTCTTGGGGAGGCCTATGTCCAGCAGTGGACTTTCAATGGCTGGTATGATGATGATGATACATAATAATTTATAATAATGCATATAACGCTTTCACGCCATCTCATAATTCTATCCTATGATAATTGTTTGAGCTCAACAACCTACAAGATTTAAACAAGCGGCAAAAGGTCCTTGACCTTTTTAAAATTCTTCTTTAAAATCAACAGCTATAGTGTCTACTGTCGCTGCTTCAGGTGGATACACCGCCACCTGTCGGTTCCGGTGAGGTACCGAAGTAATAATAAAATAACATTTTGGTAATCTGCCTAATATTTGGCGCACTGTGCAGGCGTGGTGGCAACGTTGCGACGAGGATCCTCGCTCTTTTTAAGGTACGCCAGTATAAATATACAGCTATCATTCGGCGGTGGTACCTCAGTCGCCTCTAACGACCCCTGGCATAGAGCTGGCATAGAGAGAGGTACTATTCTACTCCGCCAGCATATTATCTTTGATATATGATAAAAAGAAAGAAAGAAGATGGTTGTGATCCTATCTGATGCTCCAAGGGTTCGATCTCTACCCAGAAGAGATATTCAAATAATGATGTCTGGGTGTTAAATATTTACTTAAGTATTTGTGATTCCTCTGTTGTCTGAAGTCTGTAACACAAGTGCTTTACGGGACTTATCTCGAAATCAAGCCAATGTATTTGATGTTGTGGGAATATATTTATTTATAGTAATAATAATAAAGTATTTAAGGTTGAAAACAATAGCTTAAGAGTCTGTCTTCATGAAACTCACAGATTGCGAAAACGTCGCGATCGTTTCTGTAGACAAGTTAGCAATATCTCCAAGGGATTTTCTCAAATTTGATTAAAGATCTCGATTTGTTACCGAGTCCAGGCATTGCACTTCACGTTTCTTTATACTTTATTGTGTATGGAAAAACTTAAAGTTACCATTTACCAACAATTTCATATTCGTTGACAATATCCTTCATTAGTACAAAATAAACAATTATATCAATCAATATGCCCACTTATAGGAAGTGTATAATGATTAAATAAGGATCACGATCCCCACTAAGGATAAACATTTATATTTTGTTTGTTCTGTGTCTGGGTAGTTCTTCTTTCTGTACCAGATATCCAACAGTGTAGCTAAAATGCACAGAGCGCAGATGGGCAGCAGCGTCCCCTTCGCGAAAGATGTGCTCTGCGATTGCTCAGCGCGGCAAAGCAGATAGCAGTGTTCGCATTGCTGTGTTTCGGTTTGAAGGGTGAGAGAGGCAGTGACATTACTGGGTAATGTGACATAATAACATCATAGTTTGTCGACACGTTAGTGATATCTTTGTGATGATACAAGCGTCTATTGGCTGCGATCACGTTAACCATTTAAAGGACCGTATGCTTGTTCGCTGAATTCATACAATAAATATTTCAATCAGTCCTTCTTTATTGCAACTTTCGCAAAGAACGGCTATTCGAGCCGAGACACGATATCAGAAGCGTCCTCGAGTGACGGCCATCGGTTCTGCTTTGAGCCCGTAAACACACGCACATACAAGCGGGCATATGTTCGCCTAATAACGTGCGTCGCCCATTCCTTCGACTTTCGAATTGACGTCTGAGCAATGACATTAGGTTCTCGGAATAAAACCAACAAATCCGTCATCGGGCCCGTCAAAGGATCGTCAAATGTTTTATGGTAAAATTGATTAGTATTTTTTTATTTGTAAGTTACAAAAGAGATTTCTTTATCAAAAATTAGTCACTTTAATGGCAATATGGAAACACGAGCGGCAAAGACACGAGGTGCATAGAGTTCTATAAATTCTAGAGAACTGTACAAGAAACCTGAAACTGAAAACGTGACAAAGGAAATGCATATTTTTAACGTATATGTTTGTATGCAGATAAAAACTATTTGTTATTTTTTTCCGCTCCAATGAAATAAGGACTTATAAACACGTCTGAATATACATGTACAATATATCTAATAAACTGGGGGATTTAATAATAATAACTGCTGGAGTACTGGAACAAAATGTTGTCAGTACAAATTTGTCTTTTGTAATAGTTAGCAACACATGCTGTAGACATAATTACAAGAACATTATTGGTACGTTGCCAACTTTGTGATCTGATAATCATTATCATAACTGACAAAACGTCTGCTACAAGACATCGGATTCCGCCAGAAACAGCTGATTTTTGAGTTTCTCCCATTATTGTCCACGCTGGGCAAGCTTGATGCCAATTCAAGAGCGCACAAGTAGCCATGCAACGGGAAACCTGCTGCCCATTTTTTTCATTTGAGCTAGGCCAAGTATTTTCCTCATCCATATTTATAATAGAATTGCGAAAGCGTGTCCGTCTATTTATAACACTCGCAGGCTTACCAATTTTGATAAATTTAGCTAGTAAATTAAGCTCTTATACTTTAGCTGCTTTAATTCCACGAGGTTTTCGCGTTTTTCTTATTCGCGGGCATCGTGGGTTTAGTTGTAATAGGTGACTGAAGTACCGGATAGATGACGGCATATCTAGCGAAATCAGTGTAGCAAAAGTGTGTCAAATGCAACAAGACAGGCATGGCTAAAATTGCCTCCTGAACGTTTCTTGGAAGGCGTAAGTAAGCGTCACTGTAGCCTACAGTCGTGATATCACGAGGACATCACTAGCGCCTTGCCAAACTTGCTACTTAAGCCATTTCACTACCTCCCTCACTCACCTTTTAAAGCTGAACACAGCAATGCAAACACCGCTATTTAGCGGTAGCTGTATGTGAAAGTGAGGTACCAATGCAGACCTTTGTATGAGATCTATCTCATAGATGATGAAGGTATAAGAATCTACAAACACCGTGTCTTTTTCTTTCTTTTCTTTCTTCTCTTTAAATTCTTCACTTTAAATAAGTATTCAATATTTAAATAGTCTGTAAAGAAGCATCCGCAGAAAAGAGGATCAGAAGTACCGCCGCATCAAATGTCATTATGCCGCGCCGGCGACGTCAAAAATACAGCTAATTTTAATGAGTTCCCTGATGGGAACATTTTTATCGAGTTACGCACGGATGCCTGACCACCCTCGCTCGTGCCCTGTGCGTCCATATTGTTGGAATTGATGGAAATGAGAATGTAATACGATGATTCTGAGAATATTACGACATAAACTCGCTTTTACTCTTTTAAATATTATACATTATCTAGCTGGCCCGACAGACGTTGTTTTAACCTGATTTAACCATTGGAAATAATGTTATAAAAAATTAACCATAGATATGTTTTAATCGATATTTGTCGCGCGAATCACTAATGTTAAACGATTGACATTAGTGATTCGCGATTGACATTAGTGATTGACAGATATGTCATACGACATCACATTAGTAAATTTAATATAGTCGGGTTACTTTTGCGTAAGTTATCAAATTCATCGTCATCATCATACCAACCATTGAAAGTCCATTGCCGGACATAGGCCTCCCCAAAACAGTTGGAATTATGCCCATAATTGCCGCGCTGGGCAAGCGTGTTGGCAATCGCAGCGCAGCATTCGCGACAAGGATGCTGCCTGCCATCTCCGCCCTGTGTATTTGAGCTGCATTGTCTCGGATGGATATACCGCCATCTGTCGGTTCTGGTACCTAAGTCCTCTTTTACGACACCTGGTACAGGGGGAGGTACTATTCAACTTTGCCGGTACCTCACAGCAGTGAGTCTTTGCCTGCCCTGATTCGACACAGGCGTGATGTATGTACCAGTATGTATATTATTAATTTGTTCTTCATATGGTAAATAGCTTGTAAGTTGTAAACAAAAATAGAAGAATAAGAGACGTTTTGATTTAATAAAATAATTCGATTGTCTCGCCTTGTCGACGCCGCCGGCGTTTTTTCGCTACAATCAAATTAAAATTTTCACCCCCGCGAATTCTGTAGACAAAGAAAATATTATACTTTGTCGTGATTAATTCAATAAACTCCAATTTTTAAATATGCTGATTGAAGTACTTAATAATTGTTAACTATCTACGTGAGAAATATACTAGAACCCATGAGGTAGAAATTATACAAAGGTAGTCTGCTTTGGTAACTCACTCTCACTTATTTCTACCGTGAAATAGCAGTGTTCCAAATGCTGTGTTCCAGTTCAAAGGGTGAGAGAGGCAGTGAAATTACTGGGTAATGTGACAAATCTTCAAGTCACAAGGTTGGTAACGTGTTTGTGATATTACGAGCGTCTATAGGCTGCTGTGACGCTTACTATCATGCGGACTGCATGATTGTTTATCAACCTAGTCGAATAAAAAACATGATATTAATTTAATCTGAGAGTGTTCAAAAGAAATTCACATTTCAAAAACCTTTCACCGTTTGCTGTGGTTACGGCGAACTCTTTAGTAGTATCTTTCAATATGTTGTGTGGCGACATCTATAGTTTATTAAAAGAGTTAACTTGTCGCAATATATTACGAATTAGCCATTAAAATAATAGACAGATAATAATAATGATAATAAATTTACAACATCTCAAACCTTGACCTGACGGCGAAATAAGTCGCTTAAAACACTTGTATTACGGATATCAGATAACAAAGGAATGATAAATATAATACTTAGATACATATATTCAACACCCAGACACAAAAAAAAACATAAATATCATCATGTTTTTTTTACTAATTTAAAACTTACTTATTCTACATATAATTTACATTATCAGTGTGAAACATAAGCGATATTAAATTCCCATATTATTACAGAAAAAGGAAACCGGGGAGCCCTGTTAGTCAGTAATGAGTTCGAAAGCCGACCGGCACAGTCTATCGGAATGGTGCCGAAAAGTGCCCAAAATAGTTTCGAAACTGCAGCAGCCGTATAATGAAGTCGACTTGTTAACATTTGAAGATCACTTCGATCTGACGTTTCGACGCTCTCTCAAGATAATGAACGTCCTTTTCAAATTCGGCCCGACCACAATGCGGAATTCTCCTCTGTGCCGGTTGAATGTGATAAGTTTTAACTATTAAAAGCTTTGGTACAGAAAGGACAAGATGATTCATTGTGATATCATATTAATGCATCAGCCATTGGACGTCCACTGTTTGACATAGGCCTCCCCAAGAAAGGGGGAATTTTGCCCATAATTGCTGCGCTGGGCAAGCATGTTGAATGCTGCTGCCTATACGCCTTGTGCAATTGAGTTACACTATTTCGGATGGATATATCGCCATCTGTCGGTTCTAAAGGGGGGTACTATTCTAGTCTGTCGGGTTAGCCTGTTCTATATATGACAAAGTCAAAAAAACAAGTATACCTCAAGTCTTCAGTACAAAATATTTAAAATGCCACACGACCAAATTTGATGGATTGTGAGGATCCGTTATTTTATGATTTTATGCAGGTTATTAAACTAGTGGATTGGTATATCCTAAATAAACAATTTTCTGACATTCTCAATTGGTTCAAAGAAATATGGCAGAAGAATCACGAGAGTAATAGAAATGCTTTTGAAATTAGAGCATTTGTAGTATGTATGGTGTTAGTTTGAAGATAGATTAAAGAATACTGTTATAAGTAATCGATGTGGTGTAAAAGATGATGTGGTGACAACATTAGAGAAAGGAATATTTAGGTGGTTTGGATATGTAGAAAGGATGGGTGAAAGTAGAATGACTGCACAAATATTCAGAACGGAAGTAAATAGAATAGTTGGTATATTCGGAAAAAACATAAGAATTAAAAAAAAGCCTATGTCTGAAAAATCCCTAATTACAACATGGTTCATTCGAAGTATACTTAATGTCTTGCGAATGGCAGAAATGTTAATGATGTATCATTTTATAATTTCCCACAATTTCTTTCTTTTTCTGCATATAAATAAACTAATGAACTTGGCTCCGAACTTGATTCCCACAACATCATTCTATACATACGTATACAGTTGAAATGTCTGTCTGTCACAGAAAATAACAGGATTCGTTTTATGCACATAAAAGTGTAAATAGGATTTTTTGACTCACGCTACATATCTGGAACACTAAACCTGTCAACATCATTATCATAGCACCACAGAAAGATGTCCATAATTAACGCATCAGGTTCAAGACGGGAATGCTGCTGCCCATCCCCGCCCATTTGCATTTGCGATACGGTGTTTTGGATACCACTATTCGTCGATATGGTACCTTAATCATCTCTACCGACACGTGATGTAGAGGGAAAGATTATTAATAAACAAAAATAATAATAATAATACATTCCCACAACATCTCATACATCGACCTGACTCCGTGATAAGTCGCATTAAGCACTTATGTTACGGTCCCCTGACAACAGAGAATTCACAAATACGAGTACACATAAAACAAAAAAAGTAGTATTACTTAAATACAAATATTTAACAGCCACACACAAAACAAAAAACAATCATCATTAAAATATTGCTCTGAGTGGGAATCGTACTCAAGACCCTTGGCGTATAAGATAGGATCACTACCAGCTGCGCCATCGGGCCCGTCAAAAATATCAATTAATAATTCCAAGCTGCTACTTACCATACTAGAGGCCTGGATCTAACAGTGGAAGTTCTGAGGCCGCTATGATGGTGATTAACAGACCACATCCATTTTTTTCAACACAACGATGGCGAACAAGCCTTTAGCAAGCAATTTTTCCACCCCCGAGGCATCATCCACGCGTTGCTGATCCAATAAAAACCGTACTACCTTCTTTAAGAAACCCTAAACTAGACCTCTGAAAAAACATGCGCATGGAACTCCATCCACAATCTTATCGTTCATAATAGAAATTCCCCTGACACCATTACCTCTTACTACGCTCTTCTTTGACCTATCACTTTCTTTCTTGCTTTTATATATCTAAGTCGACAAACAAGAAAAGATCCGCGTGGTAGTGAGCGGTACTATAGCCTACACACTCGTATTATTATAAGGATATCCTAGAATATTGCCAAATTTGTGACTTGAAAATATAATGACATATTACCCAGTAATTTCTACCTCATTTGCTCTTCAAATCGGAACACAGCAATGGGAACACTGCCTTTTGGTGGTAGAAACAGGTGAGAGTAAGGTACCGATACAGGCGACTTTTATATAAGGTCTACTTCTAGTAAAGGTTATGATTCAGAGTTCCTACCTATCTTAATATCTTAAGAGATATATCTTAAGAGAATGAAGCTACTTTTATTGTCCTCATCATATCATTAAACAAACTTTGATTTAATGGATTAGGAATGTACAAATGTTAAAGGTTCAGAGATAAATTAAATAATAGTTTGATAAGAGAATAAAATGGTGTTAACAATAATGTGACAACAGTAGAGACAAGAATATGGAGATAGTTTGGACATGTAAAAAGAATGGATGAAAGTAGAATGACTGCACAAATATATAGAGCGGAAGTGAATGGAAGAGTTGGTATAGGACGACCTACGCGAACACACCTTGACCAGGTAGAAGAGGTTTTAAAGGTAGGCCAGATTAGAAGTACCAAGAATAAACAAGCGTGTATGAAAGGATTAATGCAAGTAAAGGAAGCGAGAGTAATGCCAAGATCGTAACAAGTGGAGATCCATAGTCTCTGCCTATCTCATTGTGACGCAGCGGGGTGTATATATGTAAAATCCGAATTCTACGCGGACGAATCCATGATTATCGACTAGTACTTGTATAAAGAAAGTATTACTAACAAATCACAATTTTACCGCCGACACTAAAAAGAAACAATACCGCTTCACATGACTTAATTAAAGTAATTAATGTTCAAACTCAACACATTGTTTTTTTCTTTCAAAGAAACTAACACGTGCAATTTATAATTCAATGATGTGGACCACATGGTGAGTGGTAGTTGGCGTTCCGGTTCAAACATCAATCCAAAAAGGTCCAGGTTGCTATTCCTAAACAAAAAGACGATACATTTCAGAAGAAAATTTGTTCTTTTTATTCATTAATTCACACATCTCACATATTGACTTGACTCAGAGATAAGTCGCTTAAAGCACGTGTTACATATTTATCGCTCAGAACAAATACAATTCATCATATAAATATTTGTCCTGAGTGAGGATAGAACCCACGGCGCATAAGATAGAATCACTACCTTTGCACCAATGGGGCCATTGTTAAGTATTTTAGTTAAATGTATTCTGTTGTAATACGATTTCTCTTTTAAAAAAGAATACAAAAATTCAATATAGATAGATCAATCATTTTTATATAGTCCTACCCAAGATAAGGAGATTTTTAAAACTCTCATTGTCTTAACAAAATACTTCTACTTTCTATAAACTTGACTTTCCCACAAGAAAACAATAAACTTATAGCCATTTTTATTGAGGGAAGCAAGTGTCACTCGACTCAAGCGCAAAAACGAAATAAATCATTTCAAAAGTTATCAAAAACAGTTCTGAAAACTAACTTGAGACTTTCACACGACACCCACTTAAATATTACAAACAATTAAACTAAAATAAATGTTCAATATACATTTCGAATGCACCATTAAAAATAACAACAATGCGAAACTCGAGTAATAATTTCAAATGTCTTACAAGTCAAAATGGCGTAGGTATTTCACAGAGTCAAATTGTATAAATGCCAACGGTTTCCACATCGGTAACTTTTAACTTTAAAACAAGCACAAAGCACACTTGAAAAGTCGAGTAGACTCTCAGGGTGGGCGCTTTAAGCCCTTAGACAAAGGGTTGGCAGTTCCACTCAATTTAGCTGTATTTTGCAAACACCACTCGTCGCTAAGAGGCAATTCCTTGAAAGTTAACATACAATGTCATTTCTCTTTGCATTTGTGAGTCCCAGTTTCACGTGGGATAGTTTCAAGAAAGATTTATGTGTTCTCTATGGTTAGAAAATTGAAACGCGGGCTTGGTTGCAATAATAAGAAAATAATAATAAGAAATAAATTCCCACAACATCTCATCCTTTGACCAGACCACGTGATAAGTCACATAAAGTACTTGTGTTGCGGACTTCAGACAACAAATGAATTACAAACATACTTCTCAAATACATATATTTAACACCCAGACACAGAACAAACATAAAAAACATCGTATAAATATTTGTCATTGGTGGGTATCGAACCCACGACCTTCGGCGCATAAGACAGGATCACTACCATCTGTGCCATCGGACCCGTCAAATTAAGAAATTAAATTCATTTTTTATGTTGAACCATCTCATACTCGTCCATTGATTCGACTCCGAGACTAGATTGTAAAATTTTAATTGCAGTTGAAGACATAGAGAGCTAAATTTGATATATTTTATTTTGTACTAACTTCATAAATATTCTGCTAATTATAAATTCATGACTCGACCGTCTATTATATACTCTTTAGACTTGTTAGCGTTTTGGATGGTGACATCTGTTGGTTTGTAAGAAAAAGTGTAATAAATAAATGAATAAGTAACACTTTTAACGCTCGTATTGCAGATGTAAGGCAACAGGGAAATTACAAATATGATGCTCAGATACATTTTCACACCACCCAGACAAATATTAATGTTCATAATACCTACTAAGATTTAAAATGCAATTTTTAAATGTTAAATCTGTCTGTGTTTTACACTATGACGCTTTAATCGTTAAACCGATTCTAATGAAATGTGGTACGAAGATAGCTGAAACCGTGTTACCCTTAACACCAAAAAACATGAGTTCCCGAAGGACGCAACGTAAAACGAAGACACTGCAGATGAGGCCGCGGTCCATCACCTCCTCCTTAAAAATGGGGGAATTTTGCCCATAATTGCCGCGTTGAGCATGCGTATTGGCAATCGCAGAGCGCCACTTTCGCAATAGGGATGCTGCTGCCCATCTCCGCCATCTTTATTTGAGCTGCAGTGTTTCGGATACATATACCGCCATTTGTCGGTTCTGATACCTTAGTCGCCTTTTACGACACCTGGTACAGGGGAAAGTACTGGCAGTGTAGAAAAAATAATATTAAGATACAATATGATGAAGTCAAAAGCAGACTTCATCGCGTTTGCATTCGTGATCGTTTGCATTTGAAAGTCAACAATAATAAAGGGATTTAGATAAAAAAATAATAAAAAAAATAACATGTCAGTTTGTTAAGTTGATTACGGGCCGCGCTGAATCGGGTTACCGTCTGGGGGGATTGGATGGTGTTATCCAACAATTAATTTGTGCTATTAGTTATATCTATGTATTTATTGTTACATTGATATATATAGTTTTTATTGATATATATAATTAGTATTAAAGAAGGGGCAGGTATAGAGCACAAATATAGAGAGCGGAAGTAAATGGGAGGATTGGTATAGAACGACCTAAGCGAACCTATCTTAACCAGAAAAGAGGTATTAAAGAAGGTCCAGGTCAGATTAACCAAGAATAAACGAACGTATATGAAATGACTAATGCGAGTAAGGGAAGCTAGTGAGGTATGCCAAGATCGTAACAATTGGAGATCCATAGTCTCTACCTATCCCGATGGGACACAGGCGTGATGTATGTATGTATTTAGTTTCATTATATTTTAATTTACTTTGTAATTTTTTTAACTTTATAATATATTGTATTACCTTATTACATTTTATTCATTCATATTAATCCAAAAGTTGCCTGGAAGAGATCGCTCCGATCGATTAGGCCGCTAATTGTTAGTTATTGCAAATTCTTTTTTTTTTTAATGTATTGTGGACAATTAAGAGTATTATTATTTATATATTTTGTTAGTCCATACTATCATTATAAACAGGAAATATTGTTTTGTTCGTTTGTCACAGTTTAACTCAAAAACTACTGGACTGATTTTAAAAATTCTTCCACAATTAAAGAGCTGCCGCTTAGTAACAGCTAGCTAAAATTTAATTACCGAATAAGGTTATGTTATTTTTTCGAAAAAAAAGGACCGCCACCTAAAATTAAACTATTTAAAGTCTGATGAGGCTAATACCCATTCCCACCCTTGGCTGTAGACGTTGCTATGATGTGCCACTCCAGTGCCTCAGTCGTGTCTTCCAATACCTTATAACGACTGACGGGCCCGACAACGCAGATGGTAGTGTCCAATCTTGTGCGTCAAAGGTCGTGAGTTGGATTCCCAAACAGGACAAATATTTACATGATGGTATTTGTGTTTGTTCTGGGTGTTAAATATATGTATTTCAGTATTATTTTTGTGATAGTCTGTCGTCCGTGAAGCTAGTGCTTTAAGCGGATTATCTTAGGTCAGTCAGTCAGGAATTTTATTTATTAATTTTTAACTTGTGAGGGGAAAGTGAGGTACGTGGTGAGGTACAGGTGAGGTACTATTCTACTCAACCGAGTAGAATAGTACCTCACCTGTACCAGGTGTCGTATGAGGTAAGTTAGGTACCAGAACCGACAAATGGCCCCTATGTACATCAGCAGACTTCCAAAGTCTAATTTGATGATGATGATAATTAATTTATGCTCTGCCGATGCCTCACAGCATGGTTTTAATGCCAACAAGACTTTTTTACTGAGACTTTTTTAATAAATGGTTCATTCCCGCATAAGCCTATCCAGTTTTGCTTGATATCACGTGGATGCTTTATGCACCATCGGCCGCGATCGTACAAAGTCTGCGATATTAGGATATTTGCCCAGTCAAGGGGCGACACTGCACCCCATACCTACCCGGCGAGATTTTACATTCTACAACTCGATACACGACTCGAATAAATGATTAAGTGTCAATATGCATTGTACACTTCGGACCAAATCGAGTGTGAAATTTTTGAAGACTACTATTTTCGTGTAGGCGATTATTTTTTTTTTTTGTATGAAATCAGTCGAGTATTGTAATGTTATCTTACCATTGGGGTATAGAAAGACAAATCGTGTATGCAATACCGTCGGTCATCTGAAAGATATGTCTGACTTATATTTCTTTTAACAATTAATACCTTAATTCTTACTATTTGCAATGAAAGTGACTACAAAGGGTATCTAATCATCGCGTCCTGCATAATTTTCTTATATAAAAAACTAAAATCAATTAGAAGTAGTGAACAAAGAAATTGAAATGTCCGTTTGTAATAACTATTCAAATAACTGCTTTTTACTAAATGCATATGGATGTAAACGAGGTACATATAACAAAATAAGTTTTGTGTCTGTTCAGGGCAGATAGCTGATATAATTAGGAGTAACTTAGGCTTTATAATCACGCTACGGCGAAATGGAACATCAATAAAAAACGTGGCAGTAACAGTTGCTGCGTAAACGGTTGAAGTTATGCAAAAATAATGTAAGAACGCGGATGAAGTCGCGGGCTCACCTAGTGACAATATATTTTTAATGCAATATAATATTGATTGTAACAAATCCATTTGCTAATTATTTGTATATTTATCGACGTAACACAATATTCACAAGTCAACGAAACATTCAAAACATCGAGAACCGCATTAGTTTCCAATCGAGAATGTATCAAAGAAAATCCGTGACGGCAGCCATTACACAAATTAGAAGAAAAAAAAGACGTAAATGCATTTCCCGCCAGTTTCATGTTGCCATTCGAAATAGGAACGTATTACCGCGAGTGAAAAGAACTGTCTCAAATTACTTTACACCGCCCGTCCCTCTCTAGCTCGGGCTATAATGTAATTCTGTCCCTTTCACGAGCTATACAAACTCAGATAAACAAATACAAAGGGCCTAATTGAGTAACTAGTAAAACGAACGACTTTGTGCCTTCCCTTCGTATAACTTGACAATGTTATTCTACCGTTCGCCTTCCGCTATTAACTGCGATACAAGACCTTATCACTTTGAGTTAAGAATTAGTTATCCGATGTGGGTTATAGAATTAAGTTGGTGTATAAGTAAAATTTTCGTAGAGTCGCTCTCAAGTGGTAAGGGAGTTCGAGTCCGGGCGGGGAACTTAATTTGTCAACAATTTTCGATATTTGAATACGTTTCGCTGCTCAATGAGCTTCTGTCAGCACAAATTGTTATTCTTTCTTTTAAATAATTCGTTGGTTCGACATTGTTACTAAGGGAAAGCGTTTAATGATATTACGTTATTTCTTTTCTGTTTAGTGACGGAATTGAACATTTAACAATGTAGGTACGATGACTTCAATATAAATGTTGCCATTTCAAATAATAAAAAAGTCATTAAGATTATCTATCCAAAAAAAAACAACTATATTTTCTACCGTAGTTTAGTATAAATAAACATTAACAATAATTACACACACCATCTCATACATTGACCCGACTCCTTGGTAAGTCGCTAAAAGCACATGTGTTACGGACATCAAGTAACAGTAGACACAAATATAATGCTTAAATACATACATCCAACACCCAGACACAAGACAAACACAAATATCATCATATAAATATTCGTTCTGGGTGAGGATTGAACCTATCACCCCTGGCGCAAAAGATAGGATCACTACCATCTGCCCACCGAGCGCGTCCGAAAGCAAACGTCTCTGTCCACCTATTATTTCTTTAAGGCCAGGTCGACAAACAAGCACACTGTCCGCGTGAATGCAGCCGGACTATGGAATATCACTATAGCCAACCTTGTGACTTGTGACTTGTGACCTTGAACTCTGTCACAGTACCCATTTATTTTACTGCCTCTCTCACCCTTCAAACCGGAAGAAAACAATTCGAACACTGCTAATAGGCGGTAGAAATAGGTGAGAGTGAGGCACCAATGCAGACGACCTATATATAAGGTCTACCTTAAAAGCTATTATTTTTACACGGTTAAATTAGAATCTCAATTGTTTTCTTGCGGAATTTTATAGAAAATTATATGATATATAAAAGTCGCGCGAAATAGAAAATGCAAGAAAACACCGGCCTAATCAGCATTTCTAATTACACTGCAGGATAGGTGCGCGTGAATAATGAGCGTCACCGAAATCTATGGACGCTCGTAATACCACTAAGATATCACTAGCGCATCGCCATCTTGTGACTTGATGATATTTTGTGACATATTTTCAGCAAATTCACACAACAATGAGAACACTGCTATTTGGCGGTAGAACAAGGTGAGAGTGAGGTAGCAATGCAGACAGCTCATGTTTATCTACCTCATGTAAACTCGACGGCGTAAATAGTACACCTCCTAGAGAGTAATTATGAGAGTACTATCTTACACCCGCCGCTACCCCACAACTTAGTTATGTGTTGAATCTATACATTATGTGCAATGTGCGATGTTCCCGTTTCCGACGCGTTTATATAAAACTTGCGTGGGCGCATTCAATGAATGCATCCTGCCCGCTGTCCGACAGGAAAAGTCTAATTGCTATCCGTCCACGATTGGCTACCCAGCACTAGGTATACCAAGATCCTAGATTGAGGATACTACTCCGATAATAAACTTCAATGACCCTGGATGAACCTAACCATGCATTAGATATTAAATATGGTCCAATGTTATTTATTTAATACTGGAGGTAGACCTTTTAAAAAGGTCTACCTCTAGTAACTCTAGTAGGTCTATCTTCATGAACAAATTAATAATAATATATTACCAAAAACCCTGCCATAAGGTACCGGCAGAGTACCGTCAGGTACCGGCAGAATAGAACAGTAAGTACCTCCCACTGCACCAGATGTCGTAAGAGGCGACTAAGGTACCAAAACTGACAGACGGCGGTATATCCATCCGAAACAGTGCAGCTCAAATGCATTCAAATTATGGGCTTAAATCTCCTTTCTTGGGAAGGCCTTTGTCCAGCAGTGGCCTACTAATGGCAGGTATGATGATGATAGGCCTATTTCATCAAAGCCATCAGGAGTTACTATTCTACTCTGCCGATACCTCATGGCAGAGGCCGTTTACACGTGATATTAGAAAATATTACAAAGGCCTATTTAATAAAAAGGTCTTCAAATTTTAATTAAATTTAAGTAAATTAAATGCCAGGCTTAAAGAGGAAGAAAGAAGGTACCACAAACAGGATCAACACTTTTTTATCTTAGTTCGAAAATTGATCCCGTTACAATTACTAAGTACCTACATCGTTAAACTAATATGAACCAAATGAACCAAATGGCACAAATAGCAATGACCCTATCCTGTACGCAAAGGTTATGGGTTCAATCCCCACCCAGGAGAAATTTTTATATGATGAATATTTGTATTTGTTGTGTCAAGGTGTATTTAGGAATTATATTTGTAATTCCTCTGTAATCTGATATCCGTAACACAAGTGCTTTAAGCTACTTTTCTCGTCTGCTTGAGATGTCATTTACTTTTTTTTATTAATTCTTTAAAATAAACTTCAGTCGTCATCAGATCATAGTAACTAGAAAAAATTCTCGGTAAAACAACAGTAGTGCAGCCCCCTGGGCAGATGCATCTTCCCGAGACACTGCGAGTCCCGCCTGAAACCTCAGACAAGTTGACTGGTTTTTAGTAAATATTATATAATTAAAAATATATTATCTTTCCATGTATAAAACTTTTAAAGTACATTTATCACTATTATCATAGGGCGCCCACCCGCAAGACGGAAAGACGATCTGACTAAATCCGCAGGATTACGCTGGATACAGGCCGCATACTACCGGTGCTTTTAGAGATTACTTGGGGAGGCCTATGTCCAGCAGTGAACGTCTTATCATTTCATTAGAAAAAATACCTCGATTTTAATAAATAATAAAAGCGTGTCGCATCAAATCAAAAACACAACCTGTATTGCATTCCATAATGTCAACGAGGTATAGTTTAAATCCTCTTGTAAGAAGTACGGTGGCACAACAAACCGTCCGAGTATATCGACCAAAACTATAATTTCTCCATCACGGCTCCAAAAAACGTCATTGTACCTCGAAAACTGCCACTCACGGCCCCAAGGAAATTAAATATAATAATAAACGAGCCTGCCCGCGGAGCGGTAGCTCGCCGCTGTCATACCTTTTATGATCACGTCAAAACTCCGCTTTCCGAACGTGCTAACGACCCGGAATGTTTTTAGAAAACAATTTAAGAAGCTTCCGTTTGTGAACGAGGTTTATATACACCATTGTGTCTAAGCGGATCGTTTCTATACCTAATTGTGGATGGACAGACGGACTAACGGTGGGAAGCGACTTGTATTTTTTTTTTCGTTAATCAAATAAACATTAATAATATTTCAAATTTTAAACCGTGGGGAAGTAATTACCGCGGCGTGTTGTTGGAACTTGCCCGTTGACGTGTGAACGCAAACGTTTCTTACGTGTCACCCTATTATTTGTTTAAATAAAAAGTCTCGGTGTACCCAGTGGAGGGTGCCGAACGGAATTAATTTCGACCGGCAATGAACAATTTTTCGCTTGTGCCTTTAAGATCTGTCATAACGTCAATAATTTTAACACAAATATGCCTTCATAGATTTTAAAGCGAACATTCGAATTTTCATTTTTTATTATCATATCACAATGAAGTTATCATATCATAACGGAAACGTCGATTAAAAAGTATTATTATTTATTTATTTTAACGCACTTCTTAGAAGCTTATGGAAATGCGCTTAGAAGATTAAGTTTAAAACAATTTCAGGGTTTTGATATAAAATAAATTTGCACAAATTAGTAATGTCATTGTTAAAAGTCTCAATATAAAATAGCTTTTGCACTGCAATTTAATAAATTATAAGTAGTAACGTCAATGATAACATTTCAGCCGTAATACGTCGACTGCTATACCTACCCTGGTGATATCCTGGTGATGAAACCGGTTGTATGCTGCCTGCACCCAGCAGCAGCAGATCCTTTCTAAAAAATCTAGTGAAATCCTCTGACGACCTCATCGGCTAATGACACTTCATTTTTCGGGTTTTTGACGGATCTCCTCATTTCAGATTCGATTGCGCAGATACACCTAACGGGACCCTCGTTTATGGAGGAGCTACTAAAATATATTCCCTTACTTTAAGAGCATTACGTAAGATCGACGCCTTCCCCCGCCATGATCTAGCACCGCCTTCCTCCGCCTTTCACTTCATAGAGACAGTATTTCATAACATTGAGGATATATTAAAAACAATACTACGATATTCTATGAAATCAAATGCTGTCGAAAAGAATTCAGTTGACAATTAAATAGATGTGAGGAAGAAAGTACAAGTCCACTGCTGGACACAGGCGTCCCCAAGAAAAACTGAATGTTCTGCCCATAATTGCCGCGCTGGGCAAGCGTGTTGGCAAACTCAGATCGCAGCTTTCGCGAAGGGGATGCTGCTGCCCACCCCTGCCTTGTGCATTTGGGCTGCACTGTTTCGGATTGATATACCGCCATTTCTCGGTTCTTACGACACCTGCAGCAGGAGGAGGTACTATTCTTCTCTGCCGATACCTCACGGCAATGCAATATTATGTCCTTTATTTTCCCGAATAAACCGCGGGTAACACTGCAGAGTACAGCTAGTCGTTCTTAAATACTCTGTTCTTATCGGTTATACTGTGACATTGTGTAGCCTTCCTCTATAATATGAATTCATCATATATTTATACAATTCCTACCAGTAGTTTGAAGGACCAGCAGAGTTTGTTTTTAATATGCACAAACAAACTCTTTAGGCTTATAATATTAGTATGGATACATTCAATTACACTGTAATTATTAAATCATCAAGTATTTATCCGTGTTCCGACAGTTATCATTTAATTATACTGATTACTGCAATATAACATAAATGTAAATCGGTTAATTATGATTTGACATAATGGACTATAAATAAAATGATATATCTATCTATAACTTATTTATTTCTTTTAATAGGAAAGAACATTAATGACTCCAACAATAATTAAACTAACAAGAAGGAAGTGAATTCCTATAATTGTCAATGAAATATTGCGTTTTAATTGGTGCTGATATTGACGTTCAATCGACAATAAAAGAAATAAAATCTAGTGTAAGAATAAGTATGTATTTTAAAGTTAATAACTGCTTATTTCCATGAGATATCGGCCCAGTATAATAATACCTTCCTCTGGACCAGGTGTCGTTGGAGGCGACTGAGTTACCGGTATCGTAAAAGCGTAGCTCAAATGCAATTAATGCATAGATGCAAATAATGGGCAGGGATGGGCAGCTACGCCATGCATATCGATTGCCACCACACCTACCCAGCGCCAGAGTAGCCAGCCATATAGTTGGGTGAATTCCGTAAAGCTAATTTAATCGTAAAAACAACAAAAAGACTAAGCTTAGAGTAAGAAAAGCCGCGCTTTTTACTGTCAATTTTTTTTTTAAGGTTTGCCACATGTCTTTCTGCACGCAACCTCTATTGTTAATAAAAATTAAAAAAAAAAACTTATTTTTATTTATTTATTTTTATTTATTTAACTTTATTGCACAAAATGTTACAAAATGTACAAATGGCGGACTTAATGCCAGATGGCATTATCTCCCTACTTATTGGTATAATGTTTAAAAATATAACCTAAATCGTTCTAAATCAAGTTCAAAAACGAGTGTAAAAGTCATATGATACCACATCGCAGTCCGCGTAGTGTTACGGCGGGTCACAAAACAAATTACCCTATTTGAAATACTTTCTCCCTGCGAGACGAGGGGGCAAGTCTATGGGGCTGTGTTGCGGATCCCCAGTGCCAGCGACTTCTTTTCATATTTATAAGTTCATAAACTGGCATTCAGTCCGTGTGATATTAGGCGTCACAGTCGCATGTACACGCTCGTGCCATCATAATGATATCTAGCACGTTACCAACCTTGTGACTTTAAGATATTACGTCACATTACCCAGTAAATTTACTGCGTCTCTTTTCAAACTGGAATACAGTAAAGCCAACACTAAGATTTCAGATAGAAATGGGTGAGAGTGAGTTTCTAATGTGAGTTATGAGGTATTTAAGAATCTTGAAACTATTTTCTCTTGTTTAATTATTGTTCGGTTAATGTCACGTATTCATTACTAAATGATATTTCTATTAATGATGAGAAATATTTAAATACTTGGGTTTTTACGTGTAAAACTAAGTGAACGCATTTCTGTGGTCTGATTTAAAGGGTGAAAGACAGTGAAATAACTAGGTAATATTACATAATATCTTCAAATTACAAGGTTGCTAACGTGCTAGATATCATTAAGCACGTTAGTGTTTGTGATTTACTACAGAGAAAAGTATGTGTAATCTTGTTACAATTGTTATATTATAATACCTATAAATAAAAAATACAAAATATCACAGTTTCATAATTATACGCCTAAATAGATAGAGATGTCATTAAAGATAAAAAAAACTCTTGAAGATATTATATCACAGTACCCAGTAATTTCACTGCCTCTCTAGAGGGTGCTTCAAACCAGAACACAGCAATAAGAACTCTGCTGTGTGGTGGTCGAAATAATAAATTAAAAAAATATATCGACCTTTGTTTTATCGGTCTACCTCATACAAATCTGTTTCCGCTCCCACTGCGACCACACCCCACAGTAATCGTGCGCGAAACTTATCACATTATCAAAAAGCGGCAAATCGCCGAATCCTTTGATCTGTCTGCTCGCTAATTCGGCAATTACCCGGCGGGTGACGCGGCAAAGAGAAGGGGGCGATCTGTAATACGTCCACTGCTCTATGGTGTGATTACAACAGCGAAGAAGTGTTAGGGTTACAAGAATTTGAAGTCGCGGATACAGGATTCGGTTTTGGGAAGGGCAAACTTAACATCGACGGGTCAAAATTTTATTTCATACTAGCAACGCCTGTGACTTTGTTTACGTAAAATAGAGACTTTAAAAGGGTACAATAGCCTCCTCCGATAAATGAACTATCCAACACTGAAATAATTTTTCAAATCAAACCACAGGTTCCTGAGATTAGTGCGTTCAAACAAACACACTATTTAGCTTTATAATATTAGTACAGACAATACATTTCATAAAAACAAAATAAAACTTACAATTTGTAATACAATTATTAGGCACCCTTATTGTTTAGAGTGATCTTTTCCAGGCTTATATGATAAATATTTGTTCTGTATCTAAGTGTTAAATTTGTATTTAAGTATTATATTTGTGATTCCTCTGTTTAAGCTGGTGCTCTAGAAGACTTATCATGGAGTCAGGCCGTTTTATAAGATACTGTGTAAATATTTATAATGATTTTATAACTCACTTTACAAAACAACTACTTTAACGGCCCCTAACACGGTTTATTTAAAGAAAAATGTAAAAGTTAAATGAACCGCGGGTTGAAGCCGTTAAAAGAGTGGTAGTGTGTAGTAGTGAGTAGTGAACGTGTGAATGTAAGAAAATATTATCTCTTTTTAACTGAGTGAAATAGTCATCGCCATTATTACAGCCATTGGAGGTCCACAGTTGGACATAGGTCTCCCCAAGAAGGTGGGAATATTGCGTATAATTGCCGCAATCGCAGAGCGCAGCTTTTGCAACGGGGATGCTGCTGCCCATCCCCGGCCTGTACATTTGAGCTACATTTTCTTTAATAGATATACCGCCACCTGTCGGTTCTGCTACCTAAGTCGCCTCTTACGACACCTGATACAGGGTAGATACTATTTTACTCTTCCTGTACCTTACGGCGCGTAGTAGAATAGTAACTTTCCATATATCAAGTATTGTAAGCGGCGACTATGGTACCGCACAATGCGAGGTACTAATCTACTCTGCCGGTCACACAATATATACCACAAAATGTCGTCTGTATTGGTACATCACTCCCCTACCTATTTATACTGAGTTAGTGAGATTAAAGGGTTATATGACATAATATCTTAAGGGCTTTAGGCCGGGTCAAACATAACAATGGTTATTAGATAAATAGCAACACTGGCCAGTGTTGCAATTTATCTAATAACTTCCTGTACCTTACGGCGCGTAGTAGAATAGTAACTTTCTATATATCATGTATTTTAAGGGGCGACTGAGGTACCGCACAATGCGAGGTACTAATCTACTCTGCCGGTCACACAATATATACCACAAAATTTCGTCTGTATTGGTACATCACTCTCCTACCTATTTATACTGAGTTAGTGAGATTAAAGGGTTATATGACATAATATCTTTAAGGCCTTTAGGCCGGGTCAAACATAACAATGGTTATTAGATAAATAGCAACACTGGCCAGTGTTGCAATACCTCACAAATAAGTATTGGTTCTTACCGGCCAGACTCTTTCGTGAGTCAGCTAACATACAACTGGGCAATAAATTTATGCTGACATCTCACATACTAATGACATGTGGTAAATCATCTATGGATTTATCGCTTGCGTCTTTATAGGTGTGGCGTGTACTACACGCCACACCTATAAAGACGCGTGCATTATAATCTGTTCCTGTCAGGACACTTTAAAAGACCTAGCTACTGTAAATATCATGATCATCATCATTACAGCCATTTGAAGTCCACTGCTGCACATATACCTCCCCAAGAGAGGGAGGAATAATAAAAAGATATTTTGAGATACTGCTGCCCATCCCCGTCTTGTGAAATTGAGTTACACTTTTTCGGATGGATACACCGCCATCTATCGGTTCTGGTACCAAAAACGCACTAGATGGAGATGGGCAGCACCATCCACGTCGTAAAAGCTGCGTTCTGCGATTGCCGACACGCTTCCCGAGCGCGGCAGTTATGAGCAAAATTCCCCCTTTCTTCGGGAAGCCTGTGGCCAGCAGTAGACTTCCAATGATTGTAATGTCATCATGATGATGATGGTCTTCATGTCACAAGGTTGATGACACGCCGGTTATATTCTTATGATAGTACGAGCGTCTATAGGTTGCTATGACTCTGTTTGCTTGCTTGTCGACCTGGACCAATAAAGAAAAAAAAAATCAGATCGCCTGCCCATCTGCGTATAGGCTGTCTCTTACGTTCAATTCATTTCTTTTTCTTAAAAACTTACATAAAACAGATATGTACATACAAATAAAATGGAAGTGACTGTCTGTAAATACATATCAAAGTATATATCGTCGTTTAAGTTGTAACACAGGGTAAGTTAAAATGTTAACACTTTGTACAGTTGGGAAAACATTGCTCACGTTTCATAAAATCATTTTAAAACTAATTGCTTGTTCTTGTGCTTTAGTTTAGCAAAATAGATTTCTTTTACCTAAACAATATACGGTATAAAGCGTTTACGGCAGCGTTAGAAATGTAATATCGTTTTATCATTGGGCTTAATTATTAAGTTGCCAACTTTGACATACGCTGTGTTAGAACTTATGCGACGATAATAATATGGTACTTACATAAAAAAAAATTTCGTGTTTGTCAGATTGTTTCGGCTAACCTCTGAAACGATTAGACCCACTTTAATGAGACTTTCATCGGCAGCTAGCTGATGCTTTAAGGCGTTACTTAGACCTGAATTTAATAATCTCACGGGAAGAAAAACTACGCGGGCCAAACATAGTATCCCATAAAAGTTCATCTTATTCTGAAAACATTTGTACTGACAAGTGTGATCGTTTATGAATTACTTTATTACTTGGACATGGTAGGTTGCGCGCGCGCAGTGTGTTCGCGGCTTTAGCGAGTAATTAAAAACATCATTAATTTCTGCATTTCGAGTCTTTCAATTCATCAGATATAAATAATAGATTAAATGCTGATATATTAACCAGCTTTTAGCCCACATTAATTGCAATATCTAGCATAAAAAGTTCTCGCTTCACTCGACACCTGGGTTTGCTTCAATAAACTTTCCCAAGGCATGGGGCTGTTTTTAACATAAAGAACGATACAATCTGTTATTATTAGTAAGCCGGGAGGTACAGGCAGAGTAGAATAGTACCTCATCTGTTATTCTTTTCATGAGTTTTTAAATTAAACTAGCGTTCGGAACGCAGTTTTGACGATATTTTATATCATCATCGTTGCAGCCGTAGAACGTCCACTGCTGGACCTAAGAAAGAGGGAATTAAAGTCATAATTGCCGCGCTGGACAGGCGTGGTGACACATCTCGTCTTGATGCATTTGATCTACGCCGCTTCGGGTATATATACCGCCATCTGTCGGTTCCGGGATCTCAGTTGCCTCTTACAATATAGAGCAAGCGTTCATTCTACTGCTTCTACTTAAATCGCATTCCAGAAAAACTTGCCCTAACTAAAAGTAGTCCGAAGTTAGTATATTATTAATGCTATCTACTAAATTATATAAATTTTAACTAATATGTGAAGCTACGAAAACATTTCAAACAAATAATTTTAGAACTGTACACTAACGGTCGATTGAAAAATTAACTGATGGCAACTCCCTTTCTGGTGGGTCGTTTAATGAACATGCATTAAACTTAGTTTTAAGACCCGTCTGATGCCGGCAGACTAGGTGTAATGTAGGCTTTATTTATAATTACCCCATTTAGTATACAATGGGCAGTCAATTTGTCTATTTTGGTATTCCCTTAAATTTATTACGTTTTGGTCTTATCCCGTCGCTTCCTAGAATCCCTCGACACAATCGAGGTACATCACTTGTTCATCAAAGTGTAGCGAGTGAAATGAACTTATCCTGTAATGCCCTCAAATGCAGGAGAAAGTTACGGCATAGTAGATGGGGGAGGTAAAAAAATCATCGAAAATTGCGTTACATAATACTTTAATTCTTCCTATAAGATCATAGCCGGAGAATTATTTCGATCCACATCTACTTCCAACATCCTGTATACTTTAATCATAATTATAAACAAAAGTCCAAAAAAATACTGCTAATAAAAACCTTCTGCAGGTATAATGCAATAAACACCACCTGGTGACACCAGAAATCTCACAAGTCCCCACAAGTACGCCACACACGCCAAAGTAACCTGATCGCTCCACTACCAATTTGCAGTTCGCCACCGCTTACAATTCGGCGCCCTTTGGCGGCCATATTTCCTCCCAACAATACTTCCATTCACTCATTCATTCACTCGTTCATTCGGCTATTATATGCTCATTTGGAATGTATTGAGCCGGCGCGGGCTTCCGTGACGATTAGCAATGGAACAATGCGAGCGCGATGTCGCGGGATGAGGCTAGCTTATTGTTGGTCTTTTTGTTTTATTCTTTCTCTCGGTTGAGTGATGCGGTTTTGACGGGAATTAATTTATATGCGACGACTTGAATGCGCGCAGGAATAAGCACTAGTGTGTCTTGGAATATTGTTTTGTGGCACGTTTTTTTTAAAGCCCTTACTATAAACCGGTGCTGATGCATTTTTGCATCAATCGTCAATTGCTTTATGATGACTAAAGATCGTCTGCAACTTCTATTAAATAAATGATAGCCATATTTTTAAGAAATTTTATTTGAATTCATCGAATAGTTTTTGCACGCAAACATAATACATAATGCAAACATAATAAACATAATAAATGCTAACATAATAATATAATATTTATACATTGACCTGATCTCGAGCTAAGTCGCTTAAAATACTTGTGTTAAGGACATCAGGCAACAGAGGAATTACTAATTTAATACTTTAATACATATATTTCACACCTAGACATATACAAATATCATCATATCTCTTGGCGCGTAAGATAGAATCACTATCTGCGCGATCGAGCCCGTCTTTCTTATTATATTTATACCTAGTATTAGTGAGAATGCAAAAAATAATTTATACATATTGTTAACATTCAAGAGCCAGAAGCATAGATAAGTATATAGATAATGTCACCCAAAGTTTATTCATTGTTCATATTTCACATAGAAAGACATGGTGCCTAACACGTAGGTAAAAATTTACAAACCATCTACAGATCAAGGTAAAAATAGTTTCTCTAAACAATTATGTGTATTAATACACCTTAGAACCTCACAAATAGCCACCTTAAAGCAAATCATCAAAGAAATGAAGACATATCGAAACACCAAACAAAAAAAGCGAACACAGCAATCGTTCAGAAATCGAGCGCATCAAGCTAAAACAAAAACAGACGCAACGATTTACAAATTGTAATGCCTATAATAGGAGGTGCGTTAAACTACAGTCGCAGGGCAAATTAGCTCCGCGGGGTATTCGCGCGCACTTTGATCGCCTGCGAATCATTTCAACGTCGCAAAAGGATTTTTCCTTTGTGAGCTACCTATCGCGAGATGATTGACGGCCCGTCCCGGCCGCGAGTTTTGCCACTACAGATAATTTACAATTGACACTAAACTCGATTGTACAATTTTCAACCGTAATAATTCAACAATAAGGCGAATAATGGAGTGGAGAGCGATTCGTAAGAGTTTTGTCGCGGAGTCGACTTGCAAACGAATAGCGAATGTGCAAACAATGGAACACAACCGATTTCGAACGCTCCGACGCTTGTGATAAGGCGGCCATATTGATTCCGAGCGGCAAACCAAGATGGCGCTAGTCTAATAAGCGCGCGGCAGCGGCGTTGGAAAATGAGTTTCCTCGGTGCGTACCGGGTGCAGGGGGGGTGTAATTGTGGCGGATCAAAGCGCGGCGCGTCTGATCTCGCGGGCGGCGCCTTTTGATTGTTTTTCCCGGTGCTATCGACGGTTTTTGCGCGCTCACCTGGCCGGTTAACAGCGCAATCGCGGATTATTCACGAGGCCGCCGGTCACCGTGTACCTATCAGTGATACTTGAAGGACGTGCGCTGGCTCCGTTGGTATCTTAACTATCTAATCTTGGCTCCGTCTGCTTATTAAGATAATCAAGTTGTCAAGGACTAAGTGCAGATACCTACGGGCTCTTTCTATCTTGTTTTCATTCAAATGCCGCGTTTATACTAGAAAAGTAATAAATAACAGTCCAGTGGAGATATGTCGGTACCTGAGTAACGTGAAAGAATGTTGCTATAATTTCAATACCACATTTAACGTGATTTGGTAATGAACTGTGATAGAAAGTAAATAAGTAGTACAAGGGCAAATATTCTTAACAATTTGTTACTTATTATGAACGCATCATCATGCAGGATTGTAGGATTTAGTAGAAAAGTGGAACAATTCTTTCGTTTTTTTTATCAGGTTGACAAACAAGCGTCACCAAAGCTTATAGACGCTCGTTATATCACAAAGATATCACTAACGTATTGCCAACTTTTGTGATTATGTCACATTTATTATTTGACTGGTGAAATAGGTGATAGTGAGGTACCAATGCAGACGATCTTTGTAAGCTTGCAAGAATGCTGGTGGTGAGCATCCTAGCTCATTGGAGGATCAAATGGCGCAGATGGTATGGATCCCATCTTATGCGTCGTGGGTTCGATCCCTTTGTGTCCGTGTGTAAGACATATATATTTAAGTATTATATTTATAGGTAACACTTCTGTTGTCTGATATCCGTTACACAAACACTTTAAGTTACTTAACACGGAGTCAGGTTAATGTATGAGTTGCTGTATAAATGTATGTGTCATTATAATAACTACTCAGATACATTTCAGCTACGCTATTTAGGATAATTATACCGCCATCATTCGGTACCTACCGCCTCTTATGAAATCTATTACAAAGCATGTTACTATAAAATTTCGCCATTACCCCATCTCTCATTTAAAAATTAATCTCATTCAGTTGTAATAAAAACGAATAATCAACTGAAGAGAACTGTAATTCGATCTATGAAATGTTACCAGTTAAAAAAATACTAGTATAGTATATCTATTTACATATAGCCATGAAATTTAACCCAATCCTATCACTGCAAATAGAAGTAACGAAGTCAATTAAGAAATTATCAGCCAATTAACAATAGGCAAGTGTAGCTAACGGATAATTAGCAAAGCAGTTTAGCGCGAAGTATCGAATCGTAAAATTAAACCATAATTACAAGGAAATCCACTACAATCCAATTACAGTAATTTGTGCGATGTACACATGGAATAACATGTTGCATATTTAGCTACATGTCAAAGGACGTGTTTGGACAGGTGTAGGACAAACTTGCCCACGCTGTCGGTCTGCTGCCTTTAAGATATTTGCGTATTACTGGTAGACCTCATACAGAGGATTCTGCATTGGTACCTCATTCTGGAATAGCAGTGTTCGTGTTGCGTTGTTGCACCTTGAAGGGTAAGAGAATCAGTGAAATTACTGGGTAATATGGTCAGCCATGCGCTATTGATAACCTTGTGATATTACGAGCGTTTATATGCTTCGGTGACGCGGACTGAGTGCTTGTTTGTCGATATCGTCTAATAAGAAAAAAGGGAACTATATGACTTGAGAATACTATCACATTTCCCAGTAGTTTCACTACCTCCCTCGCCCTTTAAACCGGAATTCAAAAACTGCAGTTTGGCGGTAGAAATAGGTGTGTGTGAGGTACCAATGTTGACGACCTTTGTACGAGGTCTACTTCATAAAAAGGCATATAATGCGATAGAAAACCTAGTGTAACTTCAGGATAATTAAGTGGCCTCATATGGTAAAAGAATCTCTATATAAATTTCAAATCAACTGTGTTGTAAGTGGAAACGTCCGCCGCAGGATATAATCAACACTTCCAATGAATTGTTTAAAATAAATTTGTACACCTATTTAGGCATTTGTAATTTACATATTAGGTAAGTCTGGTAATCTATTTAGTATTTTTTAGTGCTAATCATTTCCTTTGTAAACTTTAATCGAATTTTATTAAATACTAACACGCCCCGCGGTTTTACCCTCGTCAATCTGTAGAATCAACCCAGTACGATTTATGCTTCGTTGTTATTGGTCCTAGTGAGATGTTATTTATAGTCTATCTCTATATGTGGGCTATTTTTTGACCTTATAGTTTTTAAACCCCGTTAATAAAAATTTTTCACAAAATAATATCACACATGTTTCATGACTTTCAATGAACCTTTCGAAATTCGAATAACTTCAACAACAACAAAGTTCTATACTAACATTGCACCCCCGTTTTTCCCCTGTAGAGGGTGAATTTTTTAAGGTTTCAGTGCTTCCCTACATTGCAAGCCCTGTGCAAATGTTTACTATCCTACCACACAGACGTAATATCACACAAGGATATCACTAGCGCGTTGCCAACCTTGTGACTTCAAGATATTATGTCACATTACCCAGTAATTTCAGTGCTTCTCTACCATTCAAACTGGAACAGCAATACGAACACTGCCATTTAGCTGTAGAAATAAGGTTCTACCTCATGAAAATTAAAGATGCATTTCACACATAACATTATTAATATCAGACGTTTGTAATTTAAGGTGAGAAATTTAGTATTGCAGTTTCCGAAACATATCGCCGGGATCTATCTTTGCCTATTACATTTCAAAAAGACACAGCACACTGCTCCCTGTCAAACGTCCACTCGGAGTGTTTGCTTGCGTGCGCGTCTGGAGTGGCGGCCATATTTGCTCGCAGGCGCCCGGAACGATATACGTATTGTTTTAAAACCATTCCCCGAGTGTTTGCTCGGTTTTAAGACACGGGACCCCGACAGAGGGCTGGACACAACGTCCGATGGAATTAAAATATTTAATTACGACCCTTGACGGGCATAACAATTTTTAAAATACAATTTTTTTTAGCGGTTAATGTTAGTCGTGAGGTAACGGCAGAGTAGAATAGTACCTCTGTGTCAGATGTCGTGAGACGCGATTAAGGTATCAAATCCGACAGATGGCGGTATATCCTCCCGAATCAGGGTAGCACAATCAAGGCAGCAGCATCCTTGCAAATTATAGGCAACGTTCCCCCTTACTTGGGGAGGCCTATGTCCAACAGTGAACTTCCGATGACTGATATGAGAATGATGAGATAAGATAAGAGAATTTTACAAAATGAAACGTATGTTAAACACGTCATTCTGAATTCGTTACACGAACAATGCATAAGTATACAATAATATAAATAAATAACTGCATGTTTTTTGTCTATTATAAAGGAAAAACCATAAAACTAATTTTATTATAAAGTTATTTTACAAATTATTTCAGTGTACAGCGAGAAATGCCGGTATTATTTGAGACGCGGAAGGACTTCAATACTTATATGAATAATAGAAGCCATTTTGAAAACGAATCTTGAGTTTTTAATTATTTTATTATTATTGGATCAGGTCAACAAACAAGATTACAGACCGCGTGATAGTGAGCGACACTGAAGCCTAAGACGCTCGTAATACAAAGATATCACTTGCGCATTGCCAACCTTGGGACTAGGATAATATATCACGGCACTAATTTCGCTACCTCTCTCACCCTTCAAACAAAACACAAGAATGCTAACACTGCTATTTGGCGGTAGAAATTGGTAAGAGTGAGGTACTAATGCAGACAAGTTTTGTTTGTGATTTACCTCATCTATGGTAAAATTATTAGGTGTCATTTCATCATATTCAGGACCATCATCATCGTAATAACCGTAGAACGTCCACTGCTGGTCATGAACCTCCCAAAAAAGAGAAAGTCTCCCCCATATTTGCTGTGCTGGGCAAGCGTCGTAGGAATCACAGAGCATAGCTTTACGAAAGGAATGTTGTCTATCCTCACCTCTTCAAACGCTATGTATAGGGGGAGGTACTATTGCAAGTACAGGTAGCCAATACCCGTAAATAAAAATTAGCTTAATAATTTTAATAAAATATACTTCAGCGATAATTTTCCTTTAGATCAAATATTATATATAAGTAATATGCTTTGCAATTTTTACTCCAAAGCAAGTTATACTCATAAATTGACAAAAGCTAGTAATTTCAAATGTTACCAGCCCAAGTCATAGACATTATATTTGTGTTCCCAATATATATAATAATAAAAATGTGGTATTGAAACTATATCTATTAATTATTCCATCCAACGAGTTATTTATAATTAAATTAGAGTATAATTTGTAAAGAAGTATAAATATACCTAACATTATTTTTAAATGAAATGTGTCGCCTTTTTTTTGGAACCACGGGGCATCTAAATTGACAGCCCTAACCACCCAGAGCAGAAATGCGAGCCGCGCAAGTATTTGGTGTTTTGTAAAACATCTACCGAGTGGGCAAACAACCGCTCTGTGTCCTTACACGCACTACCCAAACATGCCCACACTGCCAACCGTATATTAACGAGATACGTTAAGAACTATCAGCATCCTTTATAATCTATATGAAACGAAAAGCTGACTGACTGACTGACTAACCGACTAATCGACTTATCGACTGCCCGACTGACCGACTTACTGACTGACATGTCAACGCAAGGCTCATACTATTAGGGTTAGAAACTTAAATCTTTGCACAAGGGCTACTATTAAAACGTAGGGAAGCACTAAAAAAGGAATTTTGTAAATTGACCTCCTAAAGGTTTAAAACGCACAGGATGCAAAGTTAGTATGAAACTTTGCGGTTTTTCAAGGTATTCGAATGAAATTCAGAATATAGGTTTTTAAAACATATTTTCAGAAATCATCCCTTAAGTGGGTAAAAGCAAGAAGAGAAATGAAAAAATTATAAAGAGTGATTGTAGATATGTATTTGTCGACAGGGTCTAAAAAAATATATATCCTCGTAATTGATTAAAACAAGCATCTCTACGAGTCTACGTATCGGCCAAATATTATAACCGTAATCAATTTAAGATCCTTCGACCATCAGAGCCGAAGTGGATTGATGAGTTCATTATTCGACCGAACCTCTCCTACATTAACGATGGATACTAAGAACTGGGCGCCCCCCAAACCATCGAGTCATCATGACTTGATAAGTGAACTTGCAAAAAAATAATCTCTTTTTAATTAACCGGAAGCCGTTGAATTAAGTCATTTCTTATAATTACCGGTTGGGGGCGGTAGATTGAAACGATGATCCCATTTTGTTTGAAGTGAGTAAATAAAGTTGTTATTACGGGGAGAAGTCAATTAATGGAGTTGAAAAGATAAGAGATACTTTGTGAAATGTAGAAAGGTTGTGGGATTGGAAAGGCGATGCTACAATGATAGTTGGTTTTAGAATAAATGAATGAGATGAACAGCGCGATAAAATATAGATAAGTACATTTTTAAGATGTATGTAGAATGGTTGTCGCAAAGTTATCGAAAAAAAAAATTAAAATGAATTAAAATAAAAATGTATAAAAAATTATTTTTTGAAAAGATTACAATTAAATTTATATATAAGCCACAGTTACATACACTGTGTATGTGTAACTAGAGGGTGTGCCCTCTGACACCTCACTCTCACCTATTTCTTCTGACAAAAAGCAGTTCGCATTGTTGTATTCCCCATTGAAGGGTGAAAAAGACAATGAAATAACTGGGCAATATGAAATAATATCTTCAAGTCACAAGCTGGGCAACGCGCTAGTGATATCCTTGTAATATTACGAGCATTCATAGGCTTTATGACGCGTACTATCACGTGGTACGCCCGATTAATAAAATAACGAATAAAATATTCAAGAAAAATAATATCTACCTTAATGCTGGGAGACAAGTTTATTTGTTGTATTTATTAGTACTAGTGGTCGCTCGGTGGTCTAAATTCGACCTTCATTCATTAAAATGTATAAAACCTCTTTAATAATTTTGTTGACATTCAATAAACAGTTAAATATTACTTCATTTAAGTTTGTCAATGTGTCATTGACCTACTAAACAGTAGTGTGTTATGATTATTTTCATTCATTTATGTATTCCTAGTGCATCTTATATATATCTTCAGAATAGCTTAATGTATTTCGTTTTCCCATTCAATTTAACTCACCGTTCGCACATCTTTTTGTTAGACCAAGTCGACAAACAAGCATACAGTCCGCGTGTTACTAAGCGTCACGCAGCCATTAAAATATAGATTAATAAATTAGTATTGACAACAATTTGTCGGATCCGATGGTACAATCAGTGTTGTCCGTATCTTGAGGAACAAAGGTCGTAGGGTCGATCCCCACCCGAGACAAACATTTGATGAATTTTTGTCTCGGGTGAAAGATATATTTTTGTTTGATATCTGGGTGTTAAAAGTATCATTATCATATCTGCCGTAGGACGTCTACTGATGGATATAAGCCTTCCCTGATCTGACAATTGGACCGGTTGTGTCCGGCCTGTGTCCAACACGATCCTGCGGTTTTAGTCAGATCGTCTATCCACTTTGTGGGTGGTCGTCCAACAGTCTGCTTGCCGATACGTGGTCTCCATTCCAGAACCTTATTTTTGCTACTGTTTCTGCGTACTGAGTGAACTGCCCACTGTCACTTCAAAGTATGTATTTAATAAATAAATTAATTAATTCCAACAACATCTCAAACATTGACCTGATTCCGTGATAAGTCGCTTAAAGCACTTGTGTTACGGACATGAGACAGCTGAGGAATCACAAATATACTACTTAAATACACATATTTAACACCCAGACACAGAACAAACATAAATTTTAGCATATAAATATTTGTCCTGGGTGGAGATCGAACCCACGACCTTTGGCGCACAAGACATGATCACTATCATCTGCGCCATCGGGCCCGTCAAAATAAATTTATTTCTGACTTTCTCTATTGTGTGATATCTTTAACATAAATGCTTTAAGGAACTTATCACAGAGTCAAGTTAAAATATCAAAGTTTCATTGAATATTTTTGCGAACGATTACCGCAATACATATCATATGTCGACTTAAATAAAAAATAAATAATTGCCGAAATCAATTAAGCCGCGAATACATTAAAGGCACGACCATAAAGATGTCTCATTTAAACGTTTGAGGGTGTCGAGCCAACGATGATGGAAGAGCACCTGCCAAAGGGACTGTGGGAAGGGCATCCATTATTAAATAAACATGTAATACGCTTGCTGTTATACGAATTGTTACTTTGCACATATCATAAACATGGCAAGTGTTTTAATTAACCGTACTTATATGGCTCGATTCAATTTTTCCTTTGTCACCAAGGAAAACAAGCATGCTGTTTGCGCGATGGTACATGTGATTGCAACTCACCGACCCTCGTGTTGTTACAAAACTGTCTACGGCATCGCCAACCGACGACTGGAAGATATAATGAGATATTTCAGAATGTAGTACTACGTTTTTTTGTTCATTATTAGACCAGGTCGACAAACAAGCATACAGTCCGCGAGATAGTAAGCGTCACTGGAGCCTACAGACGCTCGTCATATCACAATGATACCACTAACGAGACCGACCTTGTGGCTTGAAAATATAATGTCACATTACCCAGTGATTTCACTGCATCTCCCATCTGTCAAACCGGAACACAGCAATGCCAACACTGCTACTTGCTGGTAGAAATAAGTTAGAGAGAGGCACCAATGCAGGCAATTTTTGTATGGGCAATGTTTTATCAACCTCATGCAAAAATGTTTCGTAAAGACAATATTTGATTTACAATAAGTTTATTTTTCGACAAGAAAAATAAATCTTACCTAGTAAATAAGATTAAACATAAAATGACAAACAAATAGGCGATGACGACATTTAGTGGTGTTCGTTCGTATCTTGTGAGCCAAAAATCAACTAACATTTAGGATAGACATTTACCTATGTGATAACCATTTTGTTATTTATTTGTTTCTACGTGATATATATACTAAAAAGTTTATCACACACTACTTTCTGCGTCAAAAGTATAATAATAAAGAAAATCTTGATATCATGTATTTTCATGATTTAAAAAAAAATTAGATTGCTTTAATTAATTTCTAGGTAGAAATTGAAGAACCTTTTAAATATTTGGCAAAGAAATTTTCGACCCCTATTTTGCACTCTTAATTCCAATAAACCATATTTAATTAAATTCTAGCAGCGCCCGCGACTTTGTCCGTGTGAAATAGTGATTTGGGGGGTATAAAAGCCTTCCTCGATAAATGGACTTTTCAACATTGAATTAATTATTCAAATCGGATTCTGTAATTAGTGCGTTTAAACAAACAAACATACTCTTCAGCTTTAATTTTAGTATTACTTAGTTACTTTTTTTTAATATTAGTTTAGTTATAAGTAGCATGATTCTTCAATGTTATCAAGAATTTTTTTTTTTATACAAAATTGCTTTACCTATTATGTATTTATATGTAGGTAGGTAGACTTTACATTTATTTCCTCCGATATACATTACTTGTCGGATATACATAACACAAGAGGTTCGAGCTACTTAACACGGAGTCTACTGATCGTATCAGATGTCGTATGAATTTATTTAGTTAGTCAGCGAAATTTCTGACACAATACCTCAATCATTAATTATAATGACTACAATAAAATACAATACATAATAATCTTTTAGGATATCCAATTATTCACTCTGTATGAATTTACTTCTAATTCTGACTGAAGAGAAAAAACTTAGGCCAAGATAATTTTCAGACAAGTGATGTTAGGGATGACAAAAAAGATGGCGCCACCGGCGCCGTGAGAACATGAAAACCATGGGATCAACGAGCGAGACCTGTCCTTTGGCACTTAACTTTTTGCAAGACATAATATTAGAGGATATATCGAACTGTTTATTTAGGATTTGGTCCCGTTCCGTGTAATGGAGAAAAATATTTATACGAAACTCTTGCAAATACTATAGACCTAGTCGAAATGTTTTTAATGCAAACACGCTTCAGTGTAACGTGTTTTTGTGGCAGACGCGGTAAAAGAGAGACACATACATCCTGTTTTTTTTCAGTATTATATACATGCACTTTACTTGAGGTAGACCTCATACAAGAGGTCGTCTGCATTGGCACCTCACTCGCACCTATTTCTACCGCTAAATAGCAGTGATCGCATCGCATCGGTCTGAAGGGTGAGAGAGGCAGTGAACTTACTGAGTAATGTGGCATAATATCCTCACAAGGTGGCAACGTGTTAGTGATACCCTTGTGATATTATGAGCGTCTATAAGCTGCAGTGACGCTTACTATTACGCAGACTGTGTGCTTGTTTATCGACCTGGTCTTCAAAACTTCCCGTGACTTCAAAATTTTTATTTATATCCTATCTCTGAGGATCTCTTGTTATCCCGGGTAGAAGTGTATGACGCTCCCTGACAACGAAACTGTGCAAAAAGTCGTGCTGATTGAGAATAAGAATAAAAATTCAGATCACTGGTATCCCTCAGGAACATGATTTCGGAATTTAAGTAGCCTATGTGTTACACCAGACTATCAATAATCTTTGTGCCAAATTTCATCAAAATCTGTTTAGGCATTTCCGAGTAAAAGTGTGATAAACTCACAAATTTTTATATATTTATTTATTCATTCACCAATATTTAATGAGCTAAGATATAATAAATGTATTTTCGGTCTTTGTACAGAAAACAGTTCAGTATATTATGCGTTATACACATAAGTATAAGTAAAGGAAAAATATAAAATATATAAACGTAAAAAAGTACATTATATACAATTAATGCCGTGAGGTACCAGCAGAGAACAATAGTACCTCCCTTAGTACCAGGAGTCGTAAGAATCCACTAAGGTACTATAACCGATAGATGAAGGAGATATGCACAGGGTTGGGATGGACAGCAGCATCCTAGCCGCTCCCTCTCTCTTGAGGAGGCCTATGCCCAGCAGTGGACTTCCAACGGCTGTAATAAGATTGTACAATTAATAATATTAACAAGGATTTCATAAACTAGGGTACCCTTTAGTTTCTGATTAAGTTTTCTGCTATACGCACCTATTCCATAAACGAATACAGCAAGGCATAGACTAGAGTCTATGCCTAAAATGGGATTTCACCAACAAGGCTGTTGCTTTGGCGAATATTTTTCTGATAGATGCATGTAAAATTAATTTACATTAAAGTTTATGTGCAGGATGGTTTCCCTTCAACACCACCGAGAGGTCGCGTTCAGCCTATTTATGAATATCCACCCGCTAATATTTGGACAGTAACGCGATCCTAAGATGAAGTCGGATGCGCCGGCGCCGGCGCCGGCGCCGGCGACAGCTGCCCGCTGTCAGTGCGCGCGCGCACGCCGGTCGCAAGTGTTGGGATTAGAGCGGTATGGGTGATAAGGGTTTTAAAATCTCGTGCGTCATCTTATTGTTAAGGAAATGGTTTCTTTTTAGATCATGTCAACAGACAAGCAAACGGTCCACGTGATAGTGGATAGTGATAGACGCGATGGTACTGATCCTGTCTTGTGCGCCAAAGATCGTGGGTTCAATCCCTACCCGTTACAAATATTCATATGATGATATTTGATATTTGTGTTTGTTCTACGTCTGACTGTTAAATAAATGTGCTTAAGTATTATATTCTGATACTTCTGTTGTCTGACGTCCGTAACACAGTGCTTTAAGCGACTTATCTCGATTCAGGTCAATGTACACACAATCATATATAATTATATTTGTAATGCCAGTGTCGTCTGACTGTCCGTAACACAAATGATTAAAGCTATTTATCACAGAGTCAAATCAATATATGAGATGTTTGTTAAAAAAATAGACGTTTTATACGCTGTGAATATATTTACTTGCTTTAGAAAATAAAATTATATTTTTGATTAAACATATATGTATTGACTGATATACAATAGTTATTCTATAGCCATTATAATGTTTATGACGGTGTAAATTGATAAATTGGATACGTTTGGTTCGATCGTATCTCTGGTAATAAAATATACATACATTTGTAAAATCATTTTATACAAAATGTCGTGGCAATATAGAAATAATAATAATAATAACTTTTTTATTTTCTTCTCTTACACAGAATCACAAAATGCTTAAAATATAAACTTATTACAATATAGGCTACGTAAGTGACTGGCATCCGTTCTAGGAAAATCCTGTGTGACAGGTCACCAGTCTCTCCAAATCCGAATATTATTAAAAAATTTAAAGGTATAACGACAACAGTTACATACATGTATTCAAATGTACATCCGTTAAAAATGAAAAAAAAAATAAAAACAATATTTAACCGAAAGTACAATACATTACCCTTCTTTCTTCTCTGCACTTGTCAATGCAAGTAAGTAATTATAAGTATTAAGAATACGAGTGTATGTTTTTTGTGCATGTGTGCGTGAGAAATATTTTGAATTTATCGTTAACAATAGGTTGTTTTTACTTGATGATGTTGCACTCTTAGATGAAAACTGCAACAACTCAATACTTGAACAAAACTCAATACTGAAATTAACGTAAATTATTTCAATACTTATTCGGAAGAAAAAGTTTCCTGAGCAAATTGTCTATTAAAATAATTTTAAACAAATACTATAATACTTGTAGGAAATCTATTATTTTCGATTATTGTTTAGCTTATAATTTTTTCGCTCATGGTTTGCACCACCGATCCTGAAACCCAAGCCCGGGTTCATGAGGTGATAGCTGTCTACCATCTCTGTAATGAACTGTTGCGGTGTCAACACGTCACACCCTGCTCTACATTGTACACTCTCTCCCAACTCTGCATAGACTCAATACTGGCATTACCTTTTTTTTTCTCCAGGTCGACAGTCATGCATACACAAAATAAATCTAAATATGGTATAATTTCCCGCTTAAATGGGAGGCCTATGAACAGCAGTGGACGTTCCACCTCTTGCCCTAACGGTCGAGTGTTGGAGCCAGGACAAATATTTGTATTATGAGTATTTATGTTTCAACTGTGTCTGGATAATATTTATTTCAGTATGATATGTGTGACTTCTCTGCTGTCTGTCTGAAACACAAGTACTTTGATCGACTTATCACAGAGTCGGGTCAGAGTATGAGAGATTGTATGATTTTATTATGATTACTAAGCTCTCAAAACTTCGTTATAATGGCATAAAATGTGACGTTAATTATACTTTATCACATTATCATTTCAATTAGTGATAGTTCCACTTTCGTTCAAAAACGATTGGCCGAGTGTTGCCACATTACCTGCTCAGTAAAATTCCTATTAACCACAAAAGGACAATTGACAAGACAGTATACCATTATGACTTATGCGAGCGTTGTTTTTGCTCACATCTCGTTATTGCTTCATTATTACAGTCATTAGAAGACCACTGCTAGACATAACCCTCCACATAAAGGGGGAATTTTAACCTGAATTGTCACACTGGGCAGGCGTGATGACAATCGCAGAGTGTAACTTTCCCGTCAGGAATACTGCCACCCATTCTGTCACAGTTGCATTTAAGCTATTTTAGATGGATATATCTGGTAACTCAGTCGCCTCTTACACCTGGTATAGGAGGTACTATACCACTGCCAGTACCTCACGGCAGAACACTAATTAGTTAATGTTAATGGAACCCGTACCGGTTATACCGGCTAGCGAGGTTTGCTAGAGTCGACTTGTCTTGAAGCTAGATTAGAGCAATTCAATCCCAGGCAGTTATATCATGAATATAATCTTTAACACTATAGTATTCCTGACCAATAAGCTAACTTTACAAAGTGAAAGTTGATTAACAATAATAATAATAAATTCCCACAACATGTATGAGTACATTAACCTGACTCCGTGGTAAGTCGCTTAAAGCACTTGTGTTACAGACGCCAGTCAACAGAGGAATCACAAAATATACTATTTAAATACATATTTTTAACACCCAAACATAGAACAAACACAAATATCATTATATAAATATTT
>JACJUM010003147.1:1843433-1905938 GCA_020976665.1 Heortia vitessoides
AAAACTAAGGCGTCCCATGTAAACGCCCCTTATCGAGTAGCGTTAGAGACCGGAGTCTTATTATTTTATTAGTTCACGCGCGATTTAATCACGATTGTTGGTTTTGGTAAGTTAATAAGCGGGAACGGGTTGGATCGACCGCGTGACGTGACGGCGCTGGAGGGTTGACTCGTTACTTTGAATAATGGCGGATTTGGTGCGGTATATACGCAATTTTTCACGCTCGTATAACGCAGTGGTTGAGAAGCAAGGGTAACGATTCCCGCAGTAAGGCGAAGTTATGTCCGGTTGTGTATGGTTCGTATATTCAGATTACACAAGAGGTAGACCTCGTACAAAGGTCGTTTTAATCGATACCTTACTGTCATTATTTTTACCGCCTAACAGTAGTGTCCGCATTGCTATGTTCCGATTTAAAGGTTGAGAGAGGCGGTGAAATTATGTACTGGATATTGTGACATAATATCTTCAATTCACAAGGTTGGCAACGCGCTAGTGATGTCATTGTCGACTCAGCATCTATAGACTGCAGTAACGCTTAGGTACTATAACGCGGACCGAATGTTTGTCTGTCGACTTAGTCGAATAAATACAAAAAAACGCACTTACATATACAAGTACAATGGAGTGCAAAGCTTAAATATGATAACAAGGGTTATGTAATTGATAATAATAATATGTGAGCGTCCGTTAAGCAGGGAGGTACCGGCAGAGTAGAATAGTACTCTTCCCTGTACATACCAGGTGTGTAAAAGGCGATTGAGGTACTTAAACCGAAAGATGGCGGAATATCCATATGGTAGCTGATGCACTGGGCGGGGATGGGCAGCAGCATCCCTGTCGCAAAAGCTGCGCTCAGCGATGGCCTGTTGGCAATTATAAACAAAATTTCACTCTTTCTTGGGTAGGCCTACATCTAGCGGTGAACTTGAAACAATGACCATTATTCCGAATTATATTTCTTTTTTTTTCTTTACCATATTTTGCAATATTCTCTGCACTTGGATCTTCTAAACGTAGTTTCCGATTAAATGCGTTTTCTCTATGGCTGAGTATTAATACAAATAACAATATTAGATTTGTGGTTACTCTATTCTCTCATGGGCGTAACAAAAGTAATTTAAGTGAAATATCTCGGAGTATGAGATGTAGGGTGATTTTATAATTTTAAAAATGTCCTATATTCTCCCAGGGACAGAATCTGATAAATAGGTCCATGTGATATATATAGACCTTAACCTCTAGCAAGCATCAAAAGACAAGATCCCCAGATTAGAGATCTTCAGATGTATGTAATTTTATTATTAATTTTGTATGTATATCATAACAATCCACAATAACACTTACATTTAAAATATTATACCTATCACAAAACAAAATTAAGCACTCAAAGCATTCGAGTCAAATAGGAAACTATAAAAAAAAACTAACGCGAACAATGCCGCGGCCATCAGCTAGTCTTCTACATTTGCAATTGTGACAATTTAATCATTCGATGAGTTATTTAATCATGATTGTTGGTTTTGTTAAGTTAATAAGCGGGGACGGGTTAAATCGAGCCGGTGACAAGCGACGCGACGCTGGAGGGTTAACACGTTTAACATATTTTAGTTCCAATCAAGGACATGTGCGATTTTACACAGACGGTTTATTGTGAGACTATTTGCAGCTTTCTACTTATATTCAGGACGACAACAGGACGGGGATGGGCAGCAGCATCCCCCAAAACTATTTCAATTTTATGCTAAACTGCGGTTTAAAAGATATATTTTTTCTTGTTTTGTGCATGCCGTGTTCATTTATAAATGATTGTACATTTAGTCTAAATAAGTATATTTTTTATGAAAATTGTTTTGACAGGTTTAGGTAGGTTGATCGATTGCTGTGTGTGAATTTCAGACTATTTGTTAAAATAGATTGGTTTTATAGTAAGAAAAATGAACATTCAAGTCATTATTTAACTGTTCTGAAATAAAGCTATTTCAATATTATTCATATCAAAAAGCATTACAAATTAAAAGTATCCTTTGCAATAAGTATTGAGACAGTGCGCGCCATCTAGCGACGTACACGTGTAACTAAACCTTTTCGCGCGCTTTGTTAAAAAACGCCATTTTCACAGATAATTAAAAAACACTATTAACAACTTAATCAATGTATTGATCAATGAATCACCAATTAAGAATGTCAACTGTAAAATATGTAAAATGGATAGTATTTACAGACTTATACACACTCTAGCTTGTAATATGTGTGGGATATTATTTAGCTATTTTAACGCCCGCCATTCACATACAAAACTGGTTTTAATTGAGTAATCACTCTGACATTTACAGTAACTGTCATTGCTTTGCCCCCCAATGATAAAAATAACAGTTCTTAAACTGGTTTGCGGTTGGCCGTCGTAAATTGGTTCCAACGAGATCCATTTAATGCCATGTGCCTGACCTATCGATGAAAAAACATTTTAAAAGATACAGCTTTCTTTATTATTAAGAATAGACAATCATGATATAGGTACTCACAGGTTGACTGACATCGTTTATAGCTACATCAAAGGAATATATAGGTACCTACATTTTTATGAAATCCAAATAAACTGGTGTGAATTTTACACTAGAGTTAATATCTCTTCTAGTAGTTTAGTATTCTCTAAAAAAATATTATATGAATAAAATTCAACTAAAATACTCATATTATGTCAAAGCAAATTTATAAAATCTAGGTAATTTAATAAAGAATATATGTATTAGTTCTTTTTTTTTAATAGCTAAATCAGTGCTGCCCAGTTTGAATTATCTGGCCTTGTTATGAACTTTAAATATTCGATGTGGCTGTATCGCGAACACGGCTGTGTATTTTAAGTGTATATGTCTATGCAACTTTTTAAACTTACAAGAATTATAATTGAATCGTTAAGCTATAAAAGGTACAACTTAAGATCGGCTATAGATAAAGTTTTCGTAGTTACAATACTAAACCATAAATTCAGTGATTATGTTATCAGTTGTTACTGAAAGTGGTTCTATTTAGGGATGCAAATTCAATAGCTATTATGTCAAAAGTTAACATTGACTAAAACTAAGTATGTACTTAAGTAACATGCTTTTTTTTGCCTAATGGGTTTTTTTATACAGCTTTTTGGCAGCAAATAAGCAATTGTCTATGTATAAAAAAGTTATTTAAAGATGTCATTCAGTAAATTCCAAAAGTAAATTTGGTATACCCATCTGAGATTAAACAATTCACAGACACGTCTGTCTCACAATAGTCCCGCGCGCAGCAAAGTATTTATCTACATTTTCGTGTCCTCAAAGACGTCTCAATGAGATGGTAACAATAGATACGACGACTCGCTTAGAAGGGTGTTGCCAACACAATGTCATTTTTTATACAAAACAAACCAAATTTCGTTTGCAGCTGCCTTAGCCGGGCAACATTTATTTTGAATTTTAACACATAGGAGTTTAGACTGAAAATCGTGTGGCGTTAATCGAGGTGATTTAAAATGTGGGTTTGTTTTAAGTAATTTTGGGGAGAGTGGGGTATTATCAGTGGGCCGTTGTGTCCATCTATTTACTAATGACTTCCGGCGTCAGGTGCGCCGGGCCTCCCTTTGCTAATGATTTTTTTATTCACAAAAAAATTTCTACTTGCGAGTGGTATTAAGAATTGAGAAAGTTCGTTTTCGGTGTAACCGTTAATAGATTAAGACGGTTTTAATGAAAGCTTTTTCTATGAAGAGAAACAACGAACATTAAAATAGCGACACAATACACATACAAGATTTCCACTTATTATAAAAAATAAATAGTAATAATCAAACTCGTGTAATAGGTACTACATAATTTGAATCTCACAACTCTTTGAATGCTAATCATAATAATATCAGATTGGTTCATTAGAAAACTCTATTTGATAAACTTATGTATAGATAAGTCAATATTAAACGGGAAGTAAATAAACAGACACATAGGGCATTGTCATCATAATACACGAACAATCATTCCAAATAGCCGTCCATTTAGGCCAATCATATCAATTTCAAATCAGTCACACACGACTCTCGACTCTCGGCGACTAACACAAAGAATATTATTCTTTGAACACCGCAAGGAGAACTAGGGTATCGTTTACAAAACGCGGCCTGTTCGCTCTTGGAAATTCTACCACACGAACTTGTTTTTAGGGTTTGAAATGGTTTGTGCAGATGTGAGCAGGAGCAAGGTATCAGTTACAGGATTGGCTGCGTGGGTCCCGCCCAGAAGGGCAGTATCCATGTCAAGTACACCTAAAGTCCACCCACTGAGAGCTAACCGAGTAATCGATACGTGTGAGCCATATAGCCAATCGTGCCGCGTCTACGCGTCACGCGTTGTTATCTATGGTAATCCGTGACAATTGGGCAAATCAGAAAAAAAAGTTTTTTTTGCGTTTTAAACATAGTAGCCTATCATGACGAGTTATGTCACTAGTTGGAAGTAGTCTATGGTATTCTATTTTTATTTTCAAGTAGAAAGAAACTTTTATCCATTACCTCCATATTTGGTCCTAATAAACAAAATTATATCAAGACCAAATACACGTTGATAGCTATCAGTAAGCATACTTACACAGTACTTAGATAAGTACCCAGAGGTAGGTAGTACCTACGTATATAGATCCATGGAAAACAGAAAGTAATAGTATCATTGCTAAGTCCTTACCTGAATAAGGCCGGTAAATAATGTAGTTTAGGAAAATAGCGTTGGCTGCTTCTACAACTTATTTTATACTTACATTAAAATGCAAGAATTATTTTCAAAATATTATACCAATATCTATCTTAACCCACAAGTGAATCAACAAGGAATTTATTTTCTAACATGTACTCTTTCAATAGCCATAATAAAACTACTCTTTTACCAGATTTAAAACGCGGTTCTTTTAACATTTATTTTTTTACCCACTTTCATAGCAAAATTAAAATAGAAACGCCATAATAAAATGTCGATTTGAACATGAAGCAGGAAATAATAGAGTACTTACTCTAACGATAAATTCGTCCAAAAACAAGAAAAAAAAATGCTGCTGGGCCTTGCACTCGGTCGAGTGTCCGTAAATTTATAAAACTAGTAATTACTTTGCGAATGAATCTTTGGTCCTACAAGTATCGAATAATATAATTAACAAACAAATAGAACACCCAACCAAATAGGTACGAGTAGACACTAAGTAACATTTGAAAGCTTATATCGGTGGACACATTTAACCTTAACTAGAATATGGACAGGCTCAATAGGGTCGTACCAGTTTTTGTTGTCAATGTTTAAACGGGCAGCGCGTAATGACTTAGGTGTGTCGGCGAAGTACCTAGGTATTTGCATAAGAAACCTAAGTAGATGCTTACAGCCGGATTAAGGTTTTTGCTAATACAATACCTCCAATCATGTTATAGATAGGATGAGGTACTTCAATTTATAACTATCCAATATCCTCGACTTTGTCTAGACTGAATAAGCGTGAAATAAGAATTTATTTGTACTTAACGTTATAAAGTTACCGATTTTTACGTCAAAGTAACAGCCAAATAACCTTAAAATAAATATAATGCAAAAGAGCATTACAAATGAAACCATTTTGTATTGCTAGACATGTTTATAGAACATTTACAATTTTTTATAAATTTCCTAAAGTTAATTATAATGTGTAAAATTAATTAGGTGCTAACTGTATAAATGTGTAAGCTGTGCTAATCTGTTAATATGTTATATTAAAAAAAGGCAACACCAAAGTGTATTTTTAATTTTCCTATTATTGTAAATTAGATATTAGTTAGTCTATTATATAAATCTATTAGCAATTCATTTTAATTTGAACTTAATTAATAAATACCTACAATTTAAATTTACAAACGGACGCTTTAATTTTATTTATTTGTATAGATATAGGTACACTACCCTACACATTAATTGACCAAAATATTACAATCAGTTTTTTGTTGCTCTAACTGAATTACTTATCTCTTATTAAATGTAAGTACCTAACATCTCATAATTACCTCTATTGACCTTATATTTACGTAAGCGAGACAGCTGGCCAAACGTCTCACAATACTGGCTATCAATATTCATAACGCGCGTCCGAACTCTTTGGTCAGTCTGGATTTTGGCGCCATTGTCTATGGTCACGTCCGCCATTGTGGACGAGATGGAGCTGAAGGGATGCTGTGTTGTTACAACTGGGCGCGCGCAGGTTTTGACCTCTCTAATGTTTGATTAGGGTCCTAGTTAAACTGTTATTTTAACTGTCCGTGTTGATGTAGGAATGATAGTATCGCCAGTTTTAATATATGTTTTGTTTATTTATTTTAAAACGGTTAAAATATTTAGGAGCTATATAATACATCCATTCATAAGTATTTTATTTTGTGTTGATGCTTAAGTATCCGAAAATGAAACGTTATGGTTATCAATTTACAGTTTATATTTAAAAAAAGCCCTTTGGTAATTATGACTACATTTATGAATAAATAAACTATGTAGGTATCTATTTATTTCTAGGTTTAGATTAGAAGCGTACAGTGTACCCGATCCGTTTTACCGCAAAAGAAAATTTTACTAACTATTCTATAACCTTAGATGATTAAAGGATATTTGGATTTTTCTTTATAATTGTCCTTGGACTGGGTGTTACTGATAGACGCTTTTAACTTGTAATTCGTGGTCCGAGACACTCAACAGTTCCAACGACTGTTGAGTGTTTTTAGGGACGATCAGAGAGGTTCCTAAGAATTTATGTATTTTATAAGGAGTAAACTAAGTTCGTGTTTGCTGTTCACTAAATTCAGGAAGCTTATGAAACCCCGTCGGAATGAATAGCCGATCTCATTTGCTAAATAGAGCGGCTTTACATATAGATATTTTTAATGTTTTTACGATAATTTTTCTTAGTCGACAACAAGCATACAGTCCATAATTACCCAGTAAATTACCCAGTAATTTACACATAAAGCCACGTATTATATTATAATTTATAAGTTTTATTTTTCTTTATGTGATTTTCTGTGTACAATAAAGAGGGTATATCATTACCTATTATTATTATTATTTTGTTCACTGCCTTAAACTGGAATGCGAATACTGCTATTTGGGGGTAGATATAGGTAGATAGAGAGTACTGTAGAAATAGGTGAGTAGGTGAGAGTACACTTATTACGTACGCAGACGACGATTTGTTTAGCGTCTAACTCATGTGATCATAGAAATCAAATACCTATATAATAAGTTGAAATAATAGATTTTCTTATATTTCTACATGTATTGTGGTACAATTTAAAATGTTTATTCCTAACGATATTTACCTAGATGCCATTTCCCGCCAACAGGCCTCGTCAGCCGACAACACAGATAAGCAAAACCCGACTTTTGCGGAAACGGCGCTCGCTTCCGCTCCACCCGCTTACATTTTATGCGGACTGAACAAAAATGTTTTGTTTTGAACTAAAGAAGCTACACTTTTCTACTAGCTTTCTAGGTTGACTTCCCTTTACATCATTTCAGAATTATTGCTAACGCAAGAAAAAATAGGAAGTGGGTAAACATTTGTCGTTAAAACAAGCTAAACAAATCTTTTCAACTAAGTATAACTATAGGTAACGCTATTCCAGACTATAATCTATCTCTGTGATAAGTTCATCCAAATCTGTTTATCGTTTCTGACGTGAAAATTTAACAAATACGCCTAAAACCTAAATTTTTAGCTTTCACGTTTATTTATTTATGGCCGTCTATTTACATAATTTTTGCCTAACTTTAACTGTTTACGCAGCGCAACAGGAAACGAAAGCTTTTAAAACGTAGGTAGGTATATTATTCCCCTGTTTTTGCCATATTTTTTAATAATACTCCGTTCTTATTAGTTCTAACGTAATGTTTTGTTCTGTGTCTGTGTGTTCAATGTCTATCTAAGTTTTATAGTTGCACGGCTCCGTAAAGACATTGTGTTCCGTACCACAAGTGCTGGTAGCCGGAGTTATTCGCAGTCATATATTATGTATATTCAATTAAATTTTTAAATAAAAGAGCATGTGGTATTAAAATAGCTTTGTATTTTTAGTGTTTCAGCGAAATATGTCCAATGCTGTTTTCGACCTCCTATTCTATATAGAATGCATATTTTTAATTGTATTGACGCAAACGTGTATACCATAGTTAAAAATACTTTACTTATCTTTCCAAACATATTAGAACAATGAAGACCATTCCAAGTTTCCATAAAAATGCAATATGTTACTTACTTATTGAAAAAGCATCATTAAAGCCAGTATTTACTCATGTTATCGCAAGTATATTACTAGCGTGTTAATAAATTACCTAACCAAGCCTAAACGCCAAGAAAAAAGTTAAAAAACAGAAACCATCTTTGTAACAAACATAACCATAGACAACTTTTTTGCGCAACCGTACACCGTTGTATAATCCCTACCAGAATTGTGTATACGATATGCAGCGAAATACTTAGGTAAATGATGTATACTCCCTTTCTATCCCCATTTAATAAATTTATCGAGGCACTAGATACTTACATTTTATGACGTGCAAAGCAAATCCACCATGTTTTTCCGCTGGCGATAAGACCTCGGCGGAACCGCAACTCATCCGCTCCGCCGTGTTTGAATCATAACTTAGTTACCCTATCTCTTAGTAGGTGTTCTATTGCGCGGGAATATGCATTTTTTTTAATTTACTGGCTCTTGTTTATGTCTAAGTAGTGTCTTCAGGTATGTAGTGATAATGTCCTTAGATAAGCGAATAAGTTGTCATTTTCTAGTTCCATGAGGGAATCATTTTTTCTCAAATGTTCCCACCGGTTTTCTTTTGTTGTTTACATAGCAATAAATAATATTATTCTTAAGGCGGTTCACACTGAATATAATTATTATAAACGATGCATTTTACCTCAAAACTAGTTTTGAAAATGCTATCGTGGAATTTCGGTTTATTTTTTTAAATTCATTTCTTTAGTTCAGTTAATTTTTGTTCATCAATTTCTTTTTAACTATTTAAGCTAGATATTTTTAGTATAATAATTACATAATTAATTAAAAAAAAAGCTTAATATACCTACTGACATAAATTGTTGAAATTACCTTTAGAGATTCGTCCTGTAAAAAAGGCGTTTTACAAATCTTTCGAACAAGATTTTAGACAAGTAAACTTTTAAAGTAATCTTGTTCTTATAATATATTAATATATTTACGATGGAAGGTTTATTCCTAAACTTTGAAGGTACCTTCTGTTACTCTAATCCAACACTGTTGTGAGTTGCCCTTTCTTATTATAATTAAATTATTATTAATACAAGTGCAAGTAACCTTAAACTTAATATCCACATTATTAATCGTAAGTACTAATTATAGTTCAATTGGTTGTTTTTTTAGTATTTAAAAATTGTGTACAAAATAGTTATGGAACTCATAACGCCATCTATGCAAAAAATTATTACATAACAGTGCCGTCTATCTACATATACCTAGACTAAAACAAATTTAATTTAAACTATACAATTTTTAATACCCCAATATAAGTAGAATTCAAAATAAAATAATTTAAATAATTTTAATTTATTTGTAAGTAAGTGACAACTTATCTAAGTATTTTATTTAAACGAAGTTATTTCATTCGAAAAACTTCCTTGCCTACCGTCAAAGTTCCATAGACAATGCCCAAAAAATTACATAGAAATTAAAAACTAAAACAACAGAAACAGTATGCTAACAATCCTAATAAACTTTCAACCGTGAAGCGGAGTTGGATAATTGTCTGGTGGAGAGCTGGCGCGCCCTCTCGCGGTAACGAAGCCACTCGCTGAGCGGCACCTGCCCGTCAACTCGAGTGGTTGGCAGCCCTGTTCGTTCCAAATTTGAATATTTAAAAACTTAAGTCTATGCCAAAGAAGTACACAAAGTTTTTACTTAATCTCTGTTCAATTTCATTCGTCAAGTATCTATAGGTATACGGCGAAATAAAAAGTTTAAAGGCGGTTTTGTAATGTTCTAACTTTCACATTATTAAATCTTACTCGAACATAACATATTTAAAAGAGAATTGCAATATATTAATAGCAACAACCGCGTTGATTAGATTAGACTTAAGCCAGATATAAATCGAGTATTTTTCATCAAGAATCGAGTTTTTTTTAGTCATAAAAACTCGATTCGATGTAATTAAACGTTACTTAATAGCGATTATTAATAAAAATTAGTTGAAAATAAATTAGCACAATATTTTTATAGGACGCCTCTTAAGTAGCTATAAAATGTAAAATCAAGGGAGGCAATAAAAATTAAGTGGTCACCAGTTAATTGTTCGACCATGGGCTGGTTCCGTCCTTGTCCGCACTTATTCGCACCGGCTCGCAACGTTTCGCAAATTAGTTTTGTTATCCTTTGAGAGTTATACCCGATGGGCTGCACGCGTTCAGTTGGCTGTTTTGAATTTCGAACGTGTAAGAACCTTCATACTTAGCCGTTTAAAAGAAAAAAATCTGTCTATTGTTTCCAAAGATTTTTTATTATTATATGTGCATGCACTACGTAAACGCCTTTTTCAAACTTTTATTAGTAACAATACATTCTATTTTTATTAAGACCTTTTTAAATCGTAACATAACATCATTTAGCTAGTCACAAGCCTTCCTTGACCAAATTTTCGGGTCACTTTGAAAATGGATGCTTTATTCTGCGTTTCAATTTTGTTGTTGACGGAAGTTGACAGATTCAGCAGCCGACAGTTTAGCGCCATCTATTTAATATAATTATATAGATTATTCTTATAGATTTAAATCACAATTATCGAAAAGATGCAAATGTATTAAAGTGCAGTGATCGATATAAATGTGCAAAGGGATTTCGTAAGAAACAGATAAATTATCATGAATAAAATTGGCAGTTGGAAATGTCACATATCAACAAAAACTTTTTAGAAAACCTTAGTGATATCTTTACAAAAGTATAAAATATTAAGTACCAAATATAAGAAGGCGAAGAACTGTACCTTCATCGCGAAAACCAGCCAGTATCTATAGTTAGACCTCATACAAAGATGTTCTGCATTGGTACCTCACTCTCACCTATTTATACCGCCAAACAGCACAAATACATTGCTTTGTTCCGGTTTGAAGGATGAGATAGGCAGTGAAATTACTGGGTAATGTGACATAATATCTTCTAGTCACAAGGTTAGCTACACGCTAGTGATACCCTTACAAGGGTATTTAGCAAACCGTATTCTTGATTCTCGGCTTAAACGACAAAAAATTTAACCACATCTCACGTATAGATATCCCAATTGATCAATACATTAATAAGACACCCGGAGGCGCGGTGGCAACGGAACGCCTTGAATTTCACACCGATATTTATCGAATTATAATAATATAATATAAAGGGCCAGGTAGGAGAGTCGGATTACCAACCAGATCTTGTGACGTATCTATGTTTCAAGTTACAATGATTGCATTCGGTTGTGTGGGTCACGAACGATATATTTGCGGTGTACTTATTTTTAGTTTTTTTTTACCACATGCTTTTATAACACATGTATTGAAACTCCTTTTTCCATTTATCGGCTGTATGACGCAAATTGTTTGTCGAAATTTATATGCTCGACGTTTCGGATACTTTAATGATACCGTTTTTATAATTTTTTATGCCCTTAGTTAAAATGTATACATAATTGGTATATTTTTGATTGCCTAATTGTATTTATAATTCTTAGAATTCACTGATATATTATATCTAAAAATTAAATCAATGTATGTTCGGTTATAAACATGATATTATATTTTCACTACTCATAATTAATATTTTAATTAACTTTTAACCGTTCTTAAGAATGAGTTTAGACTGGTTGCCGCAATAAACCGCTTTATAAATCCGTGAAAAGAGTAGTTTTGTGATATGATATATATTATTTACTGAAAAATAAACGTATCAGGTTTTGTCTAATTTCTGTTGGAGATTATATTCATGTATATGATTGTCTTAGATTCTACGATTAAACTAAATAAAAACATCATCTACAACATCTCTACTTTACACTTAGGTAATCATATCAGCGATATTGTAAGCCAACTACTGGACATAGGCCTCCCCAAGATAGGGGGAATTATATCCACAATTGCCGCACTGGGCATTTTCGCGACGGGAATGTTGCCGCCCATCCCCACCCTGTGCATTTGAGCTACACTGTTACGTATTGTGCACTGTTTAGTCGCTTCTTACGACACCTGGTACAGAAGGAGGTATAATTCTACTCTGCCGATACCTTACGGCTAAAACTTAATAATAAGCAGTTTTTAAAATAACAAACAGACACCGACATTTTCTTTCTAGGTGTATAAATCCCGAATACGCGCATAATGAAGCATTATTACTTCTAACTGGAGTGTCATTTTCCACCAAATCCTATTAGAGTGTTGAGTTTCAACATAATGTGCTTAGTAATTTAATGTGAACATAATCCGACTCCCAACAATATAGAGTGATGTAGATATATATACCACAAATGTCATTTAATTTATTGACTTTTTGTAATATTGTTACTCGTAGATAGTAGACTATCAGACTACGCAAGTAAGCGCAGCGTAGGACGTCCAACCAAGAGGTGGATAGATGATTTGTCTAGACTCTAGAACCACACTGAATACAACACGAAACAACCGGTCCTATTGGTTATTTCCTAGCGATGACTTAGTATCCAATGACTATATTTTTATGATAATGAAAAAAAATGGATTGACAGGTTTTTAATCGGAACGGCATATTATAATTAACGTCATATTAAAAGAAACCAGGAATCGGTTCAGTATCTCTTTGGATTGCCCTAACCTTTGAACCTTTTTTTTTATTAATCCAGGTCCACCAACAAGCATACAGTCCAAGTGATTACTATCAAATCGTCACCGCAGCCTATAGACGCTCGAAATGTAACCAGGGTATTACTAGGGCGATGCCAACCTTGTGACTTGAAGATATTATCACATTACTAGACCATAGCAATGCGAACACTGACGAACGACATTTGTATAAAGTCTAAATCGTGTAGTGCAAAATAACTAAGCAAATTTAAACTTTAACTTTCAGTAATATATCATATTTTACCTGTACACACGCTGTTACAGTTTTATTTTAAAAATGCACCATGCAATTGAACGTTCGCATATTCCGGGCGGTAAAAATTCACCGCGCAAATCCTCGCTGCACAGATTCAGAAGCGACGCAAAAAAGAGCGGCAATTCAGTTTACTGACGGACTGAGTACTTTTTTAATTTCTTTTTTTTCTTTTTTGTCGTGGCATTAGCATGCGGCCGGCGGCGGTCGGTAACCGCGTTACGTCCTACGTCTGGCAGCGTTACGTGCTAGGGTACAATGGCGAGGGCTCTCGTTACCTACTTGACTGTGTAACTTCGTTTGCTCGCTCGCATGGCGGGGAAGCGGCTGTTTACTGAACACGTTTGTGGACACTTTTTTTTATAATTTTGGATTTACTTTGTTCGTTTGTTTTTTGCTTCTTCTAGTTTGAGCTTAAGATAATCAGAACTTTGTGCGCCTTGCTAACAAAAGTAAGTAGATATTATGGTCATCGTTTATGTTTTATTAAAAAAAAAAAAACGTAGTACCTCCATTGATGGAGATTTCCATGATAGTCAGTTTTATGCGACATGCATTCAGCGCGATCTTGCATCCTATATAGTCAGATAGTCTATCCATCTTGCGAGTGATCGTCCTACGCCATCTTTAGATCTTTAGCAGTGCTTGCCTGGAACAACTCTTGACTGGGTAAATAAGAGTATCGCTGTTTCGATCATTAGCCTATTACAATAAATCTCTAATCTATTAAACCAGAAGAAGGTACCTGATGAAATGGTACAGTTTGTGCAAGTAAAATCGAAATAAAATATCCCGTCCTATTGACTCCTGTGTAACCAGCAAGCATTTTGATTTCCTGCAGAGGGTGCGTCAGTCGTTGCGAGAGCTCGTAATAGCTATTATGGCGCCCCTACAAAAAGATTTATTTAAAATGTTATTTTACACCCGACTATGTACCTACTGCTTTTGTATCAATCACTGTATGTGCAATGACATTGTAATTTTATTCTCTGTTACGGACCTTATTGGACTCTCGACCTTATTGCTTAGTGACATTGAAAAATAGTTAGCCTTAGGTTTTTATGGGGTCGCTTTGTGATGTGTCGCCATTTTGTTAGCAGGGTGCAACTGTTATTGAGTCGTTTTATTGAGTTACATTGAGTGCTTACGAGTTGAGATATGAGGATTGTAACGATTTGTGATTCTATATACATTAAACGGTTATAATATAAATATTGTTATTTTTATACTACTAATTCTTGTTTATGTAATTTTATGAAGTAGTACATAATTAGCCAATTCATCTGTAACATGTAGTAGCAATAAATTTATATAAGTAAATAAATAAAGTAAGTAAATAACTAACTATCAAAATGGTCCTTACTTTGGGAATTACCTACAATTGACGCAGTTGTACTGGGTATTTTTGAATGAATTTTTAACAATTTTCTGAAACTTCTTGATTAATTTATTTTTTTAATTTATCTATCTCAAATTATTGAATGTAGGTATTAATTACATTGTCATTGTAATAAATTATTAGAGAATATATCTGGTTTATATGTCGTGGGTAGGTACTTTGTACAACATAAGATTTCTTTTGATTTATACTTTATACTAACAGTCTAAAGAGGAAATATCTAAAATGCGGAGCGGAGTATGAATAAGAAAAATATACAGAACCAATATTTTATTTAAGAAGCAATTTTAAGGAAGCAATGATATTTCAAAGAACGTTAGTATTAAACTCTATATAAATGGTACAGTTGACTCTTGTGGCCTTAAGTACCTATATTTCACCCAATATATTATTATTGTATAAAGCCCTTAATCTAGTCTTCCGGCATTAGACTGACCTAAAAGCTTTATAGCAGATTACGCAGGAGAATCTGCAAGAAATAGTGGTGATAAAAATGGACCAACGATCTAAAGAAAATTGTAGGATGACGTGCTGGACATAGGCCGCATACAACCGGTCCTATTGGATATCACTTGGGAAGGCTGCATACAACCGGTCCTATTGGATACCACTTACAAACCTATGTATAGCAATGGATGTCTTACGGCTTTTTATTTTGTAACAAAGTCGGCAACGGTTCGCTTGGTGGTATATTACATTTTTGACATCACGAAGATATCACCATGTCGCCAACCTTGGCATTTGAAGATAATATGTCACATAAACAGTAATTTCGCTACCTCTCTCACCCTTCATACCGGGACACATCAATGCGAACACTGCTGCTTGGTGAATGCTGCTGATTTAACTTTGGGTGATATAACGAAAAGTCCTGACTAGTATATTTTTTAGTATTTATGATATTTTAAATATATAAAGTTTTACCATTTCTTCTAGTCCCGTATCTATTTTCCTCAATAATTGATTATTAAACAATATCAGTCACATGTCATTAATTCCGCCATATTGTATTCTTTGGGATATTTGGAAACAAATGACATTTCTATCTTGGCTGCCACACAAGTCTATGGTAATTCGAATTGTCATTTAACACAAGCTAACATCACCTGATTTCAACGCTGGCCACACTGAATCTCAACAGGCTGGCAACACAGGGTGACGAATTTTCGCGCGCTAACGAGCTTCGTTTGCCGTCTCGTAACGAACCTGACATGATTATGTTTAGACCAGCCATTGTTTCATGTTAAGAGGGATTCGGAAGCTGTGTAATATCTGTTCATTTTGTATTAGGTTCAAAAAAATTATTCTTAAAAAAATTATTAACTATTTCACTTACTTAAGATCAACATTATTATCTAGTCTATTTTTTAAATTTAATGACTTTACAGTTATCCGGTGATGTTCCGGCATAAGAGTTAAGATTGTGGAAAAAGAAATTCAATCATTTTGCTTTCATAGTATCAGATGTAATAAGAAGCTGAGTTAATGAATCCGACAGATAACAATTTATCTACCCAAAACAGTGTAGTTCAAATGCAACACGGCAGAGATGGGCAGCATCGATTCCGTCATTAAGCTATACTCAGCGATTGTCAGGACGCCTACCCTGCCCAGCGCGGCAATTATGGGCAAAATTATTTTTGATATTCTACGGTATAAGGACAAACTTGGGCTTTAGGTCAACTGGGGCTAACACCACGCTACGACAAATAGAAGACAGAGCATCAATAAAAATGTGGCAAAAATTTATACTTTTTGAGGAGAATATTGCACGCTCACGCAAAGTCACTATTGCACGCTGACGAAGTCTCGGGTACAGCTAGTTATTAATAATTTACACAACATCTTATACAGTGACCTGACTTTGAGGTAAGTCGATTTAAGCACTTGTGTTACGGTTTACGGACATCAGACAACAAACAAATATTATTACATGATTTTCCTGGGTAGGGGTCGGCTGTGACTCTTGGCAACACAATAGAACCAATACCATCTGTGCTATACAGCCCGTTAAATAATTATTATAATTATATATCGGCAAATCACACTGTAGACTTAATTTCTCCAACTGTCACAAGGGCAGCCATTTTGTTTTTATGACGGTAAAAGTAAGTATGTGGTACAAGGCGTCGATTTTATAAAACTATAAATTAAAACACGCAACAACCTTGTTTAGTGTCTGCAGTGTTGATGCGAGAAGTGTGCCCCGTGATGCTCAATTCGCCGCCCGGTAATGAAGAGCCGATAAGATAGACCGCGTTTTGGGGGGACGCTTCAATTTAGGGTTGCCATCCCGTACTGTAATACTGATTATTTTTTGTGGTGGGCAATAAGAAATATGTATTGGAATAATGAACATTTATTATGTTTTACACTTCATTTTTGGTATATCAAAATATAAAGAATATTTTACTTTTATGTTGTGTTCTGTTTCTGTTCCTTTTAGGCGATGTTTTGAAATCTTTACAGTGGAAATTATATCAGTGAGCATATGAGGTGACTGAGGTACCAGAGCCTGCATATGGCGGTATATCTATCCGAGACAGTGTAGCTTAAATGCATTTTGACATCTTAATATAACACTTGACAGCATCTGCCGTAACGTAACTGAAACATTAATTTGAGTTTTCCAAATATATACATACATGTATATATATCAAATATACATCATTATATATATATATATATATATATATTTTTCCATATATATATATATATATATATATATCTATATATATATATGGAAAACCAACTATATATATTTATATATATATATATAAGGAGAAGCTGGCTGTCTGACATATGAACGCAGCGCCTAGCAAACTATAAGGGTTAAACACTTAAATTATTTCACCGGGATTTTTTTCATAAACAAAAGGAGCACTAACTTAAAAATTTACTCCTTAAGGGATAATACTGTTAGAATGAAACCTTGCTGTTTTTTAAGTTATTCGAATGGAATTAACTACAAAGGATATCGTCATTGATAGTCATAAAACATATGCATTTTTTTTTCGAAAATTACCCCTTAAGAGGGATGCAAAGTTAGCATTAAAGTTCTACAACTTACCGCGTGTGATACCACTGGACGCTGCTAGTTAGATATAAAAACTAAACGTTACAAACTGGTTTAAAATACTTTTTCATACTTTTTACGGTAATCCTTATTTCATCTTATATTTAAAAAGAAGCATTATAATGTAAATGTTGGTTACAAATGTCATTAGGGTGACATGTGTCAAAAATTCTAAGAACAGTTACCTACACCACAACACTAACTTGACTAAATTCATGCGATTTCGTAAACGCTTTTTACACACACAATTTAGTGCCTAACTACCTGCATACATATTGAAAAATACCTAAATATCTCAGTTGTGACGACTTTGATTTGAATTAAGCATATTTTACTAGATTTAGTACGCAGCGACCGGAACCCTAAAAGTCAGTTAAATTGCCCGTCACTACGTAAATGTAGACTTTTATTTTTCTAACACAAGCAATCGGTGGCAAATGTATACAATATTTAACTGTTGAAACAAATTTAATAATTTACTTTACTGTTTCTGAATTTTTATTTATGAATACTATATTTATTTCTCGTCCGACATGACTCAGTGTCTTAAGTCGATACCATCGGTTACCTGTGGCAGCCAAACGTGGTTTCTTATCATTGGTCTTCTAAGTCAACTTAAAATAACTCAACGAGCTATGGAGAGGGTAATGTTAGGAGTCTCTTTGCGTGATCGAATGGAGAGGAATGAGGAGATCCGTGACAAAACCAAAGTTATTTTTCCCGGCGGATTAGTAAGTTGAACTGGCAGTAGGCAGGGCATTTGGTACGCAGAACTGATGGCCGATGAAGTCGTCAAGTGCTGGAATGGAGACCACGTACCGGCAAGCGCAGCGTACGGCGGGACACAATAGGATCACGCTGGACACAGGCCGTATACAACCGGTTCTATTGGAAATTACTTGGGGAGGTATATTTCCAGCAGTAGACATCTTATTGATATGATGCGGGCACGGGTAGAATAGCGCCTCCTTTGTACCAGGTGTCATAAGAGGCCACTGACGTACTGTAACTGACAGATGGCGGTATATCCGAAACGATTTTACTTGAATGCATCCCCATCCCCAATGCTCCGCTTATAACCAACATTAGACGGCCAACAGCTGATATGATGATGAAGATTTGATTTTTATTAACTTTCTCCATAAAATTAACAAATATTTTTGCGATTTCTGGTGCTCCCAAAAATATTTTCAGTAGCGCTTGTAGGTTTGACTTGGTAAGCTTGTTCAGAAAATAATGTATGTATACAATTCAAGTAAGACAATTCTTTTCATATAGGGAGATTTACGTGATATTTTGGGAGTACGATAAATGACGGCTTCGCACTGGTAGTAACCACATTTATTTCTGTTGTAAAAGTTATTGCGTACACCTTACAGCTCCATTTTTTATGTTACTAATATTTATGTTATAGTTTAAGAATATTAGTCGTTAATGAATTGAGGACTGAATGGTAAAGGAAAAAAAAGAATTAAAACCCATTTTCTGTTTAGCGAAATCGACTGCACATTTAATCGCCCTACTGATAAACTGAAAATCTTAGGCCTTTGTCAAAATTGAAGCTGCAACACTGTCTAAAGTCGAAGTCTACCAAAAATACAGAAACTATGAAAATCTAATTAAGACTTATTTACAATTACCACTTAAGGTATGAAAATCATTTCATTATTAAGATAATAGGAAAGAGAACCTATTGTTAAGGTTAATGACTAAGTCAAAATCAAGTCTATTGTGTCTGTACAAGGTGTCCTATAGCAGGACAAAGAGATATTTCACCATCGCCCTAGCAGTAGGTACTTACACACGTCCTTAATGACATACCATTTGCACAAGCGCACTGTGATACATAGCAGATTGTGATGTAAATGCGCTGGGGCGCGGAGGCTCCCGCAGAGCGTCACTCCATGGGGTGCCCTATGTAAAAATATTGATTTTCGCGCCTACACGCGCTGAGACAACTGACGCTATGGTTTTGGTACAGGTAAACTCAGTTTTGAGACACGTTTGGTACCGGCTTCCTACCTTTAGGTAGGCCTAATTATGATCCTGTGGGGTCATCGATATTATTACTTACTATAATTTCATCTAGCACTTTCTTTAGTGGAAATTTTATTGTTTATGTTTATTAAATCTTTTTGACGATTCATAAGTGCTTTATTCACGCTACACTTGAATAAAGAATATTGTTTTAGTTTCGGTTAGTATTTATCCGACTCGAAGTATCACGCTTTCCACCGATAATTACCAGTTTAACTTCATTTTTATGGAATATAAGTCTAAACATTTACTGAAGTGATTACACTATTCTAAAACTATCTACGTTACACCGTAATAATATGTTTTGTATAGACGACATTGCACCTAAAGAAACAAAAACATGTGTTGTTTTAAATTCCCTCTTTCTTGGGTAGGCTTACGTCCAACTGGGGACTTCTAATAATGTTGATTATTATTTATACTAAATAATGGGAATACGCTAACTTACGAATAAACTACCTTATCTTTTGTAAGGGGGGGCTGTTGTCTGTACCATGGGTCGTCCTACCGTGGACAGCCATAAGTCACCCCAACTCCAATATTTAAAAGTATGTAAATTTGTATTAAGTTTAAGAATCAAATCCCGTCACTGGCTTAATGTGTAGGTAATTATATAGTGCGAAGTCACTCTCTTGGATGGAAGGGTATCGTCCCACCCTAGAGAGTGACTTCGTTTGTATACATATATAAATAAAATCAAAGTGCTGGTTTTAATTCCGAATTAAGAGCCTTTTACTAAATACAAATAAAAATACAAGCTAACCTGACAGACGTTTTCCTGTCTTAAGTATATATGTTCGTCATGAAAAAAATATTGCGGCTATAGCTATAATAGCTAGCAATTTTTACTACCTAAATAAATGTACACGCTCAAATACACGTATGGCTGGCAGCTAATCAAATTCATAATATATCCAAAAGTTTTGACGTTTCTACTATGTGACTATTTTTAAAAAGTTTCCTACTAACACATTAAAATGACAGCTGTCAAATTAACGTGTTATAAAATTATTTTAAATTTTTTATCGCATCTGACACACACACACACATTGATCTGACTCCGAAGAGAAGTTGCTAGATGCACTTGTGTTACGGACATTATATAACAGAGAAATACTTAAAATGATATATTTAACACCGAGACCTAGAAAAAATATAAATATCATCAATGAAATATTTGTCCTGGGTGTGGGTCGAACCCACGACCCTTGACGCACAAGATAGGATAATTGCCATCTGCGCCATCGGGCCCGAGGTGTTATTGGAAACAAAATCACCGTCAGTTTTTTAGCATATAAAACCATTCCAGTAATTTCAGCACCTGTCTTCTCTCTTTTTGGCTATAGAAATCAGTTGGGAGTGTGGCGATATGGTACCCATACAGATGGCTACTAGAGAGGTATACAATAAACCTCGAAAAAGGTTCCGGTACCAGTCGCCTCTTACGACACCTGGTACAGGGTAAGGTAGATTCTATTACTACTCTGCCGGTACCCCGCGGCACGTTTATATATACTTAGATAAATCTTAATAGCTTTTACATTGGTGGGAGGGCCGATCCTCAATTCAATGGACGTGACGCGCCGTCCCAGAGAGGGGAGATCCTAGATACCTACGTCTCTTGAGAATTAAATAAGTGGACTCTTCCCGTTCGTACCCTGACTGGATTGCATTTTGCTGCCAGAGATATAATGGTGTCCCTTTTTGTTTTATCTATTTGTTTGGTTGTATTTTATGTAGAATTTATATATGTATTTTCAGTTTTAGGGTAGTAAGTACTCCGTACATTGTATAATATAGATAAATTTGGTTGCTCTTTTTCCAATAATATTTGATAACTGCAAGCTTAAAATGTAAGTGTCATCTTAGAAGTCAGCTAGCTAGTCGTGAATGTTTCGTCCATATGAGTCCAACAGATTAGATGTTTATCTGAAACAAACTATAATAAAATAATGAAACCTGATGGTATTACATAGAAATTTATATTCCAGTAAAAAATTATACACAATGCATAACTATGTGTAATAATTCCCACAATATCGCATACATTGACTTTATAAGTCGCTCAAAACACGTGTTTTGAAGTCGCTTAACAACGGACATCAAACAGAGAGATCATAAATATATATCTTAAATACATATATTTATCACACAGTGATGTGAGGTACCGGCAGAATAGAATAGTACCTCCCACTGCACCAGGTAAGAGGCGAATAAGGTACCAGAACCGATGGCGGTATATCTATCCGAAACAGTGCAACTAAAATGCACAGTGCGGGGATGGGCAGTAGCATCCTCGTCGCGATAGCTGCGCTCTGCGATTGCCAACGCGCTTGACAAGCGCGACTATGGCGGCAAAAAACCTCCTTTCTTGGAGAGGCTTATGTTCAGCAGTGGACTTCCAATGGCTGGTAGATGTGATGAACAGCCAAACACAAAACAAATATAAATATCATCATATAAATATCATCATATAAATATTTCTACTGGACGAGGATCGAACCCACGCCGTTTGGCGCAAAAGAGAGGATCACTACCATTTGCGCCAACAGGTCTGTCAATTTATAATAATAAATGGTGTCTGATTTAAACTTACCTAAACATTTGTAGTAACGCTATGACCAATAGAATTTAACAGAAGAATAATTGGTAGTAGTTATTACCGAAAAATAATAAATAAAAAAAAACCTATATTTATTTTGGCATCCATACCAAAGTGTGATGACCTAAGAACCTTAACTTAAACGATCAACAATCATTTCAGAACGTAACATGCTTATTTTTTTCTCTATCCCGCATCTATACTCATTTTTTATCTATTTAGTTATACAAGTTAATTTTGATGAAATAATGGATATTTCTAATGCAAAACGTTGGTTTATTGTATTTAAATATTTAGTATGTGAAAAAAGGAAAGAAATCTATTTGGACTGCTAATAACGGGAAATGAGCAAAAGGAAATCTCGCAGACATCCTACCAATTCATCTGTAGCACACATTACAACACCCATTTAACCTCGAGCGCCTCTCGGAATTCATTGGCGCGAACACAAACAAACAATATCCAGTTCGGAATCAATTTATGAGTTCTCCGCAGAGAAACATAATAATATCTGAACAGAATTGAACATCGTTCAGGATGCACTCCTGTTTCTAAAATCCCATTCCGGGAGACCACTGGGATGCGAAGCTAAAGCTATATAATTTTTTAAATACAATAATTCCAAACATACCAACAAAAAAGATCAGTCGAATCGAAAACTTCAACTGCTTTAAGAAAATACACCCCGATGCTTACTAAAAAAACAACTTTTTCTACAAAAATACATCGTTTGTCATTATTAAAATTGGACTTTGTGACCTTTTTAGTACAAACATGTCTACAGATTTAGCAATATATCCCTCTTGAAGTGAGCTCTGCGTGAATCATACTTATTTCCCCTAAAATCTAGTTTTGATCATCTTTTTAATATATTGTCTTTCAAAAGAAGGACCTCATAAAAATATAGAAAATAGACTTAGGTATTGAAATTACACACAAGATAGGATCACTACCATCTGCGCCATAGGGCCCGTCGATAAGACCAAAAAGACGATACTTTCAGGAAAACAAAAACACTAACGAAATTAATTGTTTAAAAGCGTTTTATGTAAAAGGTCAGATAAGGCTATATAACTACATATACGTATATAGCTCTTTATACGTTTTAATGTGAAAGTGAAATATGATTGTGCTTTTAAAGAGTATTTTTTTCAAATAATGCCCAAGATATGTACTAGCAATGAAAATCGGTGTAGTCAGTGCATATAATGTGCATCGTTATGCATAGTGACTGGCCATTTCTGCATTTTGTCGTCAGCCGTCATACAACATTATCGTCGGTCTCGAGTGCCCCCGTGTCAGACCGACCTTAATATGTTTTTAAATAAATCCCGCATTGTGTCGTTTGTTGATAACTACAAAGCTTCGAGAGCTTCGTTTCCTCTGTAATTTTTCAAAATTTTACAAGTAATCGGTTATAAATATGTTTGTTAATTCAAACTTTGCAAAGGAGATTTTATTTACTTTTGTACATGATTATTTTCTTTTGTAGAGGTACTCAAAGCAACAAATCAACCCACAATAATCTGTTTAAATAATGTATTAATATAATTTATAATTGTAAGACATAGCGTTCATAATTCACTATGATTTTTTTATAAGTTTGGGTAGGTTGATCTGTTGCTTTAACAGTAAAATCAAAACTTCTGAAAACTAATTAGGTTTTGAATATAGTTAATCGTACTTTTTTAGTTCTTAAAATGAATTAATTTGTTTATATGTTCGTTCATATACTTCTACTACTACTAAGTAGGAGTCAAAATTACGATTTAATCAACTGTCTACGTGTTAGTACACTTATACAGTTGATTATATTGCAATGCTGTTTTTCACACAATGTATATTGTTTTGAGATAAATAGAATTGATTATGATCGTTTACGCTTTTCAGCTAAAATTATGGATCAAAGTAAATTATAAAGTATAAAAAAAACAAATTGTCACTGTTTCGGTGATAAATGTCAATACAGTTGTAGTCCAAAATACAATCCAGTTTCTTATACTATTTATATACATAGATCAAATATTAATTTATATATATATTAAACCAAAGTTTAATCCATAAATAAACTAATAATATATATTTTTTAATGTTTTTATTTTATTTATTTTTTGTATCAACTATCTCATATTGTTAAAACTATATCATCATTTTCACTAATCATAAAACTGAGTAATCTGTATATGTTGGACCGTGGCATTGACAGTTTAATCAAGCATGTGTCAACACGAATCCTCGACGTTTCCTTTGAAATGTTTTCATGAAACAAGAAAATAGATAACAAAGTTGTGATAAGAGCGTGCAGCGTGATAAAATCAAATTACTACTTCACAAGGGACCTTTGAGCTCTTCGCGCGTTTCTTCTCATAGTATAGGGGTTTACAAAAATGAGTGCAAAAAATAAAAAAGTGCTACAAGTGGTGTCTGGTTGGGAAGCAGTGGAATTAATACTTAAGTGCATTTTTATTGGCATTTGGCAAATTATACAAATAACAGTGAAGAGGCTATGGAAAGGTTACCGTAGAAAATCGACCAATAATTGTTCCCCGGTCGAACTTACAGTTGACTCTTCAGTTGGCACACACTGCTATATTAAAATTATGGTGAGATATATTTAATTTCTTTATTGAAAAACATAAATATTTTCAGTTTGTATCAGATTGCATTATTATATTTGGCAACACATTGACCAAAATATTATTTGACTTAACTTTTACTTTGATGTGGGTAGGCAACATATTGAAATAACTTAAAAAAAACAATGCATTGTTCAGTGCTTGATTTTAACTACTATGTGTGTTGTGTAACTTTCTCTCCTAATCAGATAGTTGTATAGTTGTCATTTGACCTAACACTAGTAGGTCTTGATTTATCTGTTTGTTACCATGTAAATAAATCTTATAGATCCTTGTATAATATAATAGATCAGTAAATTATAATTACTAAAATACTTCTTCAAAATGGTTAAGTATGAAACAAACACAAATAGAAAAATAAAGTCAACCAAAATTTATAGTATTATTGCATGAACATATTAATTCAGATTTATAGTCTTATTATTCATTAAGAACCTTACCCAGCTTCACATACTTAGCATTTCTAAAAACACATCTAAACAGCAGGATGTGAGTATGATTGAGGGATATTGAAACAATGTCAACTTTACAATAAAAGAAAACATTATTTTATTTATATATATTTTTTTTTGTTACAGGGAGTAAAATATCACTATGTACAAAGTGGACCAAAGAATGGTCCAATAGTACTTATTTTAGGTGATGCCCCAGAAACAGAGGACCTCTGGGGTCCAACTTGGACCAGGGTTGTAAAACGTCTGGTTGAGAATGGCCAACGTGTCATAACTCTTGATCTCAGGGGGACTGGAGGTAGTGAGGGTGGAGGAAGGAGTGATCTCTCACCTCCTAGAGCGGTTGAGGAGCTGTCAACACTCATGGAAGCTTTAGGAGTGTCTGACCGTAAGCCAGCTATTGTCATAGGCTTTGGCATCGGAGGCATGCTCACATGGTAAGTTGTCTGTTTGTCTTTTGTTTATAATGCTTCTTTAGTTGTTTAAAATTATTTTAAATCCAAATTAATAGCATCTCAATAGATGCATATTCGGTACATGTATAAAAGTAATACAAAATCCACCACACATGCCCAGAGTGGCTATTATGAGTGAAAATTCCCCTATTTTGGGGAGGCCTGTGTCGAACAGTGGACATTCTATGGCTAATATGATGATAATAAATATGAAATCATCATTATTATTATTATTATTATAAAAAAGTCAATATTATCTGCTTGTATAAAAAACTCGTTTATAAACCTATTGTTCTGACTATTCTCTAAAATTGCTGGACTGATTTTAACTGGACTTACACTAACAGAAGTCATAAGATAACTTCGTCTAATTTAAGGCTAGTTGTAAATATGAATGTTTGTTGTTTAAGGCATATTTTATATGTATTTATATAGACTACAAAACGACAATAGCTTTATAGTAAAAAAATAGATATGTTATTAGTGTAAAATTCTATTATTAAATGAAATTTTAAAATCAAATCAGTTTAAAACGTAATACCTGTACCTATCCTGTAGGCATTCCTAACCTTGATATAAAATCAAAGAAAAAAATAATTTGTAGCACTACTTGTGTTGTTCTTTCGTAGCCAATTGTCGACCCAGAAACGCGCGAGTAATGACTAATTTATTGCAATCTTAATCTAGCTGAATTCTTAGATTTGTAATTAATCAATTGCTGATACATAGCTATTACTCAAGATCTATTTGAGGATATGACTTATGTACCCTTGATCACATTGTAATTCATATTTTATAAATAAATCTTCTTAATGGCTTTAAAACGCTTCCTTCCTTCCTTTTATAATGTAGTAAGGCTTTAAAAGCCTTATTAAATAGTTTTGTTATGAGTAGTAAACATATATATCGCATCCCACCCCCAGGTGAAGATTGCAACAACTCAAAACTGAAATTTCATATACTATAATTTCATGAGTCCAATGCAGACCTTTGTGTGAGGTCTACCTCACACAAAGGTCTGCATTGGTACTTCACTCTCACCTATTTCTACCGCCAAGTAGCAGTGTTCGCAAGCCTGTTTTCCGGTTCGAAGGGTGAGAGAGGCAATGAAATTACTGGGTAATGTGAAATAATATCTTCAAGTCACATGGAAGGCAACGCGTTAGTGATATCCTTGGGATATTACGAGCGTCTATAGGCTGTAGTGACGCTTACTATCACGCGGACTGTATGCTTGTTTGTTGACCTGGTGTATTAAAAAAAACAGAAATTAACGTAAATTATCACATTTTGACCCATGATTCACATTCCGATGGAAACGTTTTCTGAATATGTTGTCTGTGAAATCTTCATGAAGTAATTAGACATTTAATTTAAATTTGCGATGAATCGCGATATTTCTGGATTATTGGAAAATGTTTATTTTCTCTACCACCTTTAAAACCGAAACACCATGAGCGTATGGTACCAAATACAGACGAACTCCGGGTGAGGTCTACCGCTAGTACAACATATGATTGGTCTTCGTCTGACAGTCCTAGGATGCCCCTCTAAACCTTTACCTTACAGTCATGGATTATTATTTAATAATATCGATTTCAGGATTGATTAAAGAGATCCCGCCCCGCGTAGTACCCTTTCCCGTTGAGAATATTCTATACTTATAATAATAATATTCTTAACACCTGCTGCATTGTCCAAAAATTCTTACAACATTATACTCCTTCCCACTATCATAATCCTGAAGTTCACTTGGCCTGAGTCCGTGAAGTTAGTTATATACCGAAACACCCTCAGTGTTTAGAGAAATTGATATCCAGAAAATAATAATAATATTGTAAAGCTGAAGTACTGCTAGTATATAATAAAAGTAACCCTCACTCCTTACAACATTAACCACCTCAAAATGCAATACAAATCGGTCCAGCCGTTTTAGAGATTAGCCGGAACTAACAGACAAACAAACAGAAAAATGTTAGGGTTGAACAATCCAATCAGTTAGGGGTATGAAAAATAGCCAATTCTCAGACCTACAAAATATGCATATATAAAATTTCATAAGAATCAGTCAAGCCGTTCCGGAGGAGTATGGTAACTAACACTGTGACACGAAAATGTATATATTAGATATTTTCACTTTAAATGGTTAGTCTGAACCTGGTTAGTCTAGTTTTCGCCTGTTATAAAAAATCTTAGACAACTCTCTCTGACGTAATAAACGTACTAGAGCTTACCAAGTAATCTGATAAAACTACCTGTTAACGGCTTCAAAATGCCGTTAATTTGACATTCACATTTTTATGTGCGACGTTTCGGCTCGCCGCAATTCTACCCGCAAAGCCGTTTAGTGTGGTGAGTTTCCATTTAAATCCTGGCACAAGGAAAAAACGTGATATCAAAACCACCTCGGCAATGAGTACGCGACAGATAATGTTTTTTTTTATGAGCAATTAACGTCAGCAGACATGACACAGACACGGCGCGGCCCCGGACTTCGGTCGGGTTGATAACAATTGGATATCTTTTTCCTTTTGTTTAAGCCTGCATTGTAGGCTTGTCGTTGCCTCTTTGTTCCTGATCCCATTTTAAAATCGTCCACAGATTAAGAATATAGTAAAAATATCGTTTATCATATCAGCCATTTCAGAAATGTCCACAGATTAAAAATACCAGCCATTAGATGTATCTACACTATCGAACCATCCATTCTTAGGAGGCATAGGCCTCCCCAAAAATTGGGGAATTTTCCCCTTAAATTTCCTTTCATCCCTAAAAAGATACTGTTTCGATACAAAATTCACGCAGTTCACCTGCGGGAATTTTTCGGGTAAAGACTAGTATTATATATTAAAATTTTTTACGAAACATGAGCACTTGTGTTATGGATCAGACAACAGGCTAGTAATAGAGTAATAATAATACCTAAAAAGGTATTAATCTAATATAATACTTAAATGCGTACAACACCCAGACACAGAATGCCAAGTCTATGTATTTATTTAAAGCGTAAAAGATTCTTAATATTGATATGGCCACTATGAGATGTTCTCCCCGAACTTGTCAATTTTGCAATTAATAAACATTATATAGATGAAGAGTTAGTTTGCTTGTTTAAACGCGTTAATCTCAAAAACCGCTGCTCCAATTTGAAAAATTCTTCACTGTTAGATAGTCAACTTATCAAGGAACGCTACTATACCACCCAAAGTCAGTATTCCACGCAGACGAAGTCGCTGGCACTGCTAGTACATAAATATAGCTTAACGTATGCTGCTGCCCGTTTCCCTGTTGCATTTGAGCTATGCTATTTTGAAGCGAGGTATTTACCGCCATCTGTCGATTCCTGAACCAAGTCTCTTACGTCTCGGCGTCTCTTTACTCTGTTGAAGCCCTACTGTTATTATATCAAGAGGCGTAGCCGTAAGTCTGGATATATTTTTATGGTGTAATGGATGTTCAGGTACCTGGCACACAGCTACGGGCCCATGGTGAGCAAGTTCGCGGTGGTGGGGGCGCCCCACCCTAACCTCTATTGGCAGTACTCGCCGGCCCGCTTCTGCGATCGAGCGCTTCACTTCATTCAGGTGAGGACATTGTTCTTTTGGAGTCACCTTTTGATCAGGCATGTTTTCTGCATAGGCTCTAGCGACTGTCATGGAGTGGTTGTCCAGTTTGTGCCATTCCACCGCTCACCAACCATCATCATCAGACATCTTGAAGAATAATACTTTATTGAGCGTATAGGTATTTTGTGTATCTAAAATGTAAATAGGGCACTCCTATACATTGCAGGTCAAATTCCGAGGTAAGTTGCTTAAAGCACTTGCGTTACGAACATCAGACAACAAAGGAATCATGTGACACCCATTATCTCCTAGTTATACATACGAGTATATTACGTTTAGCAAATCAACTATATTCGGTTTGTTATTAAAAAAACAGTTTGCTTATAAAAACTAGCCAAGTCAAATCTAGAGCTTTGATTTATCCTTAGTTTTAAGCTTTGTGTTTTAAATTAATTTTATAATGTTGTACGTCTTTATAAATAAATTTCTTGATTATCTACAGAACTTGACACTGATTAAGATATCAATTCTTTTGTCGGAAAAGTCAATAACCACGCATTTGAATTTAGCCGGCTATTTCACATTTATGTTTTTGATGAGATATCATTAATTTTTGTACATAATTAGTAACAAAATTAAAACGAATTATAATCTGATAAACAAAGCATTGAGATATTCGAAATCAATCAAAAGAAAACGTTTTTGTTTCTGTTATAAATTTATTTCAAAAGCGCTAGAACAAAAAGCATTTAATTAAATGTTATTTTAACCAAGCCAAATGCCAAGTTTCAGCTTTCTAGGTCACCTGGAAGTGGTTTAGAATTTTGATCTATATTTTTCAGTCAGTCAGTCAGTGATAAAAATGACTTTTTTTAACGTTAATATCTAATTAACTGTATAACCTGCATTTAAGAAATTTGGGATACTTGTTAAACTGAGAGGTTTTAATACTCGTATTAAATTTCATGTGTTTATCTTAAATACATTAAAAGTTATTAAGGGGTAAAAAGTGGCTCGAATCTGTTCGTGTAAAAATACACACGGCTGCTGCGTCACCAGTTCTTTTATTTAACTTGGCTGACACGCTTCTGCGTGTTTTGATGTTGAGATGGTTCAGACATGTAAAAAGAATGGATGAACGACCAGATAAATATATTGAACGGAAGTGAAGGAAGAGTTGGTAGGTATAGGACGACCTAGGCGAACATAACTTAAGCAGGTAGAAGTGGTATTAAAGAAGGGCCAGGTCAGAAGTACCAAGAAGAAACGAGCAGATAAAAGGACTAAGGAGTAGGGGACGCGAAAGAGATATGCCAAGATCGTAACAAGCGGAGATCCATAGTCTGTCTACTCCGATAGGACACAGGCGTGATGAATGTATTTAGTATACTTTTTGTGAATCCTCTGTTATCTGATGACCATAACACAAGTGCTTTAAGCGACTTACTCTCGGATTCAGGTCTCCGTGCGAGATGTTGTATGATTATTTTTTATTAAACTAAGTCGACAAACTAGCATACAGTCCACGTGCAGCCTATATACGCTCGTTATATCGCAAGGATATCACTAACACGTTGCCAACTTCAAGATCATCATTATCATACCATCCATTGAAAGTCAACTGCTGGACATAGGCCTCCCCAAAAAAGGGGGAATTTTGCCCATAATTGCCACACTGGCATTTTTGAGCTGCATTGTTGATATACCGCCATCTGTCGGTTCTGGTATCTTATTCGAATTTTACGACCTGGTATAGGGGGATGTACTATTCTACTCTCCTAGTACCTCACAGGTAACTTGAAGATATTATGTTACATTACCTAGTAATTGCACAGCCTGTCTCACCCTTCTAACCGGAACACAGCAACGCAACCACTGCTATATGGCGGTAGAAACAGGTGACAGTGAGGTACGAATGCAGACGACCTTTGTATGATGTGTACGTCATGTAATTCAGATGAGCAGAGCCAAAGGCATCACTTATAATTAACATGTCATTCAACAAATAGTTGCACAAAGAAACCATGCAATTAAATCGCATTAGTAAGGTCGTAATTATGTCGAACGGATTGATTACAAAAATTATAGAACCGACAGTATTTTTTGTCCGTAAACAGTCATTCTTGATGGAAAATTCATTATTTGTGTCTGTCTTAAATACTAACTGAATACTAAGACTTCGTCTGATGATAAGTATGTCTTATGGGTCCGATCCCCACCCAGGACAAACATTTATTTGATATGCATTCGTATCCTGTGTCTGGGTGTTAAATATATGTATGTGTAGTTAAGATTTATTTTAATACGCCTGTTGTCTGATGCCCCTAACACTAGTGCTAAGCGTGGGTCGCCAAAGATCGTGTATTCGTCAAATATGTATATGATTTGTTCTGTGTGATATTTGTATTTGTTCTGTGTATGTGTGTTAAATATATCTATTAAGGTATTTATTGGTGATTTCCTCTGTTGTCTGATGTCCATGATTTTTTGCAAACCACACAGTTCGCAGAAAGTTATAAAAACGTGTTCTGATTCAGAACTTCCTCACGGACAAACAGCTTGACACAAAATTTTATATATATACAGTGGACGCCCGGTAATCCGGCCCCTGTCAAATCCGACTACCCCTGTAATCCGACATGGTCTATAAGTATGATTTTTACTTCTTCTAAGAATTATATATATATAAGAATATACCTAATAACTTAAACATTATCGCATAAATTGACCTGATTCCTTAATAAGTCGCTCAAGGCACTTGTGACATCAGAATTCAGAGAAATCACAAATATAGGTACTACTTAATAGAATATTTGTGATTCCTCTACTAGATCTCTAGATCACAAATATATCTACTACTTATTATCATATACATATTTGTCGAACACACGACCTTTAAGGCACTAGACAGGATCACTACCATCTGCTACTACTCTCTCTGGATTGGCCGGGGCCAGAGAATAATGCATCAGCAATCATTTGTCAGCTGGCACTGGCCATTACAGTCCCTAATTGGCACAATTAATAACTGCCGATAATAGAAGTATGCGTGATAGTGGATCTCCGGCTAATGATCAGGTAATGATTTGACAACACGCAACCTGCTGACACTTTATAAAATTTCTAGGGTGGGACACAATAGAGGCCAAATGCGTCTACATCATATCTGCCATTTTAAATCCACTATCGGACATAGGCCTTCTCAAGAAAAGGGGTATTTTGCTCATAAAAAGAGCGCAGCAGCTTCGTAATGGGGATTCTACTGCCTATCCCCGTATACCAAAGCCGTAAGGTACCGGCGGGGTGAAGTACCTCCCCCTGTACCAATTGTCGTACGACTAAGATACCAGAACCGAGAGATGCCGGTATATCTATCCGATACAGCGCAACTTAAATGGGCAGTACACCCTGCTATTGCCACCACGCTTGCCCAGTGCGGCAGTTAAAGGCTAAATTCCTTCTTACGTGAGGAGATGTATGTTCAACAGTGAACGTTTTATGACTGCTATAATGAAGTAAAGAAACGAGCATACGGTCCGCGTGATAGTAAGCGTCATCGCAGCCTATTGACGCTTGCCATATCACAAGAATATCACTAGCGCGTTGCCAACCTTGTGCCTCAAAGTTTTACCACAGTACTTAGTAATTTTACAGCCTCTCTCACCCTTAAAACCGAAATACAGCAATGCAAACACTGCTGTTTGTTGGTAGAATAGGTGAGAGTGAGGTACCAATGCAAACGACATATCCTCCTCCTCTAGGGAGGGTGAATATTAGAAAAACCTCAAAATGACCTTAATAATGTTTAAAACCTGACCTTAATACATCTCGTGTACTAAAAATCTATTGGTGAAACAACAATTTAATGTAGGTACTTTTATTTCTAATCTTATTAGAAACAATATAAAAAAAATAAAAATAAATTCACACAACATCCTCTATATAGAGCTGACTCTGAGATAAGTCGCTTAAAGCACTTGTACTACGGACATCAGACAAATGAGGAATCACAAATATACAATATTCAACAATACATATATTTAACACCCAGACACAGAACAAATACAAATATCATGTATAACAAATTATATACATATTTGTCGAACACACGATCTCGGCAAATAAAAAAATTTAATACATATATTCAACACCCAGAGAGAATATACACTGATCATAATATATTTGTCCTGGATGGGGATCCACACCACGGCCCTTAGCGCACTAGATAGCATTGTAACTATCGGCGCTATCGGCTTCATTCAAATATAAAAAATAAATGAAATAAAAACTGTATTTTCTTAAACACCCGTACGAACCTGGGGGAGGACATGATAAATATGATTATTCTACAGTGGCCTTATTTCCCTGAGCGCTGGTTAGCTGACGGTGAGCTGCAGGGCTGTGAGGAAGGCCGATGGAGCAGCTCGCGCGCCTGCGACTGGACTGGGGCGCTCAACTACGTCAGAGGTTCGAAACATAATATTTAAGACTGGCTGGTATTGGACTGGCACAAGAGGTGGACCTCATACAAGAGTCTTCTGCATTGGTACCTTACTCTCGCCTATTTCTACCGCTAAAGAGCAGGGTCCGATTGCTGTGATTCCGGTTTGAAGGGCGAGTGAGGCTGTGAAATTACTAAGTAATGTGGTATATCTTCGAGGCACAAGGTAGGCAACGCGCTAATGATATCCTTGTGATATGATGAGCGTCTATAGGCTGCAGTGGCGCTTACTATCACGCGGACTGTGTGCTTGTACATCGACCTGGGCTAATAAAAAAAATAGAAAATCTAAGATAATATGCAATGATTGTTGCGTCCATTAACAGTTAGTTCCCTATTTGAGAGCTTTGCGATCGATTTCCTTAATTTTTTCTTCTTCTATTTTTTTATTATTGGTTATTATCTAGTTTATTTTGTAATAAAACTACACTTTAAACTGACGTTTTGTTGAGAAAGATATCGTGTCAGGAATTAAAAGTTACTTATTACATTTACAATGTATTTTTTTTAATTTTATACGTTCGCGTTTCAGAATTCATCTAAGAATTAGTTCATGATTTTATTTAATCAAAATGAAAATATACTATACTCAAGTGGGCTCATTTTGTAATGGGCTCACTTGAGTATAGACTTTAGCAACTTTAGTCAAAAAAATATAAAATAAAAACAATATTTTTACTCGTAATAGGAAGTAGGTACTAGATTCTCTTATATTTATGATACTGATGACCCTGCGAGATCATGTGTCTATCATAGATCATCATCATCGTCTAACGTATGTAAATTAAAATTATGAGTAAGAAACGCGTTAATATTAGAAAATATATATACACTCTATTTAATTAATTATATGTATGTGATTTTGATGTGAAAAGTTTTAACTTTATATGCATGCTAGCTATGTATATGTTATAGGCATGCTGTGTCTTTTGGATTCACTGCTTGTCAAGATACTATTGATTGTATGATCAATTTTGTGTCATTATTTGCGTCTAACTCGATAAATTTGCAAGAATTTAAATTGCGAATAATTATTTTCTAGAATAAAAGTAGTATTCAACGTTTGATGGCTTCACGATAATCTGTTCAACACCACAACGACTGCATCAAACTGATGATACCATTTATTACGGCGTTTTATACTATTTCGTGCTGAAAAAAACGTGATATTTGCCTCTTTCCAACCTTTCCTCCTTGAACATTCCACTCTTCCAAGCCCCCTCCACTCCTCCAAGCTCTTTCCACCCCCACCCCCTCTACTCATGCAAACCCAGCCTTCTACTCCTCCAATCTTTCTCCAGTCCCCAAAACCTCTCCACTCTTCCCCTGGACATCTCACATATTCAAGGACGCCCTCTTTTCCCCTATCATACAAAAACAAAATGTGTCAGATATATTCCATATATTTAGATGAGAGGCTGTTCCCATGTATTCTACTGTTTTTTTACATTGCACTTCGACAGGAGCAGCCTGGTGGCGGGTGAAGAAAGGTCACAGGATAGACCCTCCCGCGCTGCTGATCGGCGCGCGAGACAGCGCCGCGCAGTTAGTGTCGAGTGCGCAGTACTGCACCAGTTCCACCCTGAGGCTGGTGACCAAGCCGGCGCCCTCTGATATTGAGCTACCTGCAGCCATGTTGGACTTCCTCATTGGTAAGTGGCACATCGTCTACCGGATCTAGTACTGGTCTGGTTGATAGCTACGGTCCAGCGCGTAGTCCTGCTTCAATTCTACCTTGAGGCTGGTCACCAAGCCGACGCCCTCGGATATTGAGCTGCTGGCAGCCATGTTGGACTTCCTCATTGGTAAGAGCCACATCCTTGACTGGATCTAGTACTGGTCTGGTTGATCGCTGCGGTCCAGCGCGTAGTCCTGCACCAGTTCTACCCTGCAACTGTTCTTCGAGCTTCGTTTTGATAACAGAGATCCAAGTGGCCGTTTGTTCTGTGTCTGAGTGTTACATATATGTATTAATATTGTATATGTGTGATGATATCTGTCTGTTGTCTGATGTCCGCAACGCAAGTGCTTTAAGCGACTTGTGTTAAAACAAGCAACTTGTGTTACAGACGCCAGACAACAGAGGAATAACAAATATACTACTTAAATACAGAACAAACCCAAATACCATAATATAAATATTTGCTCTGGATGGGATTCGAACCCACGATAGGATCGCGCATGGCGCACAAGATAGGATCACTACCATTTGCGCCATCGGGCCCGTCAAAAGGTTTCATAAAAGTCAAAAAACCATTAATGATTGATTTAAATGTGAAATATTTTAGAAATATTTAAATTTTGAGAGTTGGGACTTGCCGCATTAAGATGGGGATGTCAACATCTCACTCGCACGAACTACGCTTTATAGCCGTAACGTCATATATTCATATGGGTAATTTAGCCCATAATTGCCGCACTGGGCAGGCGTGGTGGCAATGCTGCTGCCCAACCCCGCCGTATTTCATTCGGAAACTGTTTTTACTGCAAATAATAAAACTACTCTTTTAATGGCTTTAAAAAACGGCAACCGTTGTCGCAAGGTAAGAATTGAGAAACCTCCTTTTTTGAAGTAGGTTCATAAGTTAAATAGACCGCGTTTTGAAACCGTCAGAAGAGTAACTTTAATGTTTCTCTGTGTAACTTTTTTATCAATCAGCATGATCACGATGCAGGCCCCGTGATAAATAAAAGTGCCGGTGCAGTAGCGAGCGTGTCTGAAACGTGACACCAGATTTATCTGAGGTCACCTAACAATCGTCACTCCAATAAATTGAATATTATCGCGCTTTATATGGCGCGGTCAACATGCGACTTCTGCTAACCTATCGTTAAATACAGTCTATGGAACCTAGAACAGACTTATATTACAAAATTTCTAGAAAACAACTTTCGCCTTATGGTACCGGCTGAGTACAATAGCACCCTCTCATTTACCAGGTGTCGTAAGACTGAAATGCGTGATAGTCAGCTTCACCGCAGCCCATAGACGCTCGTAATATCACAAGGATATCACTATCGCGTTGCGAACCTTGTGACTTGGCATATTACCCAGAAATTTTAGTGCGACTCTTATCCTTTAAATGGGAACGCAGCAATGCGTACACTGTTATTTGGCGGTAGAAATAGGGGAGAGTGAGGTACCAACACAAAAGATCTTTTTATGAGGTCTACGGCATTTGGAAAATACGTCGAATATTTTCAAAATAAAAATTAGGTAGACCTCACACATGTGTCAAGTTTGAAGGGTGAGAGAGGCAGTGGAATTAGTAGGTAAATGTGACTTTGTAACTTCAGTTCACAGGGTTGGCGGCACGCTGGTGATATCCTTGTGATGACACGAGCGTCTACAGGCTGCGGTCACGTTTACCATCAAGCGGACCGTATGCTTGTTTGCTGACTTCATAATATAATAAAATATTGTAACTTATGTACATTTGTCGACACCGAAATATAAGTGTTTTCTGATAAATGTCGCACAAAGTAATTATCTACAGCCAACACGGTTATCGGTCAACAACAGCTATCTGATGCACTATATGTTTATATTTTTAAGCAATCTCTTTATCACTGCAGCGCGCTGTGAACACGTAGAGGTATTTTTTTTTAATTATGCAACGTTTTATCGGTTTTGCTCTTTTGAGAATTTATATGACCTTTGAATTTTATAGAATTTATATTCTGTACGCCGACACTGGGTTGTCGGTTCGATGCCCGCCCAGAACGAACATTTTTGTGAACATTTGTGTTAATTCTGTATCTCAATGTCAAATATGTGTCGAAGTATATTTGCAATTCCGCTAGTGTCTATCCGTAAAACGAGTGCTTTACGCGACTTATCTCGGAGTCAGTTCAATGTATGTATTGTAATGTTAATATTATTTATTCACTTATTTACATTTTATGGTATTTTGTTGGCGTTTGAAAATCGTAAAAAGAATATCATGTGTAGTGAGGGCGTATATGATAGAACGCAGTGAGGTACCGATAGAGCAGAATGGTACCTCATACTGTATGTACGTTACTCGATGGACTCAGGTCATGAGATATTATATGTGAATTATTATTATTATTAATTAATATCTATCTACATCCAACAAATAGAACGAAGTCGCACGTATCCTGTGGAAGCATCCCACAGACAATCGAGAATGCTTATTTATTGTTAAAAAAGTATTTGTTCATTCTGTATATATCGTTCTACATACTCATAAGTTCTACACCTCATAGAAAAGTCATCTGCATTGGCACCTCACTCTCACCTATTTCTATCGCCAAATAGCAATGTTCGCATTGCTGTGTTCCGGTTTGAAGGGTGAGTCAGTAGAATTACTGGGTAATGTGACAAGATATCTTTAAGTCACAAGGCTGGTAACGCGCTTGTGATATCCTTGTGATATTACGAACGTCTATAAGCTTGTTAGTCAACTTGTTTAAATAATAAAAAAAAAGCAATTACACCGATCTGGATTATTTTTTCATTTGTTTTGACAGATCTGTGTGTGTACCAAAATTAAAAGTTTTATTTATAAATAATTGCTATAAATTCTTTCCCACAGCTACCACCGCGGAGAAGCCGCCAGAAGATGTGGTACCTAGAGGTATAGTGGGGCGCATGCTGGGAGCTGTCGCGGGCCGCGGGCGGGAGCTCACTGCCAAACTGGTGCTGCCCGCACAGGCGTGACCCTGCGGCTAGGCGGGAACAGTGGGAGACGGTAGAATTGTGAACGGTGGGGCTATTCGAGATAGTGGAGCTAGTGATGCGGTGGGGCTACACGTGATGGGTGGGGTTATCTGAAATGGGGCTTTCAAGCTCCAAACAACCCAGTCTATAAACTCAGATTGCGTCTTGGATGTCAGAGAGGTGATTGTGAAAGTAGTTGAAAAAAATGTGATTATCACTCATTCCGTCTTCATGATAGAAAACCTATTTAAGCGTTATATCCATATTTCTGTGGTGTTATATAGGGTAAACCCGGATAGATGCCACACTTTTTAACAAACCCCTTTAAAAAATTTGTACCAATATATTTTTTATTTAAAGTGTATTCTTAAACATGGTTCATAAATCTTCTAACATACCCTGTCTATAAAAATTAGAAATTTTAAGAAAATCCGGTTTAATATGACCTCTAAAACAGAGGATAGTTGTCTACTCTGGCGGATACTAGCCTAACGTTAAAAATGGTTAGGGGACACTTGCCCAAAGTGAAGATAGAGGCCCGTCAGTTTTTTTTTATTAAAAATGAACTTATATTAATTTAAATAATCAGTTTTTATTATTAAATACAATCTTTTATTAAGTGTTATTTACAGTTAAATTATAATTATAAAAATATAATAATAATAGACTCCAAAATAGTAAATAAGTGTCCAAAATAAAAATGTAATATTATTATTTATTTTGAAAATAGAACAATAAACAAAATTAGAATTAACTTTAGCATTAGCCTCTATTAAGTAAGTATGCAGTCCTTGTAACTTACTGAGCTCCTTAATTTGTACTAAGTAATAAGAGAATTAAATTATTATCTAATCAACACTTAAAAATACTAAGGTTTTAAACTGTGAGTTACTAACATGTGATTTTTTAATTAAATATTAGTATTTATCTTAAATATGATAATCAACTTTGGCATTAGCATTGATTATCACCAGAAGTCAATTTGCCACATCTTATGCAATAGTTTTTGAGTGCTGAACAAGTTTCAAAACATTCTACACAACAATCATGAACTGAAACTTATTTCTTGGTATTTTCTATTTTTGAATTAACATTGTTTACTTTTAATATATTTTCAGTGTCTCTAATAGATAACTTCATTTGCCTTTGATTACTACGGGCTACTTTACTACCCTTTAGTTGCTTTTCCTTTAGATAATTTCGAACTTATAACATTTTCTTCATTTTCACTGTTAGAACTGTAGATACGAGTTTTTCTTTTCCTTCGAGTTCTTCCTTCAGTCAGTTTAATAAAATCTGTGCTATCTGATTCTAATGCTAGTAATATCTCTATATTGTTTTAATTTTTTATTTTTTTGTAGTAGCTGGTTTCTTTTTTTATACCGTCTTCTTAAGGTTCGAAAGGATATGCCATAAATCCTGGATATTTCGTTGATACTTTTCGTTTTTCTTATTTAGTTCTTCGAATGCAAGTGTTAAACTAATCTTCAGTCCAGTTGATGTGGCGCGGCACCATGCCTGGCTTTCTATATTTATTTTATCAAAGATAAACTAAAGAAAACCAAAAAAAGAAGCACCAAGAAAAAATAGTAAAAGCAAATGGAAAAAATAACTAAGAAAAAAATCTGTCTTTGCTAGTTAAATATGTATAGTTACGGATAGTTACCGCGGGGCAACAATCCGCAAATGACAGTAGGGCAACTATCCGATATATTTGAAACGGATACTTGCCCTTTTTATTTACGAAATAAATAAAACATATTTAACAATAAAACCTAATAAACAGTGCAATTTAAACTCTCATGCACTCAAAGAAATATATTTTGGACTGAAATCGCGATCAGTTATAAAAATATTTAACATAGATTTATTTACCAATATAATTCTGGCGCTTGTCAAAGTGTCGCCACGGAAGATGTTTCCTCACACGGACAAAACACTTGCGCCTACCTCAACGGCTTATGCGGCATTCAGGCCTACGCGGGGACGCTTTTAATTATGATAAAAAAAACACTGTCAATACGTCTAATATAGAGCATAGTGTCCGTCCGTGGCAACTATCCGGCTTTTACCCTACTATTAAGATTATTATGTTTAGAGCTTTGCTTGTAGACGAAGTGCGTTCATGTTAAAGTGCCATAAAAGTTAAATAAATCTATATTTTCTACACAATTACAATTATGCGATAGTCAACCAAATTTATCTACAAATAAAAAAAATCATAATTACTGCTTTTCTGAATTTATGTATAAAGATATTATTGTAAATGTTTATTTAAGGTGTATATTTATGAAGTGTCTTCTCATTCGACATAAACTGTCTAAATTGTAAGAAAAATTAATATATTTTTTCAATTCTCATTAAAGTATATTTTATAATTTAATCATTTGTTATAATGTAATCGTATCATGCATATTTATTTTTCATATAAACTTGTGTTTGTTAATATAATAAATGTCAATATTATTATATAAAAACAATACAAATTGATCAAAAATTTGCCAACGTATTTTGATCTTAATTACATAATTTCATAATCATAGAGTTCACTTTCAATTGGAAATATCAAAGACTGTGTCCTACGTTTAAAATGCAAAAATGGATATATTTTGTGTTATGTGATAAATTATCGTAATAATAAAATGTTGAGAATGAATATTACTTCGATGTTTTTTTCTGTCTAATAGTACCTACACTTCACTAGTCTAATAGTAGCCTTAGTCTAGATCTTAGCCCGATTGGAGCATAGACATTTCAACTATAACTTGACTAAAAATTGTATGCTGTATTTTTGCTACAAGTATATCGTAATAGTAGCATAGTCTTTCGCCTGCAGCCTCGCATTTAAAGGGGCCTCGCCAGTAGACCTTGATGGTTGAGTGATCTAAAATTGGATAGACATAGGACAGAAAGCTAATATCTTATAATTTATAAAAGAAATACCATAATCATAGGGTACCGGCAGAGTAAAATAGTACCTCCTTCTATACCAGTAACGGAACCGACAGATAATATATCCACCCAAAACAGTATATTTCAAATGCAACAGAGCGAGAAGCATTCAATTCACAGTTCTCCCCCCACATAGCGTATACAGGCTCTGCTAGTGCGGCTGGTCGCAATCCACCCTCTTGTAAGTCCTCCCAGACGATGGCCACACGAACCGAGACCCGTGCCTTAGAGGCGCCCTTAAGTGATCGCTTTTGGCCTCGTTCCGATCACGTGACGCTCGCAAGGCTGTCTGGCGAACGTGACGTCAGAGTCAACCAGCATTAGGTTCGTAAAAAAAATTCAAGAAGCTAAGCTATCTCGCTTGCACGACAATAATAGGAAAAGTACCCCCCTTCTTGGGGAGGCCTATGTCCAGCAGTGGACATTATTTGCCTGCAATGATGATGATGGAGTTGAAATAAAAATTCATATTAAGTGCAAACGCTTTTAATACGCAATATGCCCACAAAAAGCTAACCGTTTATAAATTTTCACTATCAGTATATTATATTCACAAAATTGTCAATAGATTTCGAAATCACCTACAACTTTCTACAGTAAACTGCGCGTACGCACAAATTATAAGGAAGATTTATTTATATCACATTAAATAGTTTGCTACTGAGAGTCTCTAGACGTATCATGGCAATACTGAACTGACAATAGGGTCGCCAAGCAAAAGAAAAATCTACTAATATTTCCAAAGATAATTGCAATAAATAAAAATAAAGAACTATAATTTTACGAAGTTATTACATCGACAATATCAGCATACTACAAATAACTCAACAAATTCATAAAGTAAAGTGACATTGGTGTTTTTCCGAACTGAAAGCCATTGAATATTATAAAAGAAACGAATCGAGCAGTCTACAGTTTTCTGTCGATTGATTTTTTTTATAATACTCCGTTTTTTAAATACATCAAATTGAAAAATGTTAATGAAAATAGAATATATATCTGTTCCAAAACTTGGTACTGTCACATTTTAACTTTAGGTACGATAGTAAACACCAACTTACACAAATCTGTCCAAACTTCGCAGTAGATAATACTCGTGATCTATAAAATCGAGACATCGACTTCAAAATTGTCCGATTTGGGAAGTTTGATCTACTGTTTGCCGTGAGCCGTGATGTACCAGCAAGGCCGTGAGGTACCGGCAAAGTAGAATAGTATCTCCCCCTATACCAGTGTCGTAAAAGGCAACTACGGTACGAACACCGACAGATGGCGGTATATCCAGAATTCCCCCTTTCTTGGGGAGGCTTATGTCCAACAGTGGACGTTATTTGGCTGGTATGATAATGATATGTTGCTTATCATATAGAGAGATCACCTACATTGAAATCTCAAAAATTCACAGTCAATTTTGAACTCAATGACTCGCTTTGGTCAATTGATGCCGATTCCGAAATTTGACAGGTTGGTGTCGATTGATTTATCGCTGCGTGTACACAAACATGAAGATTTTATATATATATATACCAAGGAATAAAATTTGATGAATGTATGTATTGTTCTGTCTGGGTGCGACATGTATGTATTTAAGAATTATATTTGTAGTTCCTCTTTGTCTGATATTCATAACATAAATTATTTTTGTTATATAAAATTTATACACCTATTAAGAAAAAACTATTTTATTTTTACCGAATTCAAAGAGACGTTCTCAATTCGTTTATATTTAGGAAAATTTACTCAGGTGTCAAAGAAATCGTCAAAAAACCACAAAAGTTCTGGACCACAATGCATTATTAGTGAGAATCAAGAAATGTATCTCATATTTACAAAAAATAAAAAGAAAACTTGAAAACAATACCATATAATCTAGATATTTGCACTCACTAAAAATTACCCCTATCATCAGTCCAGTGTGCCATTAATCTAAAAAACAAAAACATATTACAGTCGTAGCTTTGTAAAATCTATGGTATACCTTGTGTGTCAATCATTGTTTATGAACGATACTTAAATCTATATTAAAATTGTTTATTTTACTAAGTCAGCAAGCAAGCTACTATGAACCGCATAATGATGAGCTCTGTTGACTATTATTTTAACTCCTATTTAAAATTTAGGCAGTCATAACGGGTTTTAATCTAAGTGATGAAACCAGAGACAAATATATAGAGGACTGGACACTCTATAAATGATTTTAATTATGTTACACAATAATAAAGTTCACAAGGCAAGAGATAATCTTAAACAGACTTAAGTATTATTCATAAAAAGTTCTAAAACAATGCTTACAACACACAATGTATAGATAAACATTTTATAATATAGTTAGAATCAAGAGTTAATCTTAACATTCCAACAATCAATAGAGATCTCTTCGCACACAACAAATTTCTGATTAACACCAGAATGGAAAGTATTGTACAGTCAACCAACGATTTTACGATAATAACAAGTCTCACGCATTTTTATTTACTCTTCCTTATCATTCCAAAGAAAGAAACAAGCAGCAACAGTCTGTTCTATCTTCAACTGACATTTAAATGACTCATCTGTCTTAGCTTTCTCAATTTGGTCGAGTATTAAATAAGTTTTATGGTCAAACATTGCTAACAGTTTGTGTAATAATTTTCCTTATGCCGAAAAAGAACATCTTAAATGATATGCAAAATTCTTCACAAATAATGACAATGGAAATGTTTTGCTCCTATGCAAAAATAATAAAACAACTAATAATAAAAGTTACAAAATTTCAAACAAGAAAGAAAATTGGATTCTATATTCAACTTTGTGCTGTATTATTCTTGCAAAAGACTGATTAACAAAATCACAAATCTGCCAAAAATTTAACTGTAGGTATAGATCATTATTAAAAAAAAATGTTTTGTATAGGTTCGTACGTGTACGTCCTTAACATTAACACTGTTTAACAAGTTGAGGCTTTGTCAGTAAACTCTTTACACGCTGGTTGACTGTTAATAAGTCAATATATTAAGATATAAAATACCAATTAGGCCAAAACACGACATCGAATAGGCACTATGTTCAAATGCTGTCACTATTCCTAACAATTTGTAAAGTGATGGCAAAATCATTGAAGACTAGATGTAAGGCGGGTATATACTTCAGTCAATTTTAGATTAGGACAGTTTTTAATGACACATTCCAAAATAACTAATGAAGGGTCACGAAAGCAATTGCCTCACAGCACTATCGTTAATATTCCAGATGGTAGAGGTATTTGAGGCTCCATAAAAACTGATTCTATACATATCTGGCTGGAAAAGAGAACCTTTCTATTTTTATAACATTTTATAATAAGAAGCACAAACTGATAGGCACTTACTTAGAAATATAAAACTTAAATGGTATTCCCATAGATTCAAAATATAAAGTACCAAAAATATTTTTCATTTATATCATCCTGGCGTTTTGTTTTACATCTACAGAACAGGTGGATATTTTCAAAGGATAAACCTTAGCAATTGAATGGTATAATTCATTTTATAATATACTCGGTAATGAAATAGCTAAAAAACTAAAACTTAACAAATGAACCCAGATTTTCTTATCAGAAGTTTTCATTAGGTTCTCACTGTATTAGCAAATTTAAAGATGAAAAGATTATAAATTAAAGATTGATTAGGCAATTCAAATATCTTCAGATCAATTAAATTAGATAACATTGAACTAGTTTGAATAGTGTCTCAAATATTTCATATATAATATATATAACACATAGTGCTGTAGTTATAGGGTTCAAAGTTCCGATTCGCACACATACCAACTACATTTTTTATACTATATTGTGGTACTTTCACTGTTTCAAATTTCCATAGCACGATATTGATTTTAACTTTGGCACTTGAACAAAGTAGGTGACATTGACTGACATGATCATTTTATTGGTTGACAAGTTGCCAAAGAATGATTTGGCTTGTGAAAACAAATTGAACAAACTAAATCAAAATCTAATGCAAACATTAGATACCATTTGAAAATATATGGCAGTGTAGTACGAACATAAACAATTAAGTACACTCAGCAAGTTAACATTGAAATGTGTCATCAAAATGGATAATTCATGATAATCCAATATACCCACATGCAAGTCTGGAACACAATAACAGTCCTATACATTTGGCACAACAATAATATTAGTTTCTCATTCCGCTCCACAAGACACAAGCTTCTATCAGACCCAAGGTAAACTTAATAATAAATAACATTACAATACACTATAATACAACTTAGTATCTAAAATTATACATAATAAGTATGTTCATGGCACAATTTTTATGTGATATTCGTTCACGAATCAAAGTGACAGTATTGTGACCAACCGAAACATTTTTTTAAAAATAATTCACTACATAAAATCATTTGGTCTCGTAAAGACACACAACCGATTCGTCCGGTACACAACGCGAATGAAAATAAATGCACGAAAGCGCCAACAGTTCCGAAGAAATCGACATTACTATCAAATCTACACAAATACAGACAAGTGCACACACGCACCGAGCAAAGCTACCGGCTACACTGTGGTCTCTCCCTTCGCGTCCACGTCTGACGCCGCCTCACTCACACAACTGTCGCTGTCCGGCCGCAGCGTGACGTCACTGTTCACTGTCACATCCAACGCCCCGTCTTGCCGCGGCGCCCTCTCTTTGTCCCTACTCGTGATCTGCGTGTACAATTCGTCTAACTCACTCACGAACGACACCGGACTACTGTCTCTGTTCACTTCGGGACAACTCAACGCCGGCGTCGGCACGTACTTCCCTAACTTCGGATTGCTCTTTATGGTCTTCCGCCAGCCAGGGTCGTAGTTCACGTACTGGCTCTCTATATTGGATACGTCCTCGTTGCTAAAACTGATCTCGTTGGGGCACATCGAGGACGGCGACGGAGCGTACAGGCCGTGGCTGCGTATGCTCACTTCAGACATCTGGTAGTTCGGACAGTAAATGTCGCTTTCATTCTCGAACCCTTGCTCGCTTGCATTTGTGCTGCAAGTCTCGAAGTCGTACGTCGTTTTCGCCATAAAGAACGAGTCTTTATCTCCGTCCAACTTGTCTTTCGACCCTGTCATGTCGTCAGGGTTTTGCAGTAAATTGTCCATCTCGCCCAAACCGATCTCGCCCAGGTTCTGGGGGGTGTTGGATCGGTTGATCTCGTCGCTGTTCATCGTGCATTCCTCTGATATGTCTTGCAACGACTTATCTATGCCCTCTTTATTGTCCTGGCTCTTGGCCGGCTGCAAGTAGTCGATGTACTGCCCGAAGCTTTCGGTGTCTGTGATCTCGTTGGTGGAGCATAAGGCACTATGGGTTTCCTGGAAGGAGGTCATCTCCGAGTGTGTGTTTAAAGTTTGGTCCGAGCAAGTGTGCGGCATCTCTGAGGCCGAGCTGTATTCCAAGCTGCACTGTTGGGAGATGGTCCGCATTTCGGGCTGCTCGCTGGCGTGGCTCTGGAGACACTCCTCGGAGACGCTGCTCCTTTGCCCGTTGAAGGTTTTCTGCACGTTCGCTTTGACGACTTGATGCTGAGGCACTTGTGTTTCGGGAACGTTCGTGTAGATGTTCATGATCTGCGCCCGGCCGCTCTTCGGGTCCTCATTTTTATTCCACGACTTTCTGTCCATGGAGTAGTTCTTGTAATCTTTAGACTCTTCTTCCAACAAGTTCGGGTTTAAAGCGTGCCTCGTCTCTTTGATTCCGTTATTGCACTTTTCCACGTGCAAATTTGTGTTGTTCACTTTTGTGCCGGCGTTTATGATATTCGCGACGCCACTGTAGGCCTCTTTAGTCGGCAATGGCAGTGATATGTGAGAGTCGTTGTCGCAATCTCTCCTCGTGGGCAGCTCTAAGCAGTTCCTCTTCATGTTCTGCCGTTGCTTTTTGAAGAACTTCTTAGCGACGTTCATCTGATTGGGGTTGTAGAATATTTCCGGGCCCATGTTGGCGCTGTCCGGGTACGTCATCATCGAGTTGTTCGATCTATATTGCTGCCTGTGTAACACCACTAAGTTTATGTTCGGTGCTTTCCTGTTAGTGTTTTTGAGCATATCTTTTTGCAACGTCTGCCCGTTCAATTCAGCGCCTCCTTTGTAAGTTCCACTGTTGTTGGTCTTGGAGTTAGTACGGTTAGAACTTCTGCTGCCCGAGCGAGACCTGTTGTCATTGGGTATCGGGTGCACGACTGGTGCCGTGTTGGTGGGACCGGGGGGCAAATTCTGCTGGTTCGCATCAAAGACGCTCCTGTTTCTGCAGCATTGCTTGCTCTTTTGTAAGTAACAATGCATCATGGACCACTGCGCTCTCACGTCACTTCTAGCGATACCGTAGAAAAACAGGATGAAGGTGCCCAAAACTGTCGCGCACACAGCGTATATGATGCTGCAGATATCTTCTTGGTACGGTAAATATGCCGGTAGAGGGCGGTACACGGCGATTGCGCCGCAAGACCAGACGGACATATAGAGGCAAAGGACGATTACTTGAGCCCTCAACTGAATTATCGGCGTGTGCTCAACATCGTCTACTTCAGAGTCAACCGCGGACTTTATGCTTCGCCTCTCCGCCTCTCCGGTAGCCTGGTTGGGTTCCCACATCTCCAGATCGACGTTCTCCGTCGCCTGCGTGCCCTCAGACAACTGCACGTTCATATTCCTGATCGTACATCGAATCAAGAGGAACAGAACTAGCAGGAACACCAGCAAGATGCCCCCGGGAACGAACAATGCGGATAAAGCAGGAGCCGTACTCAAAAAACACTGGGAATAACCCGCGTAATCCTTCAAATTCACCGCGCCAGATATCCCGCAGACAATCAGCGCGATCCCCCACCCGACCAGGTACAAGCCCAATATCGGCTTCTGCACCGGAACATCTGGTGGTATGTCGTCTTCGGGGGTCCTGACAGGATTGTGCGTCTTGGTCACCCACTTGTACATGTTGCTGGCCGACACGCACATCCAGAGGAGGCAGGAGAGGGACAGGTAGTGAATCAGTAGACCCAATATCTGACAGAGCTTGACGTCTTCCGTCTGGTAGATACCCAGTGTGTACATGAAGCAGAGAAGTCCTACAGCGATCCACGTGTTAATTAAGGCGTGTTTGGTTTTCTTCGCCATCTGAATGGCGGGGTAGCACATGATATAAGTCAAGATGGCACAGCTGACACACCCGATGAGTATCAGACTGCCCACGTACACCGCTGGGTGGGATACTTTGAACCTGGCACCATCCGTTCTTGCCCCGTATATGCCTGTCTCCACGTTCTGCAGGAGCCCTACGTAAGCGAGCTTGGTACAGCTGATTATGATCATCTCGGAGACCACGTGGGACACTTTGCAATCTGAAGTAAATAGCAGATAATATTTGGGTCAATATAGAAAACAAAAGAATGAACAGATTAAAATATTTGTATTTTGGATAATACTTTAAAACATGCATTTGAACTTGGCCCGTTTTTCAAACCCCCAGATACAGAACAAACACAAATATCATAAATATCAACATGTCATATTTGTCCTAAGTGAGGATCGAACCCACGACGTTTGGCGTACAAGATAGGATCACTACCATTTGCGCCATCGGGCCCGTCTCGCCCATTGAGTTGACTCTAGATGAATTTTCTAACTGTTCTTACCAGTCAACTTGTTCGTACCAACTTGTTATTTAGTTGAATATATCATAAACATATTTGCAGATGTTTAATAGATTAAAGGAAATGGAAAAAGTATATACGATACCTACATAAATAAAACTATTTAATAATTTGTCCGTCGGTCTGACCGTTGGTTAAAATTGAATAGTAATTGACGCTATAAATAGTAATTTGGGCTGATTTTTGATAATATCTTCAAATCAAAAGAGCAAGAACGCGTCGGTGACACTTTTGAGATGTCACGAACCAGTACAAACTACGGCGCTTGCCACATCACACGATTCAATAGCTTGTTTTCCAACCGAATAATTCAAACTGGGCCGGGGGGTACCGGCGGAGTAGAATAGTACCTCCCTCTGTACCAGATGTCGTAAAAGGCGACTTAGATATTGGAACCGACAGATGGCGGTATATCCACTCTAAACAATGCAGCCTTTGTAGAAAGGATGGATACAAGTAGAATGATTGCACAAATATAAATAATGGAAATGAATGGAAGAGTTGGTATAGGACAACCTAGGCGGACAAATCTTAACCAGGTAGAAGAGGTATCAAAGAAGGGCCAGGTCAGAAATTTCAAGAGAAAATGAGCGTGTAAGAAAGGACTAATGCCAGTAAAGGAACCCAGAGAGGTAGGCCAAGATCGTAGTCAGGGTAGATCCATAGTTTCCGCCTACCTAGTGTGTGCCGACGGGACACAGGCGTGATGTATGTACGATGATGAGGATGAATACGAAATGGAGGGCCGTACCCGTGGTGTTGTCCCGCCAGCGGCGCGTGTCGGGGTCCCACACGGCGGCGCGGCCGCCGGCGCCGCCCGGCGCGCGCGCGCGCAGCGTGGCGATGACGGGCTCCAGCAGCGGCCCGCGGAGCGACACGTTTGCTGCACACACCACACTATAGCTCCACCTCTTCTCTCACTAACGCTGCTAGCGACTAAACGTAGCCTATAGCATCTCGTATTCTCTAACTGGTAGCGACTTGACGTAAACCTCACAGAGTTTAGTTTCTACTGCCAAAGAGCAGTGTTCGCATTGTGGCGTCCCGGTTTGAAGGGTGAAAAAAGCAGTGAAATCACTGGATAATGTGACATGATGTCTTCGATTCACAAGGTTGGCTACACGCTTGTCTTTGTGCGGTAACGTTTACTACAACGCAGAATGTGTGCTTGTTTATCGATTTAGTCGTATTAAAAAAAAACAGGGATCAATGACAAAAGTCTAAGTCTAAGACTAAAAGCAACTAATGATGGCGGTGGTAGTAAAAAAATAAACAACTCTATATGTCAATTTTATACGTCGTATAAGTATATTTCCACGACGCTCCAATTATATACAGAACCCTAAATAAAACATAATTCTATCTCACTGCAAAACATCTTTTATTTACGCAAACTTGGCTTAATACGATTTTAAAACGACTTTGAACTTTTGACTGATTTTCGATCCATCGGTAGCGTTCGATGTATTGATCATGCGCTTTCAATTAATTCTAAATTAAACTCTAATGCTGGACACCATAGTTTGTTATAAAGAAAGATCGAATCAATGTCAGAACTCTGATCCAGAATTGCCGTTTATGGAACAGAAATCACTAAAACCTAATTATTATCTTTGAGGGTGGCCCTGGGATCAATTCGGATTAAGACCGTTTCTTTTTAAAAGTGAATAGTCAAAAATATCTTAATTCAAATAAACCTATCATAGACACTTTTAAATAGGAAAAAAATCGGTAAATATACATTTTCAGATTGCAATATTATTTAAATTACCGTACACCCAAATAATCTTGTGGTGTTATGAAAGCCATTTAAACAAATAGGTAATTGTGCCCCAAACTAGGCTGCCGGCACCAGGCGTGTCTTAAAACTAAGTTTACAAAAGGTTAATTATTTAGGAACGTACAGAGGAAATTATTTTAAGGTATTATTACATGGTACCGGCACCGTCAGAGTAGAATAGTACCTTCCCCAGGTTTCGTAAGACGTGACTGAGGTACCGGAACCGACAGATGGCAGTATATGCATCTGAAGCAGTGTACCTCAAATGCAACAGGGAAGGAATGGGCAGCAGCGTTCTCGCCGCGACGCTGCGCTCTGCGATAGCCACTACGCTTGCTCGGCGCGGTATTTGTGGCCAAATTCCCCCTTTCTTGGAGAAGCCTGTGCCTAGCGTTTTATGGCTGGCATGATGATGAATGATATATATTTGATATATTTCTTAGCGGAACTTAATATTTCTTTCCAATTTGCATACTGCTTATTATAATTTGCGAACTAAATTTTTCGACCAGTTTTAGAAATTCAGCTCCTATCACAATAGTGAAACACTCACTCAATTGAAATCCGACAACAGGCGATGTGATCTCCATATTCATGTCTTCCCTCTTAGTACTCCTCCCGTAATAATCCTTCGATCGATGACTCCTGTAGGAGTCCTCCCGGTCGTTCTGCTCTGGAAGCAACGGGAACAGTGCGGCGTTCTCATACATGGAGACGATTAAGTCTTGCGGTCTGGACTGCAAATGCATCCCGCTATCTGTGGTACTGAAGAGGAGCGACTGGGGAATCTGAAAAAAAATATTTCTTCAAATGTCGTTTTCCGCCGTCCGTATCTATCTATTTAAGATCAGATTTTTAAGCTTACGCAACGGGTTTTGATGCAGTATTTTTTAAAGGACTGATAATTTAATTTTTCCCCCTTTCGCAGTAGACATTTAACGACTGCTATGATAATGATGACGATAAAGCTAAGGTGATGTTGGGAACAGACCTGCACGCTGGCTTGGATGAAGGCGTCGGACACAGTGAGCAGGGGCGCCACCGTCCTGTTGGTGGTGGTGCAATGCAATGAGGGCGGCAGACCTCGAGCTGCGCTGTACCATACGCAGGTCACCCCGTTAAAGCCTTCGCGGACCGGAAACCTTTCGATGGCCATATTGGACTGTGGAAAAATAAATTTTTATATCATTGACGAAAATTGTACTGCTATCAGATTCGCCCGATGGCATAATTTCGATGCCTCTCTCCATCACCCTCTCACTGGCAGTCGATAATTAAATACACTTCATATTTCTTTGGTAAAGCAGCACAATGTTCGCCAGCGAACGCGTGCAGTCTCTGCCCCCACCGTTGTCCTCTACTTTTCAAACACTTACCCTCATCGATTGCCACTCGAGTCTAGGACAAGCTTTAGAGGCGCCCTCGGGTAAATGCCATCGATCTCCCTGATGCGAACCCTGCGGGGCGACCGCGAGTACAATCGGGCAAAGGTCCCTCATTAATAAGCGGAGTTACCTCCCCACTGGTGGCGCAGAAATTTGTTTAGCATTGGGTTCTCCGAAATAAAGAAAGTTCTACTAGAAGTAGATAGAGGCGTTAAACATTTTTTTTTCGGAAAAGTGGGAGCTGATGGAGTCCGCACAAGATGTTGATGATGATCGAAGAGCTGGAAGGGTATAGCGTACCTTCTGCCCCTGCACGTTGCTGATGTAGTCGGAGATGTGACCGGCGGCCTGCGCCAGCTGCGTGCAGGCCGCGTGCGCTAGCTCGGCGCGCGCCAGCACCGGCGCCGACACGTTCATGGCCGAGCTGATCACGTCCAGCAGGCTCGAGCCTGGGGCACACGGAACCTTGGTATATAAACCTGCTTGAACTCCTTTAATTACTTATCGAGAACTAGCAGCTATCGAGGTTTCACCTACGTTAAGTTGCAGAATTCAAAAACAACAAACTTCTATACTATCTTTGCACCCTGTTTTACCTCTTGTTTTGTAAAAATCCTTTCTTAGAGTTCTCCTACGTTATAAAAGAAAACCCTGTGTAAAATTTCAAGTTTCTAGCCCTTATAGTTTAGGCCAGACGTTGATATTTCAGTCAGCTTCTCTTTTTTATATATAGATACGTGGATAGTTTAGAATGATACACACGCCACTAATCTTCTCGGTAGAATCTACGCTAATATTATAAGAATTTTATTTGAACGCGCTAATCTTGAAATAATGGTTCGAATTGAAATAATATTTCTATATTAGAGTCTATTAATCAACGAAACATAATTATTTAAGAATTCATTATGTTTTCAGGAACAATATCCAAGTGGTTAAACAATTTAGTTAATCACTATTCAAAATTGAGGTTTCACTTAGAAATATAGAAAATACCAAAAACATTTAATAATAAAGGATATATCCTTGATAACATGTCATTAAAAGAAACGGTCCTAATAACGTTCCCTAGGGCGCCCTCGTAGTGTATAGATCTTATCGGTTTCCGTTTCATAGATGGTGGTTCTGAAGCAGACTTCTACCATAGATTCGGTCTTTTTTATTACAAACTAACAGAACCCCGCAGTTTTTCCCGCGTAGTTCTCGTCCCTGTGAGAATAATACATGATAAAGAAGTAGCCGAAATCAGCTTTTGTATAGACTTCGACAAACGGTCACACAAACATAAATTATAAAAATATTGTATTATACAAATAAGTAACTATATAATTTTTAGCCTATTTTAAAAAGCTCTTATTTATTTATGAACTGACACTCGAATTTTATTTTTATATATAATTACACTACATCACATATACCTGACTCCGAGATAAGTCGCTTAAAACACTTGTATTACAAAAACATCAGATAACAGAGTTATCACAAAAATAATACTTAAATACATATATACAATACCCAGACACAGAAAAAATATAAATATCATCATATAAATAGTTGTCCTGGGTAGGGATCGAGCCCACGAACTTTAGCGCACATGATAGGATCACTTCCATCTTCGCCATCGGGCCTGCCAATATATAGGTATATAGATAATAGACTCATAACATTATAAATTCCTATAGGACCCATCTAAAGCTAATGAAATTAAAACAATATACATACCTAGGTCCTTCTCCTCGTGAATGTACTGCATATAATTCCTGACAGCTTGAGCAATGAACATCACATCATCCGGATCAGTAATCTCAGCCAACGGGTAAGTTTTCTCTTGAATCAACGTACCCAGCCTCTCTGTTGCATTCAGCGCTGAATACTGCACCAAACTGACATTCAACAATGCGAATTGCTGCAATAGTTTTGTCACATTGCTGATATACGAACACTCCGTTGTATTCGCCTCACCCCACGTCGCGTTCGCATAGCAATGTCTATACGCCATGCCATCCCCACTCCTGCAGGGTACCGCAGCCGTATGATTCAATAGCAACTGAGGCCAGGAATACAACCCTTTGTTGTTCACCGTATGATTCGTCATACAATACTGGGTGTGATTTGATAGCACTAATATTTGAATTGTCTGATTGCGTCGGATGTGATTCGCATCGCTGTACATACATGTCCAGTTTCCCATATGATGGCCGGTGATGTTTGGGAAGAACACGGAGGTCTCAGCCAGACCTTCCTCGTGCATATCTGTACTTGTCACGTTCACGTCGCAAATCTCCAGCATTGGATGTAACCACTTCAATTCGTACTTGGCAATGACAGATGCAAACGGTGCATTGCATGTTAGCGTCAACGTGTCACCTTCGAAGACGACCTGGTCATAACTGGGTTTCACTATAAGCGTGTTTGAAGATAATACACTGCCGCAAACGGAGAGGTCGAGAAATATCTTTAGTTTGCGAATTATCTTGTTGGTTAGGTTGTGAGGGGAAGCGCATTTTGGATTGTTGACAAGTTTCACAGATGTATTTCTGGACCAGTCGCCGAGCCATAAGAGATCGCAATCGCATATTAAGGGATTGTCGGTGATGTCCCTGTAAATTGAAATGAGAACGGGTAGGTCAATACTGAGAAGAGACTAATTTTAAAATCATACAATAATATTTGTGTGACCAGAATGGGACAACATAAATGAAATATTTCCTAAAATTTACGCGTTCACTACTCATAATAAGACTACTTTATTAACGGCTTTAAAACGCGGTTTATATAACTTTTTTCATTCTTTTTTATTTACTCGACGTTTCGATTACCTCGCAGCAATCGGTCTTAAGAATGATTGTTCTTGATGGTGTAAACTCTTTATTAAGCTGTTAAAAAATATATCAAGACAAATAAAAGAAAATACTCCTTTAAAATATGTCATGTTACTGAATCATTTTTATAAATGACTCCATCCTACTAATATTAAATACACAAAAGTTTGTAGAGATTTTTATTACTCTTTCACACACAAATAGTTGAGCATATCTATATGAGATTTGGCAAAGAGATTATTAATAGACTGGATTAATACATAGGCTACTTTTTATCCCTTAAAGATGTTTCCATAGCATAGGCTTGGCTTATTAGTAAGTCAGTGTTGAATTGGCATTAGAGTTTTAACCAATTAATTTTGTGTAATAATCTATTTTTATATGCTTGCTTTAAAGATAATTAAAACAAAATCTCCAGTAAATTGCGGGTGGCGGAAATATCTGATCGCTGCCCTTTTTATATTTATCATAGATGTTAAAAAAGCAATGTCAAATAACATTACATTTACAATAAGTAAAAACAATTTTGATAACTAGTTCGGAATGAATCATACTCAGGATACGCGGAAATTATGAGTAATAAATATTTCCTTTTCTTGGAGAATACCATTTGCTGTGAGGTATCGGCAGAGTAGAATAGCACCTCCCAGTGCACCAGGTGTCGTAAGAGGCGACTAAGGTACCAGAGCTGACAGATGGCGGTTTTATCCATCCGTAACAGTGCAGCTCAGGACAGGTCGGGGATGGGCAGCAATATGCCCGTCGCGAAATCTGCGCTCTGCGACTGCCAACTTGCTTGCCCAGCGCGGCAATTATGAGCAAAAACCTCTTATATTAGAGAGGCCTATGTCAAGCAGTGGACTTGCAATGGCTGGTTTGATGATGATGATGAAAGAATACCATACCTTAGAATGGACAGTGCAATGTTGTTATGATGATATTGTTATGATTACAGACTGTATATATATTAAATTATTATTGCTCTATCTAAAAAAAATAATTATTTAATTGATAATTACCTAAAACAGAGATTTCAAATATGGTAACAGGTGAAGGAGATGAGAAAGGCCATATCGAATAAATTTATGAAGTCTATAAAACTGTTTTGCAGAGTACATACTCTGTTCCATAAAATTAAAAAAAGCACTATATCTTTACAATTCATCGCTGTTGTCAAGCTGCCAAATTTTATCGAATTATGTTAAGGCAAAACAGTCTAACAGAGTAAGCTTGATTATTTGAGGAGCCAATGGCTCATATATAATTTTGTTAACATTTAATTTGGATGCTGTGTCAATTGTTCAACCCTTATAGGTCAGAGAGTACTGTAATTACTAATATTGGTACCATAGACCCTGTAAAAAAAAGCCCTTCCACTGTTGAAACCAAAAGCAAGTCCATCCAAACAGGAACCATACAATTTACTGGGATAAAAGTTTCCTATATACGAATTTTTTGCCAAATTTCATCTAGATCTATTCAGCTATTCTGGCATGACTGAGTAACAAGCATCAAACATCAAACTTTTACATTTACTTAACCATAGATAAAGTATAATAATCAGAGCAAGATAAGACACTTTGTTTGACACAATGCGAGAAATAAAGCAACAAAATAACGATATTCGCGACTCCATGAACTTTCTATCGCAAAAATATGAGGACATCATGAAAAAAGTAACTAGTCTTGAAGCTGAAAAGAAATTAGATCGACAATATATCACGCAACTAGAAGCAAAGATTGAACAGCTTGATAGAAACATGTGAAATTCAAGCATTGAAATTAGAAATGTGCCGCGAAAACACATGGAATCGAAACCAGACCTTACAATGCTCATGGAAAATCCAAGCAACACTCTAAATGTACCTGTGTTACCAAGAGATATAAAAGACATATATCGCGTATCCGCTGGGAAAAACCCAGAAAGCATTAAGCCTATCATCGTAGAATTTACAAGCACGCTTCTTAAGGAAGAGATTTTGGGGTCGTTAAAGAGATATAATAGGGAGCATAAAGAAGATAAACTTAGTACAACAAAATTAAAGATTGACTCTTCAAATAAGCCAGTGTATATTTCAGAGAGCCTAACTAACCAAAATAAACGACTATATTACTTGGCAAGAGAATATGCTAAGACTAACAACTATAAATTTTCTGGACATCCAGAGGGACAGTCTGCCTGAGGAGGAACGAGGGCTCGCCGCTGAAACGTATACACAACGAGGGTGATCTGAATATTACGTATTTGGCATGACTGTTTAGCCACAAACTAATATTTTTGCATTATAAATTTAATCTGAAACTAAAAATTACATATGTTATACTTTTTTTATTACTACCGTCAAAAATGTATTATTGATGTTAAGAGTCAAATAACGCTCCGGTTACTTATCTCTTTGTTGTTATTGTCATTATGTAACCTAAGTAGTGACTCGGCGTGTATTGCATGCAGTGTCCTTATCCACTATTTAAAATATACTAAATAGATATTCTAATATAATCTTAATTAGAGATATAAACATTAACATTAACCCTAATTCTGTCAATAAACAAGCATTAGAATATCTGAACCTATTAGCAACATTCGGGATTACTCCCACATATCACTTGCCAACGCGTATTGATACACACCATAGTTAAAACATCCCCTTTAACACATATATGATACAAAGTAGTATCACAGATCATTACCCAGTTTTACTTACCATAAATAAGAAACCTAAACAGATAAACCAAACCCATTACAGTCCCAAACATCAATTAAAGCTCTCCAAAATTACCAACCAATATCTTTATTAAATTCTTTATCAAAAATTGTAGAAAAACTGATTAATAAAAGGCTTATTAAATATCTTGAGGACAAATTTCTTCTCTCACCAAATCAGTTTGGTTTTCGTGGAAGAAGATCGACTAGTGATGCGGTATCGGAGCTCACTAATTTATTGATCAGTGAACCGAATTACGGAAAAAAATGTATTGGGATATTCCTTGATCTTGCAAAAGCTTTCGATACCGTATCCATTCCTCTTCTGCTTTGGAGACTTGAGTCTATCGGCGTAAAGGGGGAACAACTCAATCTTTACAAAAGTTATCTGAGCCATAGACAACAAACAGTTAAAATAAGTAGCTTTATTAGTGAACCCTCAGAAGTAAAATATAAAGTGCCTCAAGGGAGTGTGTTGGGACCTACGTTATTTATCATCTACATTAACGACATAATTCATACTACCCTGAAAAATGGTAGAATAATTGCATTTGCAGATGATACTGCTCTAATATTTAGTGATAGTGACTGGAAAGATGTCATTGCAAATGCCCAAATTGGCTTTACTGACATACATACATAGACACATTCTTTCATTAACACCCAGAGACAGAACAAATACAAATATTCATCATATAAATATTTGCTCTGGGCTGATGGGATCACTACCATCTGGGTTATTTTGCTTGTCAAAACTGTAATATGCATGATTATTTAATTTTTTATATTGGTACATATAGGAGTAACTATTACAACAAAAACTAAAATAAATACTTACAGTTGTTTTAATCCGACAAGATAGTCAAAAGTGCCCCCAGCCAGTTTGGAAATATGATTCTGTGCCAAAACCAGCCGCTCTAGGTTGATAAGACCTTTGAACATCTCTTTGTAGATATTACTTATTTGATTGTAGGACAAATCAAGCTTTTGTAGAGATGTCATATTGTAGAATGCATCAGACTCCACCAGTGTTATGTAGTTTCTACTGAGATCCCTTCAAAAACACATAATTTTGTAATTGCCTAAAATTTCTAAATAATTTAAATGCCATTTAAATGGTTTCTGAGTCAACAATTTTTAATCAGGTAACATTAAAATCAGGCTGAACTGGCTACAACAGGTCATTGATGTGTGCATTAGCTACTGAAATAAATATAGGTAACAATGTTTATATACAAAACTACTGAAGAACTTACAGCTTTTGTAGGTTAGGCAAGTGTAACTCTCTTGATAATGTAGAAATAGCATTTCCAGATAAGTTCCTAAAAATAACATAATGTTGAGGTCAGTTCACAGTAATGTAAACAAGTATTAACAAAAATTTGTATGATTGTAGTACTTACAGGCTCACAACACTACTCCAAACTTTACTTAAATCTATTTCCTTTAACTCCGTTAACTGAGCAGCGCTTCCTCCACATTTCAACCTCAGCAGCTCCCCAGGCTGGGGCTCCGCTGAAGCTCCTTCTCCAGCTTTGTTACTCTTGCAGGTACAAAGGGAAGGACAGTAACTTAACACCGCTTCGAAGTACAAGATCTCGACAACAACAATAATTAGCCACTTCATTATGCTCATTTCCAATAAAACTGCTATTAAAACTGTGGCACACAGCCAAATACGAAAAATAATCACATTTTCTGAAATTCTTTAGCTAACGTCAATGGCAGGCTTTACATGTTCAATGAAATAAATAAAATATTAATTCTATAATTCGGTATGAACCGCGTAGAACATATTTCACTGGGAACAGAATTTGTTTCATGTAATTAAAAAAATAAACAACGGAACAATACACAAGTACAATCCGACATTTGTAAAATATTTTGACTGATTGATTGAACGGTTAACAGAATGAATGAGTGACTGAATAGGGAAGCTTTTGGCAACCACAGACTAAATCATGAAAACGTCTTGACTCCGAGCAGCACTTTCATTGCTACCAACCAATAAAAAAAGTTGGTTAAAAAAAAACAGACTGTCATAATTTTTTTGAAAGTTGAACCGTTGCCGATTGTTTTGAAAGTGCTTTTTCATGTTGATTCATATTTAAACTTGTTTTCATGATTAATTTTACTTTTATTGTCGATTAAGAACAATGTATGTGCAAAGGTATTCGGACAATGATCAGAGCAAAAGAGATATACCATCTTTTATCGAACCTATGCCACCGTTAATATCAAATCCCTTCATGCGTCCTCGTCCCCAAAAGGGAACGAACCTATTAGAATTATTCGAGGAGGACTCGGAGATAGAAGAACCAGAATTAGTGCAGGTGTATCTTCGATTAAAACCTTATCATGCTCGTACCAACTTGTATGAAGTGAAGTCCGATCGGTGCTTGATTACTTCAGTGGACACAGCAACAGCAGGTCATGGAAGACGAACTCAACATAATGTATCGAAAATGTATACTTTCTCACACATTTTTGGTCCAGAGTCCACGCAAAAAGTGAGTAACTGATTTGTATATCTAAGTTAGTAGAAGTAGAAAAAAATAATTAAAGTAATTGTCCTCTTGTTAGTATAAAAAGTATAGTTCAAGAATAAATACTGTCTTTTCTTTTAGGAACTATTTGAGAATGTGGTCAAAGAAAATCTGAAGAAACTGCCTGAAGGTCAAAGTTTCACTCTTCTTACATATGGAGCATCTGGGTCTGGTAAGACCTACACATTAATGGGCACTGTTGCATCGCCGGGCCTTGTGCCTCGGTCCCTTGAATATGTCTTCAGGCTGGTCGATGCTGCTCAGCGCCCATCATTCAAACCAGTAGATGGTGGAGCTGATCAACTGAATTATGCTGAGCAGGATTATGAATTGCAGGTAATTAAAGTTAACAAAAACAAGTGTCCACATGAAAATATGTCTCTCAGTTATATGCTATATGTTAGTCAGATGTATGAGCATATTTGAGTAGCCTTTGCATTAAAGAAAGAATAACAAATACCATACTCCTTCACAAACTTTATAATATTTATCTATGTATGCTTACTATTATAGTGGGTTCTTGGTTGTTTCTTGTGAAACTTTGCTGGTAAAAGTGTTAGCCTGGCTGCTTTTCCCTGGTAATGCTGGAACTTATGTCTTAAGTCAGCTAGTATATCACGCTATTACCTCAACATTTTTGCTGTGAATGATAGTGCAGTCTACAAGTGTGATAAATAACATAAATATTTGTTTAACAGAAGGGTGTTGCAGTTTAATAGTTTACAAATTGTACTTAATCTACTCTATCACATAACATGCTATTGTACTGTGCCTGTAGCTCATGTCATTTAATTGTTCAGTGGGTGAAGAGACTTCGACATATATCAGCTCCATTGAGAGACAAATACAGAAGAATGAGTGCCGGTCTATGCAGTGATTTGACTACTAGCTCTATTGATTTGTCTAACAGGAAAAGACATTTTGTATGGGTGAGTAAATATACTTATAGTTTAAGATATATGGAACTAGACAACTGTATGTTTTATCATAGTTAGTAACTGCTCAATAGCATAACATTTCTAAATGCCTGGTGTCTTAAGTTGTCCAAAAAAATAGCATACCTGCAAACTGATAATGAAATGCTTACTATAATAAGATGTTTTTTGTCAGGTGTCATTTATAGAAATATACAACGAAGGCATCTATGATTTGTTGGCAATGACTGATAGAAGCAGCGCTTCAAAACTCCGCATTCGGGAAGATACAAATGGTCAGGTGTATGTAAAGGTATGTTTTAATATATGCTTAAGATTAGAGCTAACCGAGTTGTTAAGTTTTAGCTTATTTCCAATTTTTGAATATTTCAGGGTGCAACTCAAGCTTTTGTGAGATCTGGAGAAGAAGCATATGATGTTATGGTAGCTGGTAAACACAATTTGCAAGTTGCCACCACTGGGATCCATGCTCACTCGTCCCGATCACACTGTATTTTCACCATAACTATGCTTACTGAGACGGGTAAGAAAAACTTATTTATTTTGGTTTACATTATTTTGTATTCTTGACTGATTTCAAAGTATCACATAAATTATTATTTTATGTGAACAAAGGATTGTAGCTGTGTTATAAATATGCTTGTAGCATTTTTTACTTATAATATCTCTCTCATAAAAACTGTACATTTGGTAATAACGAAATTTTGATTTGCATGCAATTAGTATCTTAGTTCCAGTAAACAGTAGGCAAGTTCGAGTCTCACACAGGAAAATATAAATTTTTCTTTTCAGTGTCTGGGTTTTAATTACGTATGTTTTTAAGTTTTGTTTGTAATTCCTCTCTTGTCTAATATACATAACTTATTTTAATAAGAGAATTCGATTAATTCTAAATATATACATAAATTTATTACAATATCTGTCTTAGAGGGTGGAGTGCGAACCTCCTGCGTACGGCTTTGCGACTTGGCCGGTTGCGAACGCGCGCGTCGCACGCGCAACACGGGCGCGCGCATGGCGGAGTCGCGCGCCATCAACTCGTCGCTGCACGTGCTGGAGCGATGTCTGCACACGCTGCGGCGTCGCCAGCGCGCGCGCGCGCCGCCCGCCGCCTGCGTGCCTTACAGGTACCCGCCGCCCGCCGCC